>CM068580.1:6190217-6532717 GCA_035048485.1 Pteria penguin
GGTATCAAGTATTGTAATGCTGTCTTTAACAATAGTAACGCGAATTACTTTTGGTCTATCCAAAATTCTAACGAAGTCATTGAAAAATTCCGTTTGAGAACTTTTGAGGCTAATAACGTTTGCACTTTTGATTTTACGACACACTATATATATATATCTCCTTACCTCATGACTTAATCAAAACCAAATTGCTGTCTCTCATACGCTGGTGTTTCAACAGAGATACTTCTGTACTTCAGTTACATCTGGATTTTTCTCTAACAAACAATATGATAACTAAAAATATTGTACTTGTACTGAGTTGTGCAATGCCATCACATTTTTGATGGATAATATTTATCAACAGATTATTGGGATTCCTATGGGCACTAACTGTGCTCCACTTATAGCAGATTATTGGGATTCCTGTGAGCACTAACTGTGCCCCACCTATAGCAGATTATTGGGATTCCTGTGAGCACTAACTGTGCCCCACTTATAGCAGATTATTGGGATTCTTATGGGCACTAACTGTGCTCCACTTATAGCAGATTATTGGGATTCTTATGGGCACTAACTGTGCTCCACTTATAGCAGATTATTGGGATTCCTATGAGCACTAACTGTGCTCCACCTATAGCAGATTATTGGGATTCCTATGGGCACTTACTGTGCTCCACTTATAGCAGATTATTGGGATTCCTGTGGGCACTAACTGTGCTCCACTTATAGCAGATTATTGGGATTCTTATGGGCACTAACTGTGCTCCACTTATAGCAGATTATTGGGATTCTTATGGGCACTAACTGTGCTCCACTTATAGCAGATTATTGGGATTCTTATGGGCACTAACTGTGCTCAACTTATAGCAGATTATTGGGATTCCTATGAGCACTAACTGTGCTCCACCTATAGCAGATTATTGGGATTCCTATGGGCACTTACTGTGCTCCACTTATAGCAGATTATTGGGATTCCTGTGGGCACTAACTGTGCTCCACTTATAGCAGATTATTGGGATTCTTATGGGCACTAACTGTGCTCCACTTATAGCAGATTATTGGGATTCCTATAAGCACTAACTGTGCTCCACCTATAGCAGATTATTGGGATTCCTGTGGGCACTAACTGTGCTCCACCTATAGCAGATTATTGGGATTCCTATGGGCACTAACTGTGCTGCACTTATAGCAGATTATTGGGATTCCTGTGGGCACTAACTGTGCTCCACTTATAGCAGATTATTGGGATTCCTATGGGCACTAACTGTGCTCCACTTATAGCAGATTATTGGGAATCCTGTGGGCACTAACTACGCTCCACTTATAGCAGATTATTGGGATTCGTATGAGCACTAACTGTGCTCCACCTATAGCAGATTATTGGGATTCCTATGGGCACTAACTGTGCTCCACTTATAGCAGATTATTGGGAGTCCTGTGGGCACTAACTGTGCTCCACTTATAGCAGATTATTGGGATTCTTATGGGCACTAACTGTGCTCCACCTATAGCAGATTATTGGGATTCCTATGGGCACTAACTGTGCTCCACTTATAGCAGATTATTGGGATTCCTGTGGGCACTAACTGTGCTCCACTTATAGCAGATTATTGGGATTCTTATGGGCACTAACTGTGCTCCACTTATAGCATATTATTGGGATTTTTATGCCCACTAACTGTGCTCCACCTATAGCAGATTATTGGGATTCCTATGGGCACTAACTGTGCTCCACTTATAGCAGATTATTGGGATTCCTGTGGGCACTAACTGTGCTCCACTTATAGCAGATTATTGGGATTCCTGTGGGCACTAACTGTGCTCCACTTATAGCAGATTATTTGGATTCCTGTGGGCACTAACTGTGCTCCACTTATAGCAGATAATTGGGATTCCTGTGGGCACTAACTACGCTCCACTTATAGCAGATTATTGGGATTCCTGTGGGCACTAACTGTGCTCCACTTATAGCAGATTATTGGGATTCCTATGGGCACTAACTGTGCTCCACTTATAGCAGATTATTGGGATTCCTGTGGGCACTAACTGTGCTCCCCTTAGAGCAGATTATTGGGATTCCTATGGGCACTAACTGTGCTCCACTTATAGCAGATTATTGGGATTCCTATGGGCACTAACTGTGCTCCACTTATAGCACATTATTGGGATACCTGTGGGCACTAACTGTGCTCCACTTATAGCAGATTATTGGGATTTTTATGCCCACTAACTGTGGTCCACTTATAGCAGATTATTGGGATTCCTATGGGCACTAACTGTGCTCCACTTATAGCAGATTATTGGGATTCCTATGGGCACTAACTGTGGTCCACTTATAGCAGATTATTGGGATTCCTATGGGCACTAACTGTGCCCCACCTATAGCAGATTATTGGGATTCCTATGGGCACTAACTGTGCTCCACTTATAGCAGATTATTGGGATTCTTATGCGCACTAACTGTGCTGCACTTATAGCAGATTATTGGGATTCCTGTGGGCACTAACTGTGCTCCACTTATAGCAGATTATTGGGATTCCTATGGGCACTAACTGTGCTCCACTTATAGCAGATTATTGGGATTCCTATGGGCACTAACTGTGCTCCACTTATAGCAGATTATTGGGATTCCTATGGGCACTAACTGTGCTCCACTTATAGCAGATTATTGGGATTCTTAGGGGCACTAACTGTGCTCCACTTATAGCAGATTTATTTTTATACTGTTGTGAGAGAGACTTATGCATTCTACCCAAACCTATAAACGTTTCGACTTGATTGATAAGTTCAATGACACCTCTAGATATCTTGATGATATTTTAGTTATCGATAACCCTGAGTTTGAAAACTATGTATCTGACATTTATCCAACTGAACTTCAATTAAACAAAGGCAATACTTCCGACGAGGAAACACCTTTTTTGGACTTAAATACTCAAATTATTAACAACAATATTCATACTAACGTGTATGATAAAAGTGATGACTTTGGATTTCCTATTGTAAATTTCCCTTAGTTAGATGGTGATGTCCCCAGACTCCCATCATATGGTATTTATATTAGTCAATTGGTTGGGTATGCTAGAGCCTGCACCAACGTTTTGGATTATCACGAAAAGAAATTCTCAGATTACTTTTAAACTTCTTACTGAGGGTTATAGATATCCTAAACTTCGAAAATCTTTTGATAAGTTCTATAGATCTTATTCAGACATTTTATTTAAATTCGGTAATGTTACTTTTCATCAATTTGTATCCAGAGGAATTTCTCATCCCAATTTCTACGGTGATCTATTGTACAAACTAAGGAGGGTCAAAGTTTTCGATAATTTCATATCGGCTGGTTCTAAAATTATTAAACGCCTTCGACATCGACATTATGACCCCGATATCATCGCTAAGACCTTGTATTAGGTCCCTCTACAACCCAATGCAGACTTTTACTTGAGCGTTGCACGCTGACTAACAGGGGAGTGGGGACTCTATGACGGGTCTTGTCCAAACCTATTCAGAGGAGACAAGGTCCTGATCCTCGTCCCCTTTGACTGTTACTCGGGACTCCTATTGATCAAGGATCTGAGCTCGCTTACAGACGTACAGAGAACGGTTTACTTATGTTGATGTCTCCTTAAATATTTTTGATAGGAACATATTATTCTATATTTTTTTCGTGTGTTATAAATTTTTATGACCTCTCTCCTTGAGAAACCTGTTGTTCATTGTTCATTGTTCTCTATATGGAGGAGGGGCAGGCGTGGTGTAGTGGTTAAACGCTTGGCTTGCGGCGCCGACGACCCGGGTTCGATTCCCGGGTTGCGCCACTATGTTTAAGAGGTTGGTAACCTCCTGCCTCCATGTCGCGATATAACTGAAATATTGTTGAAAGCGACGTAAAACACCAATCAACCAACCAACTCTATATGGAGGATTATTTATAAAATTTTAAATGTATGTCTATTGGTTGTGCTGCTCTTGCGGTGAGTGGGAAGGTAGGCGTCCGTAAACCGGGTAACCACACCAACTGAGTGACGTTTGTTACTTCAATTGACCGTCCTTAGTCGGTATTGTAACCGCAGCACAATCGAATATTTTTGTAATGTCGTTCCGTGTATATTTTGCTGTTGTCATTTTTTGTGTGCAGATCCTTGGTGATTTGTGTCATACTGGTTTGTTAGATGTTTTCTGTTTTCTCTTTAACATGAAAAGGATAATTTGATTTCTTGTTCTTGTCTCCTTCATGTGTTCAAATGTGTATTTATGTATTTATTTCCTCGACTTCAAAGGTTGTTACAGGACTTTTGCAACAGGTGTTGCATGCAACCAGGAGACTCTTACTTCTCCCGGGCACCTGGTCTCACCGATTTTATTGGGATTCGCATTTGTCAGAATATGACACTATACACGATATAGTCCTTTTATTCCATGGACTATGAAATATGGTCAACCCTTCGGTACTTCTTTCGGTACTTCTTCGTTTTGTTTTTTACAAGAGTAGTGTTTCTCAGTACTTTTCAAAACCAGATTTAATTTCTGCTGCAATTTATGATGACAATACGGAAGAACTTATGAAACACTTAGAAGAATCAAATTACCACAAATGTGACTGTACTAACGTGATGCGAGGCCCAACATTTTGATAATAACCTCAAAAGCATAACAGTCGAAATCCCACTTAATATCGCTTTCTTGATAGAAATAGGGATCGGCGAATTTAATGATAGTATGATTTTAAAACAAACTATTTGGAACAAAGTGCATTTCACCTGTAGTGTAGTTTGTAGTGTAGTAATGAAAGTAAAAGGCTCCGATAACGTTATTTTATCATGTAATAAAATAGTCAAACGTCTTCTAAATAGACAATATGATATTGAGATCATCAAAAAGACTATAGGTCTTGTATTTGGCCCCTCTACAGCCTTATGCAGACATTTACTTGAACGTTGCACGCTGACTAACAGGGCGGTGGGGACCATATGACGGGCCTTGTCCAAACCTCTTTCAGAGGAGACATGGTCCTGAACCTCGTCCCCTCTGACTGTTAGTCGGGACTCCTACAGATCTAGGGTCTTAGCTCGCTTTCAGACTGGCAGAGCACGGTTTATCATGTTGCTGTCGCATATATCTTTATATTATTACGTGTTTTACAATACCTTACGTGTTTTTATTTTTATGACCTCTCAATATGCGATACCTGTTGACCCTTGTTCTTTACATGGAGGATTATTTATAAATTTTTAAATGTACGTCCTTTGATTGTTCTGCTGTTACGGTGAGTGGGAAGGTGGGCCCGTAAAGCGGTTACCACACCATTTGTTTGGCTTTTGTCAAATTAAATGACCGTCCTAAGTCGGTATCGTAATTGCACTACAATCTAATATTTTTGTAATGTGTTGTATGTTCTAGTATACTATTTACATTCATGTATTGTATAGCTCCATGGTGACTTCTGCCACATAACTGAGCCAGTAACTCCTCTTTTTCCCTTTATATTTACTTTACTTGTATATTTATAATCTTAAATTCTTGCCTTATCTTACCTTGATTTTTATAGCCTAGAGATCGGACATTGTTAATTCATTGTTAGTTGTAAATGCGTAGTATGCATGTAAGAGTGAGCAGTAGCTACTGAATATGCCTGCAGGACACACATATATATATATGTGATCTGCTGAACAATTCAAATGATTTTATTCCTGCTTTCTATGCTCGTCTGGTGATATCTACCACTGATTGTTGTCATATATATTTTATCTGAGAATGCAAAGATTTTTTTAGAAATGCAAGAGATGCAAAGGTTAGAATTTGGCTAGCTTGTTTGCATGAAATCTGTCCCACTGCCTGTGAGAAATGCATCAGCAGCTGAATTTAACTTGCCTTCAATATATACAGCTTTAAAAATGAATTGTTATTGTCTAATAAACGAGGACTAGTGGACATTATTCGTTTTGATTAGGAAGGTTGGGTAATTATAATACAAACCAGGGCTAAATTGTCAGTATGACTATGAAAATTAATTTGTTTATTTATTTCTGGGTTTGTTTTAATTTAATTTTCCATTAATATTGCTTTGCAACCAAGTTGCAGATTTTTTGCACTGTCTATGTAAAGGTGCAAGTCGTCATAAGTAGACCAGAAAACATTAAGGAAAACATGTAACATCATTTAAGTTTTGCAAAAATATTTTTAACTGACCACACAAATTTTTGCAACTGGACGAAATTGACATTGAACAGTCAAAAGGGGGGGGGGGGGCATAAGTCTATATAAAAACAGAAACCAAGTAATTGAATGTCAACCTGATGAACGTACAACAGGCAAAATGCACTTTTAATATCCTTTTTCCTAGATGGACGTGATTCCCTACAGTATCAATTGTTTCTAATTCTTCTTAAAAAGATGTATATCTACATGTAACGGAAATATGAAAAACTAACAATATGGTCAGTAATACTGGCGTGAGGTACATATAAGAGGTATGAATTCCTCCTCCAACCACCATCATCCTTTGGAACTGTGCCAATAGGGGAAACATGCAAATTTGAAAATGTTAAATGACCTAACTTTCGACCTTTAGAAATTTCTTTCTGTAATTTTTTTTTGTAGTTCCTTCAGTGACTTTTGAAGACAAGATTGGTTATTGAGCTTGAGCTAGTAGTGTATAAGAAATCCAAATTTTAAAATTTGTTTATGTTCTTCTGTAGTTTGCCAGTCATAATATGATTAATATAAGGAATTATGGCTGGCACATAAATTGGAAATTTGCCAAAAGCCTTGTGGTCTCTTCCTGGGGGGAGGGGATGTTACAAGGTGGTACATTGCCAAATTTTGTGTTAAGAGTTTTGGCTGAAAGAAGGGTCTGATTCTTCTGGGTATTGTGTTACTTGTAGTGTGGCTAAGTGAACATTGTGTCACTCACTGACTGAGTTGGGCTTCTTCTTCCATTAAAGTGAAGGACCGCTTAGCGACATCATCTCACTGATGCATTGAACTCACAAACCAAGTTGTGCATATTTGTGGTTAATCTTTTGATCAGTAAACAAAGTTATTATAATTTATAGACACAGCACTTCCACATATTAACCCTCAAGGAAGGTGTATCTCAGTTTTTAGAAGTTGAGAAGTTGTTGGTAAGCATAAGTCTGAATTGTTCGTCTTACCGGACAAAATTACCATTAAAGTTTTTTTCTTTTTTTTTTTTCTTGGTATGATCAGATAGATAAATGCTTATGTAAAGTGTAAAAGCATCCAATCACTGCTCCATATTAGTAATTTTAGGTCTCAACTCAGGTTTAAAACTAACTCCCCATTATTATTTAACTAAAGAATATTGGCATGCTTGTTGGCATTGCTGGGTTTAATTAAAGTAGTAGTTTATGTACTTGCCATATATCAGTGATTTTATTTTTGTTTGTTTGTTTTTTCCCTTGGGTCATTATCTACAATGTACTTTTATTTAAGTGACCAAGGGTTGAGATCTGATATTTTTAATCATATTAACAAATGTTGAATAATGATACTGTACCTTGTTGCACAGTACACGTATTCAAGGTAGTGTGAAAGGCATAGGCATGGGTTGCAGGGGCATATTTGCAGAGCTGCCCTGCCTGAGCTCTGGAGAACAGCTAGGTTGAATTGAGGATGGATCATCACTGTCGTTATAAGGCATACTCAAAATACGAATATCTGTAGGGTTGACTGGGGGTAAGCTTGCCTGATTTAATGTGGAATGCCTGGGATATGGACTGGTGGACTTCCTCTTCCAATTCACTGTATGGGAAGGCATGGCAAATTAATAGAGGACACTGTAAAGAAATTCCGAGATTAGATTCCGAAAAATACACCAATACAAAAAGATTAGAAAAGCATAGAGCTTTATATGAGATATTGCTACCAAGTTAATACAAGCATGATGCAAGTGATTCACAACCATATCAACCTAACTTCATCAAGCTCAGTTTGTCACCTTCAAATTATTATGGTATAATATGTGTATATTACTAGTCTTGGTTGCATTATACAAGATGGTAAGCACTTTTATATTGTAGTATGCATTTCTTATTGAAATATTTCTTGTACTGTGTATAATCAATATCGAAGAAGTTCCAAACCGTTAATCATTCTCAAAGTCCAAGGACAGATACAAAATCGTGTAAGTTTCAAAAAGGAACTGCTGAGAACCCCGATATACTGAAAAATTCCGAGGTGAGACCAGGTGCCCGGGGAGAGTAAGCGTTTCCTGTTTGCATGCATCACCCGTCACAGCAGTTCTAAAGAAACATGTCAAAATCAAGAGTTTTGGTTTCCTAATGGTACATACGGTAGTACAAACTGGTATACAAAGTCATATTTAGTGTTCGCTGAACAGGTCATTAGTCGCATTCCAGAATATTATAAATCATTCTAGAAAGAGGCACATCATATTTTCGTACAAGATCCCCATAGGCACCGTAGAACTTCCTCAGTGACGATGTTAAGATGATGGATAAATCCAAACCATAAGTCTAAAAATCATGAAACCAGAGGACATACAAAATCAGTGAAAATGAAAAACAAGTGGAAAATAACAAAATATGTCTACTTGACGACCATATGTGAACCCTTGTAATGGAGTGAGATCAGGTGCCCGGGGAGAGTGAGCATCTCCTGCTTGCTAGCAACACCTGTTACATATACCTAGTAGAAAGAGTCAAATCGTGTAAATACCATATGTATTTATATATGGAGAAGTCGAAGTAGGTAACCTTCTAGTACAGAAGGTGTCAAATCTGTGTAAAATGATCGGAATCGGTCTCAGTCCAGAATATCATTTAAAAGTCTGGATAACGAGATATCATATGGAGTAATAAGAGTCTCGTAACGACCGTAGAAATTCCTCAGTGACGTTGCTAGTCTAGCACATATATGACCCTGGTTGAGCAGCTTAACTGAAAGTCGCCTAGCCCTCAGAACAAAGTCATTGTAATTTGAACATACTCTGGAATAACGTATTAACTGAGATATAAATACGCCGTATGCGGGCGATGATGGAATGTTGCTACTTATGAAAGGAAAGTTTGTGATAGCGAAATTGAAATCGTCACGTTTGTCATAGAGTGAGGTGTTCAATTGACCATTAATGTCGAAAGACAACATAATATCTAAATACGAAGTAGAATTACTACTTTCTGTGGTTTCTTTGACCTCCAGTTCACTTGGATAGATGATGCTAAGGTAATCCGCGAACGAAGTTTTCAGACGTTCTTTAACATATCCTTGCATGAGCAACTTAGTGGCCATTCGTTTGGCTCTTGGTATAAAACCGTCGTATAGAGAACAGGCTCTTGCGTACCTTATAAGTTGAGATATAAAAACACCATAGGCAGGTGAGGACGGAATATTGCTGCAAAGAAACGGAAAGTTAGTTATTTGGAAGTTAAAATCGTCACGTTTGTCATATAGAGAGGTGTTCAAATGACCATTATTGTCGAAAGTTAAAAATATATCCAGATACGAAGCGGAATTATTGCTCTCGGTTGTCTCTTTTATCTCAAGTCCATGGGGATAGATTTCATGTATGTAATCCTTAAAATTAGGATTATTGATTGACAATACGTCGTCTATATATCTATACGTAAAATTAAACTGAGATGCAAGGCTTTTTCTGCCTGTGGAGAGCATGTTTTGAATAAATTCTGCCTCATACGAATATAAGAAAATGTCAGCAAGAAGAGGGGCGCAGTTAGTTCCCATTGGAATGCCAATGATTTGCTGAAAAATGTTCCTCCAATCACCACGAAAATATTGTCTATGAAAAATTCCAGCATTTTGATGATTTGATCTTCGGTATATTTGTGTTTTGCATCAGAGTGTTCTTTTACAAAATATGTATCTTCCCGCCCAATGACAAGATATTTACATATATATCTACGATTTCCATTTTTATGGAAAAAAGAATTTCGAATAATTGTAGCAAGTCTGTCTTTGAGCTTTTGATACGGAATTATTAAATTATTAAATTTCGGAGATTTTAGATTCTCTAAAAGTTCTTTAGAATTCTTGAGGATCCACATCTGATTTATTCCGCCTCTGGAGTATGCGGTATCACAGTAAATTTGAGGACCATGCTTGATGTGTGTCAATAGCTTCGTTAGCAATATGGATAGAGGTTTGGTGGTACACTTGGAAGAACCAGCAATGAAACGATGTTTGTAAGGGGTTTTGTGCATTTTTGGAATCCAATAAATATAAGGTAATTCAAGGTCAGAGTTTGTCGTGGTGATTCAAAAGACTCAAGGACAGATCTGTGGTTTTGAAGTATTTTAGAAATAGATAAATGTGTTTGAATATAATTATTGATATAAATGTATTACTAAAATACACCCTGAGATGTGAAATAATATTATCATTATTACTACTCGTTAATTCATTTACCATAATCATGTCAAACACCTTAATGTAAATATAATTGTCTAAAGAATATGAATTTATATGTTGTTGCATATACCCGAAAGGGCCCCTTGTTTTATGGGAATAAATAAATATTGCATTGCATCTATTAAATATACAATAAACATTTTAAAATATCTATTAAGATTATACAAAGAATTCAAAAGATATTGCAAACTATGAGCCACGTGGTAAGTTAGCGATCCTCAACCATATCAATCTAACATATTCCAACACAGGCCATTAAGTATGCAGATGTTACCAGGTCACCTATGGTGTAAGAAAAAAAAAAAAGGCAAACGGTATCTGCAAAATCACTGTTCTGCCAAACTAAGATATTGCTTCCTGTTCCGATGAACGTATAGGCTTTGTGTGACATTAGGCTTACTGTATGATTAAATAAAGCATAAACACATTTATTGTAGTATAACAGAATTAGAACGATATCACCAACTCATGGGAACTTGGATACACTGCTGGGCAAAGTGTAAAACCACAAAAAACACCAAATTCTCTGTGATTTTCCTAATGTCTTTGTTCTTCATTTTTGCAATGAATGCTAGAGGGGTCTTACAATTGAAGCATTGATCCGAATCAATTGAAACAATGACCATTACTTAATTATCTAAGATCGATAACCCAAACTCGTATACCAGAGGATACAAGTTA
Organism: Pteria penguin; assembly: GCA_035048485.1. Lineage (NCBI taxonomy): Eukaryota > Metazoa > Mollusca > Bivalvia > Pterioida > Pteriidae > Pteria > Pteria penguin. The sequence continues at coordinate 6,201,294 of CM068580.1, forward strand.
TCCTTCCCAAGAATGCCACGATAAATGAGAATATTATGAGACAAGCTCAAATATTCTTAATTACTTGGGTTGCTGGTGATATTGCGTAGTTATATGACCTCTGTCTATTTTTAGTTCGTTGTTTGAGTTTTATGTAATACTGAAAGAAAAAGAGGAGTTACTGGCTCAGTTTTGTGGCAGAAGTCACCATGGGGCTATACAAGAAAAAAGAGGAGTTACTGGCTCAGTTATGTGGCAGAAGTCACCATAGAGCTATACAATACATGAATATAAATAATATACTAGAACATATATCACATTACAAAAATATTTGATTGTAGTGCAATAACGATACCGACTTAGGACGGTCATTTAATTTGATAAAAGCCAAACAAATGGTGTGGTTAACCGGTTTACGGGCCCACCTTCCCACTCACCGTAACAGCAGAACAATCAAAGGACGTACATTTAAAAAATTATAAATAATCCTCCATGTAAAGAACAAGGGTCAACAGGTATCGCATATTGAGAGGTCATAAAAATATAAACACGTAAGGTATTGTAAAATACATAATGGTATAAAAATATATGCGACATCAACATGATAAACCGTGCTCTGCCAGTCTGAAAGCGAGCTAAGACCCTAGATCTGTAGGAGTCCCGACTAACAGTCAGAGGGGACGAGGTTCAGGACCATGTCTCCTCTGAAAGAGGTTTGGACAAGGCCCGTCATATAGTCTCCACCGCCCTGTTAGTCAGCGTGCAACGTTCAAGTGAAAGTCTGCATAAGGCTGTAGAGGGGCCAAATACAAGACCTATAGTCTTTTTGATGATCTCAATGTCACATTGTCAATTTAGAAGACGTTTGACTATTTTATTACATGATAAAATATCGGATCCCTTTACTTTCCTTAGTTTATGTACGAGATCACTGTAAAATCAGGATGGGAAATTACATAGCGTTGAAAAGAAATATTTCCAAATTTAGATAGAAGTTCTGTATAAGATCTAAATTTGCCGAATGTTTTTCTAAGCTTGTGATATCTGTAACCCTGAGTTAAAAGTTTAGTAGTAATTTGTATATTTCGTTTATGAAAGTCCAAAACATCGGTGCAGCCTCTGACAAATCGAACTAATTGAGATATATAGATACCATATGATGGGAGTCGAGGGACATCGCCATCCAAGTAAGGAAAATTTACAGTAGGAAATCCAAAATCCTCACGTTTATCATAAATATAAGTATATATTAGGTGGTTGGTAATTTTGATGTTCAAATCTAAGAAAGGTGTAGATTTATCTCAAGTATTAGCTTTATTCAATGTGAGCTCTGGTGGATATATTTCTGATATAAATTATTCGAATTCAGGGTTGTCGATAACCAAAATGTCATCCAGATATCTGCAAGTATTATTAAATTTGTCAATGAGGTCGAAACGTTTTGATTTTTGAATAGAAACCATAAAATCCCTCTCATAACAACAAAGAAATAAATCTGCTATCAGAGGCGCGCAGTTAGTATCCATAGGAATCCCAACTATTTGTTGATATATCTTGCCATCAAATTGCACAAAAATATTATTCATGAGAAAATCTAGTGCTTTACATAATTCCTTGCAAGTCCATATGTAAGTTTTAGATTCTCTGTGAAAACACCCTAGTATAAGAGACAGCAACTTGCTTTTAATCAAATCATGAGGCAGAGATATATAAAGTGTAGAAAAATTAAATGTAGAAATCACAGGTGCTCGCTTTCATATAAACAACGGCTCCGCCCCTGTACGTTTCCGTCTAGTACCATAAAATAAGAAGGTAAGTAACTTCTAATCTCTCTTGGCCTCGCTTTGAGATTTAGGGGGCTTCAATATTTTGTTTTACGTCGATTGCATTAAACTTGATGGCCTCCAACGCTTTGTATTGGTAAATCATGCCAGAAAAAGACAAGGTTACATCACAATCGACCTGCATTTACTTACGTACAGCGAGAAACTTTGTTTACCTCCCTTCGTGAACGGAAGTAGATTTCAGTTTGAAAACATGCGCGAGATTTCGTTTTCTGGATGACACTAACGTTAAGTAAACAACCGGGACATCCGAAAAAAGTTTATTTTATTTTGATTTTAATCTAATTTAAGTTTAAATTTAAATTTAAAGGAGATTGCTGAAATTCATCCATTTTTTCAAATTTTCCCGAACTTTTTCGGATGTCTCGGTTTTCATGAGAATTTTTAATTGACCAAATGTAATTGATGTTACTATTATAAAATGCGACATCACAATATTTGATAATATGATCTTTTATAGCTGTTAGAGCAGACGTAATATGTTTCGATAGTACCGTAGTAGAGCAGAGGCTAGAATTAGATATGATACGTGATTTATATGGACTTTTATGTGTGTGTGTGTGTTTGTGTGTGTGTGTGTGTGTGTGTGTGTGTGTGCGTGTGTGTGTGTGTACACAAATAAAGATAATATCCAACGTAAAGAATTTCAATATTCAAAAATAAGAACATTGTCAATGTTACCATTTTTTAAATTATACATATTTCCTTCCATAAATTTGTTTTGTGTTGAAACATACAATAAACGAAATCCAAAAATATTTAGTAAAGCATTTAAGCATTTGAAATATTTAAGAACAGACGAAATGATTCCATCATCGCCCGCATACGGCGTATTCATATCTGCCAAATCAAATTTGAATACTGAGGAATCGGAAAGTGTGGGTGTAACGAAATGCAGAAATAAAAAATGTAAGTTATGTGATATAATTATGGAAGGAAATGTGTATAATTTCAAAAATGGTAACATTCAATTCCTTGTCAAACGAAAACTAACTTGTAATTGAAAAAATGTAATATATGTCATATAATGTGACAAATGCAAAGAAGAATATATTGGGTCAAAACAATGTTTAAACCACGGAGTAGCTTTACATAAAAGCAATATAAAACACTCACAAAACCGAGTGTTTTTGTGAGCAAACACTTTTACAACTGTAGTAATGGCAAATTTCATGTTGTGCCTATACACCAAACAGACAATTATTCAATCATTACTATCAAAGAACAAGATTTCATCAACAAATATAAAACTTCCTTTAACAAAACATAACATCATCCCACGTAGTGGAATGAGAGATTATATCAGATACTTCTGTTAAACTTACTATACTTACTATATATTTTATCTGATATTCTACTGTTATCATTATTATCTAAGAATATGTGCATATGTATATACTTGCTTGTTGTATTGTCATGCTTAATTACATGAAGAGGCTCATAATGCCGAAACACGTGTAGTAATGGAATAAAATATGTTAAGCTTTGAAAACAATGTTCTTATTTGTTAAATATATATATACATTGTATGTGTGTGTTTCCTATAACATGCTTGAAATATTCAAAATTATTTGTAAATGTGACAGAGGTGTAGAATTCCGGAATGGCATCATGGTTTTAATCCCTTCTTTGAGATCGGAACATGTGCTAATTTTAAGCACTAGGACTATATACCATTAAAACGGTATGATAAAAGCCATTAGAGATATAAAACAAAAACAATAAAGATACAGAAAGACATCACAAAATGTCATTCAACTTTAATGCAGTTGCGACACCTTCTTAGCACAGGGTTAATTGATATAAGATTAGTCACTCAATTGTTGTGGTTATCAGGTTTACGGGCCCACCTTCTCATTCACCAAAACGGCAGAACAATTAAAAGTCATGCATTTAAATATATATAAACTATACTCCATATATATAGATAAAAATTCAACAGGCTACACTATTTTAAAAGTCTTAAACACACATACACAGTAGAAATGTATAGTGGATAAAAAAAAAATACAATGTAAAATATATAAGTAACGTAAATTTGAGCCTACTCTCCTCTGCTCTTCTATAAGCAAGCTAAGGTCCTCGTTCTATCGACTAACAATCAGAGGGGACAAGGCCCGTCATGTATTCCAACTTTTGATGAACAAAGTCTCTCTGACTCTCTCCTACAAACCGCCGATATCAAAAGTGGGAGAAAGGCAGAGAATCTCGGACTAAAGCTTAGTGTACTGTGTGCGCATTTCGACAACCTTTGTCTCTCCAGTCAGGCCAAAAACCAAAACCGTGGAAATCCGAAATGAAGATGATTATTATGGATAAGTATCTTTTCTTATGTTTACATGTATATAAATTCTGATTCTTATCTGTTTTCAATACACTGCATAAAAATTAAAAAGTTTGACATAATTCTAGAAGGATCAAGCATTTTGCTTAACAATCTAAAGCAGAATGGTTGATTATATGTTTTATTTCTTAGCAGAATGATTCATGACATTCTGGAGTGCGACTGCATGACTGCTCGACAATTCCTATTATGACGTCACTTTCATCATTTATGTACATTTCTATGTATTGGGACCTTCACCGAATTTGACCTGTTTCCATATAACTGTTGCGACGACGGATGTTTTATGCAAACAGGAGACTCTCACCCTCCATGGGCACCTGGTCTCACTCCGGAATGTTGTATTTTCCGAGATTCGCAACGGTTTGTATGGGACTATTTCATAGTTTAGCCCCCCCCCCCTTTTAGACTTCGACACTGGAAAACTGATCGGTACTTCTTCGTTGTTTATATCACTAATATTTCAGGATTCAAAACGTCACACTGTGTTGTAGTAGAAAACATTGTGTAATGTGTTTTATCTCATTAGAAAGTAAAATTCAATTAGGGAGAAGTAAATTATAACAACGTTGAAAACTGAGAGGTGTTACAAGATATTCTGAGATGCACTAAAACTGAAATTTTATGGCATACATGTTAAAATCACTCCCAAAACTCACTCCCAAGGCCCAACATCATCTGGCTATCGTTATTATCATATAATTATCTTCTCATTGTCTCTCAAAGGGCTTCGTTACATATACTCACAATTCTGCGGCATAATAAAATCCAAACGGAGGAACCAGGAAAGACAAAAGTCTGCAACTACACGACATCATCATGCAGTAATAACCCTGTCTCACTCACAATATCGGGCCACGAGTTTAAACTTGCCAGAAGTATTCTTTGAATGCTGTATGGAATTTTTGTGGTAACACCAGGCATGTAGAGCCAACAATTTGACATTGCTGAAATAATGGTGCGACTTTGCTTTGTTGCTTTGACTTTAACTAGTGGAAATAAGATCGGAATCTCAGAAGTTTGCTTTTTGTCTCTTGCATTCGTAGATTGGGTGAATTTAGGTGTAGAACATATCTTATGAACATTTCTTTAATAGCTGTCGTTTCTCGAGTAAATAGTCATAGCCGTTTTATTAATATGTGGACAGATCCAAGAGTGCCGAGTCAACGTAATTCATACCTAGATCGCACCATGTTGCCATTACTCGGTCACAGATAGTCCTACGTATATTGAGAGATGGTTATCGTAGTATGCACTTATTAATTAAGAATTCGAGAATTACATGAAAATTTCCCATCATCATAAAAGACAGATTGTAAATTTGTCGTCGGGTTGTCATTGGCGTGTACTTGTATTAACACGTAGCTTAGACATGTGACTCTTTGACACAAGTGGAAACAATGATGAGATCAGCCTCTATTGTATAAAAATTTCGAATTGAAAATTATCAAAATATTTTTTCTTCTGTGGATATGTTTTTGTTCTGCTGTTACGGAGAGTGGGAAGGTGGGAGCGTAAACCAGTTAACCACACCATTTGTTTGGCTTTTGTCAAATTAAATAACCGTCCTATGTCGGTATCGTAATTGCACTACACTCAAATATTTGTGTTATATGTGCTAGTATATCATTGATATTCATGTATTGTATAGCTCCATGGTGACTTCTGCCACATAACTGAGCCAGTAACTCCTCTTTTTTCTTTTAATTGTAATGTTGACAATGATTAATTATTTTATCAGAATGTGACTTCAAGTAGACCGAAGCATTTACTGATTTTGGGTTAAAGTGAACCTTTTTTCAACAATAGACACAATGTATGTTTAATTCAGTTTCTTGTATTATCTTGTGAGTTTTCTCATACAATATAGTTGTTTTCTATTCTTTCTTTCACATTTCAAGTAATGTCCACTCTCAAATACATCATTCAAACCTATTTCTGACAAAACAACTTTAACATTTGCAATCTAATCTTTTCGGTTTGGTTCTCTTGAAAAATCATAATACATTTGTTCGATTGTAGATTTAAAAACAATAGTCAGTGTTCATAAATTATAACCAGTATGTTATGATTATGATTATGAACTTCCCTGAAATTCAAAGTTGTCTATATAGTCCAAAACCTACCATGGAATGTGATGTAGGCATTTTCTTTATAATATTCTAAATGCACTTTTCCAAAATGGTGCGGTATGAGTACCCCATGCTTCAAATTAATAACGAACAGTACTAGATAGGTATGTGTCAAACAATAATGAAAAGATCAAGTCATAGAAATTCATTTGAATACGTTCTTTTGGTAAAATTATTGCAGTCCTGTAATGTGATAGCTGTTTTTGCGTTTTATAAAATTAAGGATCATAATTCAATGCTATCCCTGGGTAAGAAAATACGTTAATTCCTATTATGGATCTACTTTTCTTCATGGAGCTATTGTATAGCTCCATGGTGACTTCTGCCACATAACTGAGCCAGTAACTCCTCTTTTTTCTTTCAAATCTAATGTTACCATTATTTGTTAACACATTTTCCATAATTAAGTTAACAGTCATGGAAAGTTACCATTTTGTTTCATGTAATTCTGAAAAAAAATGCTTTTCAAAAAGATTCCAGTACTCAGGTAAGAATTATTATAGCTCATGAAATGATAGGTTCACATTTATGTTGTAAGTATCCATTTCACACTCATTCACATAACAGCAAAATTGGTGTGTGTGTGTGTGTGTGTGTGTGTGTGTGTGTGTGTGTGTGTGTGTGTGTGTGTGTGTGGCTCTAGTGCCATGCAATAGAACGCTTATCTTTTTGAATTTTTTTGTTATATAATGATGAAATGGTAGTTAATATTTTCCTGTTACTTACAATAGAGTAGAGATTATATGCCATAATTTATTTATTTCTCTCAATGAATCAATTACGTGTTTGTAATATATATATATATATATATATATATATATATATATATATATATATATATATATATATATATATATATATATATATATATATATATATATATATATATATATATATATATATATATATATATATATATATCTATAAAGCACAAAGACACTACAGCTAGGTGATTCGGTACCATAAGTCGTAAGTTCGAGTCCCAGACGGGGAACGAATATAAGTGAAATATAGGGTGTCTTGTTAGCTGCAGTGTCTTTGTGCTTTATATGTTTGTCTAATTTGTACTTCTTTTCTACAGGTATTTCTTCGGAGATCCAAGGTATATATATATATATATCGATTATAATATTAATAGCCACACTTACATGAACCATGGTATTCTTAACTTATAATGCATCAGTGACCACATCGTTCGCATGGCAGTTATAAAAACAGAGTGCATAATTTACACATACAGTCAATTAGCCATCTTTCTAAAATATTTTGAATCTGGCAAACTTCATTTCGGATGCACTTATACAGTGACAGCATTATAAGATATATACAATACAACTTGTATCGAGCATTAAGAATTTTATACAAATAAAAACCAGCATACCAGAAAACTCTTAAAAATATTTATTCAAAATGTCATCTTTGTTATGATTCTTATTCCTTTTATAGACTTATCTATCTGGACTGTTGTAATTATATGATCGCCGTCTTGATCATGAACAAAACAAGATGTGTCACATACGTCACATTTATCACTTAACGTCTTTTAAATGTTTCGTGAAATTTTCAATCGATACATTACACTTGACAGTTTTGGAGCCCCCCTCTTAGCATAAATTCTCTGGGGATGTTCCGAATATCTTTTATCAACATACTGTGATCAAAAAAATATTTCCTTTTAGCATTATGTTCTATTTTTTATATTCATTTTTACATGTGTGAAGTGCAAAAGGGTTTTCTTGGTTTAAATTATTTAAAAAGAAACAATTTCGTGTCGTCGCTCCTCGATGTCAAGTGAGCACTTGATATAACAATCTGTACTTTCTAGGGTCTTGGGTGTCCGACTCTCTACCTTTGAAAAACGACAGTAAAACCATGATTGGGCAAGGACTTTGAGGATTATCACCTGTGTTCCTGCGACCAAAATCTGTGGATCCTCTCTAAATACTCATCCTTGCGAATTTTCAACGTTTTCTGTGTAAAATCACATCACCCCAAACAACCTTGTTCTTCCTTCTCCGCAATCCCGCAGAAACGAAGTTTTCCTACACTGGAGATGCAGAATATTATCCAGGAATTTATTCCTACCGATCCTCAATTATGTTCTATGCCCCGTCGTTGAAAATGATATTGTTAACCCTTTCCGTCATTCCGTCATTATGACGGTTCTGTGCTCTATCTATGCAATGAACCTAAGTGCACATATTGAATTGAAATTTGGAATAATGATACATCACTAGACAATCTGGGTCAAGTTCTGATTTGGTTACGGTCGAATTACTTCTGACGGATTATGTCCCTTGGACTTAAAAAAATTCCAATAAGTAACAGTTTCCGTGCTCTATCTCTGCACTGAATGCACACATTGAATTGAAATTTGTAATATACATACATCATGACAATAGTTAGGTCAAGATTCAAAGAGCAGTTATCTCAGACCTGGATGAGGAACGTAACACTCTAAGATGCACATAATCATAGGCCTGGATGAGGAACGTAACACTCTAAGATGCACATAATCATAGACCTGGATGAGGAACCTAATACTCTAAGATGCACACCTCCGTTTGATTATTATAGATGAGATACCCATAGTAGGAAGCATTAAAAGTGTAGTGTACATATGTCAGTCAACTGTAGAGTTTGGTGGACTTTCCATGTTGGCTTTTGGAGATCTATGTCAATTACCCACTGTATATCTTGTCTTCCAGTCACCTTTAAATGAATATGCTCATATCTGTGTTTATCTTTTCGATAATTTCTCGTTACTGAGGTGATGTGTCAACGAAATGATGCTTCCTTGTCCAATGTCCTTAACCATGTAAGGAATGGAACTCACAATGATAAAGACTTACAGACACCCAGAAATAATTTTTCTGCTCATCAAAGCATTTTACACATATTTGCAATAAATGCCAAAGTGGATGGATGACCATAATGCCTAGAGGCTTTCTGGGCCTCCTGGACATATTGTTGCTATCAATGAGTTTGTTATTATGCCTGGTATTAACGGCGGGTGTGGCTAGCCAAACAGGAGACGCTCACTCCTTCTGAACACCTGGTGTCTCCTCTGAATTTCAGGGTCCGTGAATGTCCATTGTGGTACATTTGTTGTTAGTGCCATAGTCATGTGCATGTGACACCAGTCACTTTTTATTTACATGAAAAATTAAAGAACTGAAAATTGCCAGATGTCCAAAGATTCACTGAGGGATTGTCTTCTGTTCTTTACTTTAAACTTGGATCTCAAATGATGTTGAGTACGAAAATGGATGTTTCAATGAATTTTCAAATGAAGCACAAAACACACTAACTAGCATCTTCAACAGTGGCCACGTGTTAGCTTTAATTGTGAGATTTGACAATCACAGAATAAGACATAAAATACATATTAGAAGGAAAAGTAATCTGTATATTCAACTGAAAATTCAATATTTCAGTTGAAGGAATAGAAGCCGGCTTCTCTATGTTGAAGACAGAAAAGAATGTTTAAGAGAGAAAACAGAAGACATCTGATAAAGCTGTATGACACAAATCAACAAGGACCTGTACACAAAACATGATAATAGTAGAATATACATGGAAAAACATTACAAAAATATTCGATTGTGCGGCGGATACTATACCGACTAATAACGGTCAATTAAAGCAACAAACATCACTCAATTGGTGTGGTTAACCGGTTTACGGGCGCCCACCTTCCCACTCACAGTAAAAGCAGCACGGTCAAAAGACATACATTTAAAAGTTAAAGATAATCGTCCGTATAGAGAATAAGGATCAACAGGTTTCTCAAGAAGAGAGGTCATCCAAATTTATTACGCACGAAACGTTTATAGAATAATATGTTACTATGGCGACATCAACATAAGTAAAACGTGCTTTGCTCGTCTGTAAGCGAGCTCAGATCCTTGATCAGTAGGAGTTCCGACTAACAGTCAGAAGGGACGAGGATCAGGACCTTGTCTCCTCTGAAAAGGTTTGGACAAGGCCCGTCACAGAGTTCCCACCGCCCTGTTGGTCAGCGTGCAACGCTCAAGTAAAAGAGTGTATTGGGTTGTAGAGGGACCCAATACAAGACCTATGGTCTTAGCGACGATATCGGGGTCATACTGTCGCCGTTGAAGACGTGTAATAATTTTAGAACCCGTCGATATGAAATTATCGGAACCTTTGACCCTCCTTAGTTTGTACATTAGATCACTGTAGAAATTAGGATGGGAAATTCAGCTGGATACATATTGTTAAAACGTCGCATTTCCGAATTTAGATAAAATTTACCAAAAGTTTTTCGAAGCTTATGATATCTATAACCCCGAGTTAGAAGTTTAAATGTAATCTGCGATTTTTTTGCGTGAAAATCCAACGCATTAGTGCAGACTCTAACGAACCAAACCAATTGACTAAGATAAATACCATTTGATGGGAGTTTGGGGACATCACAATCTAGATTAGAGAAATTTACAATAGGAAATCCAAAGTCTTGTTTATCATATATGTTGGTATGAATATCGTTGTTAATAATTTTGATATTTAAATCCCCAAAAAGGTGTTTCCTGGTCGGAAGTATTGACTTTGTTTAATTGAAGTTCAGATGGATAAATGTCGGTGATATAGTTCTCAAACTCAGGGTTATCGATAACTAAAATATCATTGAACTTATTAATAAGGAACACCAGAGTGCGAGACAATTTGGATTTGATTAAGTCATGAGGTAGAGAGGTATATAGTGTCGAAAAATCGAATGTAGAAACGTTATAAGCCTCAAAATCTCTCAAACAGAATTTTTCAATGACTTCGTTAGAAGTTTTGATAGACCAAAAGTAATTGACGTTACTATTGCTAAAGACAGCATTACAATACTTGATAACATGGTTTTAAACTGCAGTAAGAGCCGAGGTAATATGTTTAGAAGTTGTACAGTTGTAGAACAATGACTAGAATTTGATATAAAACGTGATTATATGGATTTTTGGTGTAGTTTGGGAAGCCAATACACTGTTGGAAGATCATTTTTATCAATGCTTAAATTGAAATGACATATAGCTTTACAATGGTCAGATAGGATCTTGTCTTTAAACAGCGGGGTTTCAACATACGTAGAAGTAGAGTTGAATTCAGTTTTAAGAACTGTAATATAGTATATTTGATGATAATATTAATAGCTGCTTTGTTTGGGGATTAATTGCGAATATCGATAATTTTTAAGATTTCACTTTCAATTCAAGGCATGTATTTTTACACCTTCTTTTTTACACCATCGTTTACAATGAGTGTTTAATGATTCTTCAACAATATCCCGGCATTTGGTCAAATCTATCCTGGAATGTAACCTATACTTTGGCCCTTTATTAAAAAGTGAACGTAAATATTTGTCCGAAATACAATTAAGATCACCTATAATAACATGGCCCGCGGGGTGATGATTTTAGAATTATTGCATGAACAGGACGAAGGAATAGAGTCAAGAGAGTTAAGATTAGATGTGACTGCATTGTAATTAATTATAAGGTTTCTAATAGGTTTTTTGTACTGACAGAAAATCAGAGGTGGTCCAAGATTCTCGAAATACTGAGGAATTTTAGATTTGACCCTATGATCACAAAAAATATTAGAAATATTAAGCAGATCTAAACCTTTATTTACAAATTTAATCTTGATAAATTGCGATTTAGGAGGAAGCGATAGTATAGGTGGGAAAAGATTGTTATATGAGAATGCTGTAATCATTTTAAATCTAAATTAATCCGTGTAATGTAAAATTCGTAGATCAGCCTCATCCAGGATAGGTTTTAATCTGATAAACGGAATAGATGATAATGCATGTCCGCTCTTCTGGCAATCCGCAGTAGATCGTCTAATGACCTATTCAATCTACCATGTCTTCTGCGGTTCTGCCATTACGGCGAGGACCATGCTACCTGTGTTTCCTCTTAACATCTGGTCTTAGTAAAAATATATTCATATTGTTATGGTAAGAGGAAATGTTAACTTATTGAAAATATTGTCATTGAGACATGGGGATATGGGGTTTGTAGATATTTAATTCAATAAAGTTCAGCAATTAAACGTCGTTTTTTTTTTATTTTAGATTTAGTTTTTCCAGGTAGGTTTGTTATGCTTTCAATAGGAGTAATAATAATGTTATCAATATTGTGATTATATTTGATGAAGTGATTGTGAAGAAAGTTTTTGTATTTAGGTTTAAAATTATATCGGATTTTACATGAATGATTACGAAAACGGCTTTTCAATGTTCGGGAAGTTTTACCTACATGCTGATCCCCACATCCTACTCAGGTTATAACGTATATCAAATAGGCGTTATTTCACCCATGTCGTCTTCGTTTATTTTTGTGCACCAGATGCGCATTTCGACAAGTTACGTCTCTTCAGTGATGCTCGTGGCCAAATTATTGGAATTCTCAAAATATATAAAAATATGAAGAGCAGTGTTGAAGCCAAACTGACCGAAAAGTGAACCAAAGAATCTGTGTTACCATTTACAGTGGATTTAATGGTGGACTTTCAAGAGATGTAATGGCAAATAAGACATCTCTTAGCGTTGTACATAGAAATCTTTGAATACTCGCTCTGTTCAGATGTTTTGGATTTTGAAATTCTTTCGGATTGATTATAAGGATAGTTACATTTTAGAGGAGAATTATTAACTTTAGTAGTACTGAACAACTGTTTACAAGAAGTGCGAGGAAGATGAATAGTAGACACAGAGGGTAATCTAAAGAGGTTTAGTAAAAGTTTGGATGATTTATTCTTTAATTTTATTAGTTTAAGTAACCCGGAAGCAGTTTCCTGTTCGCTTATGCTGGCATGTACGGTTAACAAAATCCAGGGCCAGTCTCTAAATAAAATTTGCGTCTCATTAGAATGAAAAGGATATGTTGCATTAAGCACAGCGCGATCTTTGAATAGACTATACCTAACCAACTTTAACAAAAGTCATTAAAAGTTAAGGTGATTAAGGAAATGTTTTTATTTACATATTCCACGTACCAGCTTCTCAAATAGTAGTATAGAAACATCAGCAATGCCATAGTAAATGCAAGATCTGCAAAGTCACTCATGTCAGACATCATTCTTGATCCTACCTCTTCAAATGATGGTACCATTTGCATTTGTGAGTGACAGAAACACCAATGACATATATCTAAAACATGATAATAGTCAAATAAACACAGAAAACGACATTACAAAAACATTCGATTGTACTGTCGTTGGTATGCCGACTTAGGACGGTCAATCAGAATAACAAACGTCACTGAATAGTTACCATTTTACATGATGTAGGGGGCCTTGTGCTAGACATGCTACTTTTTGCCGGGAGTTTCATTATGACATTAATGCTAGCAAAGTGATGTCAGAGTAAAATGATCTATACAGCAAATTATCGTATGTCTGGCATGGAATGAAAAATGAGATCAGTAAAAAAAAAGGGTCTATTAGTATGGTCAACCGATTTACGGACGCCCACCTTCCCACTCATCGCAAAAGCAGCAAAATTCAAGGAAACCGATTAAAAATTTATAAATAAACATCAATAGAGAAAACAAGGATCAACAGGTCTCTCGGGGCTAGAGGTGTAAAGATGATGTCATAAACATTTCCACACGAAACGGAATAATATGCTATCATGAAAAATATTTTGGGCGACATCGTCGTAAATAAATTGTGCTCTTCGCGTCTTCAGGCGAGCTCAGATCATTGATCTGTATTAGTTCCGACTAACAGTCAGAGGGGATAGTGTTCAGGACTCCTCTGAAGACGTTTGGACGAGGCCCGTCATAAAGTCCCCACCGCCCTGTTAGTCAGCATGCAACGCTCAAGCAAATACAGTTTAGGTCACCAGTAATGATAGACCTGCAGATTTATATACATATTAAAAATTATTACATGAAGATGAAGATGAAATACAGCCAAGAATATTCGGATTAGATGTCACTGCATCGTAATGGAAAATAAGCTTCTGATAGGTTTTTAAGTCTAGTTTTCAGTGCTTTTGTACTTACGTAAAATATATACTTAAAATTTTCAGTCATGAAAATTAGTAGATCACTTTATAACTAAGGAGTATCTCTCTGATGCATGGCTCTGTTCTTGGATTGATGTTTTAGGGGTTTATAATTTCGGCCATTTTGGTTTTTAATTATACCCTTCAAATATTTTAATATGATTAGAATTCCAATCTTTCGGCCATGAGAACATCACTGAAGAGACATAAGTTATCGAAATGGGAATCTGGTGCACAAATTTATAACGTACATGTATATTTGTTCTACTATTGACAAGTGGAGGTCCTGGTGTCACATCGTGGAAGTTTTGATGTGACTCCTATAGTGACGGAGAACATTTGAAATATTTAGTATATTTAGACCTTTATTGATAAATTTAATCTTGATAAACTGCACCGTAGGTGGAAGCTATGAAACAAGAAGAAAAAGTTTATTATATGAAAATGAAACAAGACAAGAAATCGTTAAGAACGGCATGACTGGATTGTGAAGCGTTATCAAGCTCTGCCCCAGTGGGATTAAATTTTGAAACTAAGGTATGTTAGTGAAACACTGGTCCCATTGCTTAGAAGGATAAGTATATCAAAGGAATTAGGTTATATTCAAGGTCACAAAATCAAAACTTGTTGGTATCATTTGAAAAAACTTTTCACTGGAAATTCACACGTGAAATAATAAAATCATTATTAGTTATAAAATTAAACTCCAAGGTAAACATTTAAATATGAAAAATAAAGACAGAATTTGCTTAGCAATCCACCCAAAAATACAAGTCAATATTTCTTTAATATAATATAATTTGAATTGTCAAAGTCAAAGTTCATGGTAAAAATCTTAAAAGTGAAATTGCATTAAATAAATGCAAGTCAATATTCCTATGTGTGATCATATTATAGCTCTATCCATAAACATTTTTTTTTAATTGTCAAGGACAAAGGATTTAAAATCCAAAGTTAATACATGTATTTCATAGAATAAAAGTCGTAAAAATTCAAGTCAGTATTTCTATAAGTGATCCTACGATATGCCTATCAGTGTATTAAAACAATGTTTTTATTGCCAAGGTCAAAGGTCAAGGCCAATGTGAAAAATCTATATAGAGTGTAAAAGATCTAATCATGATCTGTCTATAAATCTGTCTATAAATGAAATATGAAAAAGAAATGCCAAGCAGTTTTTTCATAAGTGGCATAAACGCAAACAGCTAAGCCAAATTGAAGCAGACGGACGGGCATCGCTATTTCATAGACCGGTTTTGCTTCGCAATCCGACCAATAATCATTTAAAGTCTACACCAAGCATAATTGCGTAAAATTCAAATATCATTACTCATACACTATAGTTTTTCTCTGTTGTTTCCTTTGTAAATAAGTAAATTAAAAACGAAAATGCAAAAATCCCACCGCTTATCATTTTTCCTGAGATTTATGTATGCTGTTATATTACATAAGAGCAATCAGTTCTTTTTCTGCAGAAAGAATTGCATACACCAAATTCAAAATATCTGTCAATACATATTTCGACTCATATGAACTTACGCTCAGGTCTTGCAGTAGTACATTTTTATGTATTTTTTCAAACTCTTTTGAACCAAAGGGCATGTTTAAATGGCATCATAATACAGATAAATAAATTGAAGAAGATGTCAACATTAATGTGCGTAGTACTTGAAAAAGGGGAAAGAAACTGTATTGTCATATAGTTACCGGAATAGATGATGGTGCATGTAATAGTTCTTGACGGCCGTTGTTTTGGCTATCCGCAGAAGGTCGTCTAATGCTCTATTAAATCAATTAAGTTTTTTGCAGTTGCCATTACGGCGACAACCGTGTAATTTGTGTGTTTTCTTTTTACATCTGATATTGGTGAAAATATATTAATGTGGCTATGGTTACAAGAAATGTTTCATTGTTGAATTATATGGTCCTTGTAACCAAAGGGATATAGGGTCTGCTGAATTCACTGAAGTTCACTGAAGTTCACTGAAGTTCGGCGGTTAATAATCAGATTTTCTTTCTTCTGGTAATTTAGTAATATTTTCGACTGGGGTAAGGTTCACATTGTTAATACTTTGTTTGTACATGATAAAGTGATTATAAAGAAAGTTTTTGTACTTACGTCGGGAATTATTTCGGATTTTATATGAATAACGAGAACGATTTTTAAGGTTTACGTAATTTCTCCGACATGTTGAGCCCCACATTCACTTGTTTCTCAACTAATAACATAAATAAGATTGGATGAATTGCAATATTTAATACTATATATGTTACTATTAACAGAGCATTTTAATGTAGATGTGATGGCAATGTAAAGATGATGGATAAATCCAAACCATAAGTCCGACAATTATGAATTCAAAAGACATACAAAATCAGCAAAAATGTATACCAAATAGAAAACAACGAAAAAATGTCTACTTGAAGAGCACATGTGAGCCCCCTTAATGGAGTGAGATCAAGTGCCCGAGAGAGTGAGCATCTCCTGCTTGCTAGCAAGACCCGTCACATATACCCAGTAGAAAGAGTCAGAATGTGTTAATTCCATATATATTCATATATGGAAGAAAAAAGAGGAGTTACTGGCTCAGTTGTCAGAAGTCACCATGGAGCTATACAATACATAAATATAAATAATATACTAGAACATATAACACATTACAAAAATAGTTGATTGTAGTGCAATTACGATACCGACTTAGGATGGTCATTTAATTTGACAAAAGCCAAACAAATGGTGTGGTTAACCGGTTTACGGACCCACCTTCCCACTCACCGTAACAACAGAACATTCAAACGACGTACATTAAAAAATTTATAAATAATCCTCCATGTAAAGAACAAGGGTCAACAGGTATCGCATATTGAGAGGTCATAAAAATATTAACACGTAAGGTATTGTAAAACACATAATGATATAAAAATATATGCGACATTAACATAATAAGCCGTGCTCTGCCAGTCTGAAAGCGAGCTAAGACCCTAGATCTGTAGGAGTCCCGACTAACAGTCAGAGGGGACGAGGTTCAGGACAATGTCTCCTCTGAAAGAGGTTTGGACAAGGCTCGTCATATAGTCCCCACCGCCCTGTTAGTCAGCGTGCAACGTTCAAGTCTGCATAAGGCTGTAGACCTATAGTCTTTTTGATGATCTCAATATCATATTGTCTATTTAGAAGACGTTTGACTATTTTATTACATGATAAAATAACGTTATCGGAGCCTTTTACTTTCCTTAGTTTATAAACGAGATCACCGTAAAAATTAGGATGGGAAATACCATTGGATACATACTGTTGAAAAGAAATATTTCCAAATTTAGATAGAAGTTCTGAATAAGATCTGAAGAATTTGCCGAATGTTTTTCTTAGCTTGTGATATCTGTAACCCTGAGTTAAAAGTTTAGTAGTAATTTGTAAATTTCGTTTATGAAAGTCCAAAACATCGTTGCAGCCTCTGACAAATCGAACTAATTGAGATATATAGATACCATATGATAAGAGTCGAGGGACATTGCCATCCAAGTAAGGGAAATTTACAATAGGAAATCCAAAATCCTCACGTTTATCATAAATATTAGTATATATTAGGTGATTGATAATTTTGATGTTTAAATCTAAGAAAGGTGTAGACTTATCTCAAGTATTAGCTTTATTCAATGTGAGCTCTGGTGGAAATATTTCTGATATAAATTGTTCGAATTCAGGGTTGTCGATAACCAAAATGTCATCCAGATATCTGCAAATATTATTAAATTTGTCAATGAGGTCAAAACGTTTTGGTTTTTGAATAAAAACCATAAAATCCTTCTCATAACAATAAAGAAATAAATCTGCTATCAGAGACGCGCAGTTAGTACCCATAGGAATCCCAACTATTTGTTGATATATCTTGCCATCAAATTGCACAAAAATATTATTCATGAGAAAATCTAGTGCTTTACATAATTCCTTGCAAGTCCAGTATTTATATGAAGTATAGAAGTCCAGTATTTATATGAAGTATGGAAGAGACAAATTAGGTGACCTTCTAGTATAGAAGGTGTCAAATCTGTGTAAAATGATCGGAATCGGTCTCAGTCTAGAATATCATTTAAAAGTCTGGATAACGAGATATCACATTGTGGAATAAGAGTCTCGTAACGAAAATAGAACTTCCTCAGTGACGTTGTTAGTTTATCACATATATAACCCTGGTTGAGAAGCTTATCTGAAAGTCGTCTAGCCCTCAGAACAAAGCCATTGTAATTTGAACATGCTAAGGAATAACGTATTAACTGATATATGAATACGCCGTATGCGGGCGATGATGGAATGTTGCTACTTATGAAAGGAAATTTTGTGATAGTGAAATTGAAATCGTCACGTTTGTCATAAGGTGTTCAATTGACCATCAGAGTCGAAAGACAACATAATATCTAAATACGAAGTAGAATTGCTACTTTCTGTGGTTTATTTGACCTCCAGTTCACTTGGATAGATGATGGCAAGGTATATTGCGAATGAAGGAGTATTAATTGAAAGTAAGTCATCTATATATCTGTAAGTGAAATTGAAGCCAAGAGCCAATTGTTTCTTTCCTTGCAAAAGCAAAGACTGAATGAATTCAGCTTCGTATGAGTAAAGGAATATGTCAGCCAGAAGCGGGGCACAGTTAGTACCTATTGGAAGGCCGATTATAGACCGATTATCAGGGAAGTTACTTCGGGACTCCTACAGATCTAGGGTCTTAGCTCGCTTTCAGACTGGCAGAGCACGGTTTATCATGTTGATGTCGCATATATTTTTATATCATTGTGTTTTACAGTACCTTACGTGGTTATATTTTTATGACCTCTCAATATGCGATACCTGTTGACCCTTGTTCTTTACATGGAGGATTATTTAAAAATTTTTAAATGTACGTCCTTTGATTGTTCTGCTGTTACGGTGAGTGGGAAGGTGGGCCCGTAAACCGGTTAACCACACCATTTGTTTGGCTTTTGTCAAATTAAATGACCGTCCTAAGTCGGTATCCTAATTGCACTATAATCAAATATTTTTGTAATGTGTTATATGTTCTAGTATATTATTTATATTTATGTATTGTATAGCTCCATGGTGACTTCTGCCACATAACTGAGCCAATAACTCCTCTTTTTTTCTTTTAAGCGGAGAAATGTTAACTTAAGTAGTGCCGAACAACGTTTTACAAGATATACCTGAGATATGAAGGGATAATATAGAGGGTAATATAAGTGGGGTGAGTATAACTCGCGGTGATTTTACTTTGAAATTTAGAATATTAGATGTCATGATGAAACACAGTAGATACAAATGAGTAGATGCCTTGGGAAAAACTCCCACACAACCAAACCAATGAACTTCTGCAATGCAGTGTATCCCCAAATAAATATATAAAATTTTGGATCGATTATTTCGAGAAAGAGGCCGAAAATATGTGAAAATAATGTCAATTCCTTTATACATCACATTTCCATAGTAAAATGTTTTTCTTGTGTGGTATATTGAAATAATTATTGAAGGTTAACGAGAGCCTGTTCATGCCGTCCAGTTGGATGAAACCGAACCTTTCCCCCTCCGACATAAAAGTAAAATGATGAAACAATCAGTGATTTTAATAAAACATTGTTCATTTCTTACCAAAAAAAAAAAAAAAATCCAAGAGGTAGTACATTGGGTGCAAAGGGAATGAATAAATGAGTGATTTGTTAGTTGTTTTTTTTTTTCTTCGCTGTTAATTTCAATTTTGACACCTGCAGAAAAGCGTAGGTAAGAATAAATATTCATAAATCGTTCAATCTCAGCGTTAGATCAATTACATAGCCTAGTCGGAAGCATGCTTAACTCGTGACCTCGAGGCCAGGTCCATTCATAGATAGTTTGCGGGTTCGGTGAAAGTATTGGATTGTTTTTATAGAGTTAATTAACAAATAGATACTGTGGGTTTTTTTTTCTAAAATCTGGTGTCAAACACAACAAAAGTCTTGAATATTACGCTGTCCGACCTCTAAAATCCCTAGCCGTTTTCTTCCCCTTTCCTGGCTATAAGTCATATGAGCTATTTTTATTTTGAATGAGGTCTCGATCTACATTTAATAACTGAGATAAATATGTTTAGATAAATCTAAATTTGTAATTAGGTAATCTTCATGTTAAGGAGAGATTTGAGACGAATCTCAGATTTCAGTTGAACTTTTCTTTATACGATTTAGTTTGAGGAAATAATCATATTATTTAAAGAAATACTCAAATAATTTGAGGAAACTCATTATTTGATGAATTACTCAAATTGAGGAAATACTCTATTGAGATTTTTATACACTTAGGACCAGGTACCTATCATTAGTAAAATGTTCATCCTTTGGCACAAAAATCTTCAACAAATATTGTCTAAGATATTCATATATCATTTATATTGCATGTATATTCAACGGTATAGTATATCTGTTTATTTAGCCCATCAACAAAGCGAATAGATATTTATCCAGCGTAATATGTATTATTGTACACTGTAAACGCCTATGTCTGATTTCTGTGACAGGAATTATCGGCTGTGCTATAAATATTATTAGAAGAAAGGCTTTATCTGGAGAAGAATAATGTGAAATCTTCAGATCAGCTTTAAAAAGTGACCATGACGCACTTTCCCGTAATTATTTTCTATCATCAATATCGAGTGATACTAGGTCTCACGCAACGTTGTTCACGCAAATCTAGCAGTAGTACAAAGATCAAAACAATCTTTTCATTAAAACAAACCATTGGATATTCATATACATACATACATACATTCACAAACACACATGCACACCAGTTGGGAAACAGAGGATATATTTAACGTAAAAGAGAATAATTATAGGTCGTGTATCATCGCCGAGAAAAACCATCTACCTGTGTGTATTCCTGGGATGGCATGTTTGAAGAAAGAGCAGCTAAAGAAAGCTTTCGGCGACATCTAGATAAGACTAGATATTAACGGACTTAACATAGTGCTTGATATACTACATTTCAACGACATATAATAAAGATTTTTTCACATCTTTTTTGTCATCTGTTCCGTTCCATATGGTGATACAGCCATAGAAATCCTTTTATCTCATTTATCGACTATCTACTTATATACTTATCACCACTATTTAATTTCTCCGCTCCGTTACGACTTTGATAATTATATATGTATTGTATGACTTTGTATATCGTGACCGGGTCAATGGAAATACCTATTTGCGTCGCCCCGGTTCACTGACCTCAATATCGCCTATTTTCAGCTCTTTTCTTATTCATTGCTCGTAATCATAATACCAAAATATGTGATTTTTAATTTTTGTTTCACTTGGTAAAGTGCTTTGTATGTAGCATCTTTTGGATTGCGGTTTTCTCTGTATGTTATTGAATTTGTTATGATTTTTTTTTAAAGTGACTTCCATAGACCTTCGGTTCATCTGAAATCCTTGAAGGGCAAACATCAGTTAATCATGTGTTCCCTACAGGTCCATAGTTCATTCATGTGTTCCCTATATGTTCGTCGTTTATTCTTGTGTTACTTCAGGTCCGTCGTTTTTTCGTGTGTTTCTTGCGGGCCCGTCGTTTATTCGTATGTTCCCTACATGTCCGTTGTTTATTCGTGTATTCCCTACAGGTCCGTCGTTTATTCGTGTGTTCCCTACAGATCCGTCGTTTATTCGTGTGTTCCCTACATGTCCGTCGATTTCAACTGTGCAAGTCAGACCTCTTCTTTCCTTTCTTTTACGAATTTTGATTATACTTTAGTTGTTTATTCTCTGATAATGGCTAAATAAAGGAGTGTAGAAATAAATACTTATTAATATTTGTTTTATAAAACTTTTTTTCTGCCTTAGACATTCTGTATAATTCATAATGGACACAAATCGGGTATGTACAAATATACATAAACAGTAGAAATCATGAAGATGAAAAATATTCTGAAAACTTTTAAGTTTCATCTATTGCAAATATTCTCGAAATCATTACTCAAGAATTAGAGGAATATCTGCTATTACAGACCGTTTTAAAAACTATGTACATTATGCTGATCAACAGCAACAGCAACTAGCATGGTTTGATACATATAAGCAAACGGTTGAAATAGAATCACCAGTCCTGAACAGAAGGATTCGTATAAACACAAACCAAACTTGGACATTACGGTTTAGGTTTTCCTATGAATTATACAATTCATGCACTCTTTCTGTAGAAAGATGTGGATAATTTGTTCACTCCGTATTCAAATGTTCTAAAATGATCAGATCGGCATGATTCTTTCATTTTCCGTGAAAATGTAAGTACAATATTGTCTAAATTCATTATTGGAAAAAATTGTAAAATCTGATAAATTATAAAATACATTTATCCCCAAAATTCATGAACTGTTTCAGTGCTGTGAAAGCAATTCTTGTATACTGATTGCGAATGTGAATTTTAAGTAATAATAGCCAATGTAATACATCGTATGACACTGTCTTTACTTTTCGAAGAATGTTTTACCGGGTAGTTAGCAAAAATTGTCTGATTTTTCAGCATTTTTTTTTCTGTTCATATTCATGTATATATACAGTGCTGAATTATATTGTTTCGTCTGTATGTCAGGGCATTCACGGCGGGTGTGGCTAGCCAAACAGGAGACGTTCACTCCTCCCGGGCACTTGGTCTCACCCCTGAATTTCAGGGGTCCGTGAATGTCCACTGTGGTACATTGTTGTTAGTACCATAGTCATCTGACACCAGTTATTTTCGTATTTTACATGAACGTCCCTCTTATTCCCTTTGCAGTGTAGAGCTCGTCACAAAGTTCCCCGCGGAGGGTTTGATTTAAGTGTTATTTATACCCTTTCTCCTGATGTTATGTGGCTCTGACACTTTCTACACAGTGTTTGTTCACATTTATGTATATATACAGTGCTGAATTATATTGTTTCGTCTGCATGTCAAGGCATTTACGGTGGGTGTGGTTAGCCAAACAGGAGAGGCTCACTCCTCCCGGGCACTTGGTCTCACCTCTGAATTTCAGGGGTCCGTGAATGTCCACTGTGGTACATTGTTGTTAGTGCCATAGTCATCTGACACCAGTTATTGTCGTATTTTACATGAACGTCCCACTTATTCCCTTTGCAGTGCAGAGCTCGTAACAAAGTTCCCAGCGGAGGGTTTTTGTTAGTGCCATAGTCATGTGACAGCAGTTATTTTCGTATTTTATATATTCGCTTTATTCCGACATCGGTAGTTTTTGTCTTTAACCACGAGTAGTCGGTGGCAAAAACACGTGAGTATTCCGTGGATATCGAGACTTGTGCCCTTTATAAGCTGACTTGTTTCTTCATTCCTACGAAGCAGGAATTGATATTTTTCTGTGAAGTAATCAAAGAAGAAGTACTGAAAGGTTAATCACACCTCTATGGAATAATTTGACAAGATCGTGTACAATGTGCCATTCCGACAAATGCTAACTAAATTGAAATTTAAATTAAAATGAATGGAATCCAGGTATCCGGAAGGACTAAGTGTCCCCTGATTGCATGCAACACCCGTCGCAAAAATCCTGCAAAAACGAATGAAGTTCAGAAAGTAAATGCATATATACACAGATGAACACATGCAGGAAAAACTGACACTAAATCAAATTATCCAATTGACGGTATTGAATGTTGTTCATGTTATCAAGTATTGTAATGCTGTTTTTAACAATAGTATCGTCAATTACTTTTGGTCAATCAAAAACTTTTAGCGAAGTCATTATAAATCCTCTTTGAGAAATTTTGAAGCTTATCAAGTTCTACTTTTAATTTTTCGACACTATATGCCTCTTTACCTTATCTTTACCTTATGACTTCATCAATACCAAGTTGTTATCTCTCATAGGCTCGTCTTTCAACAGAGAGTCTAAATCATACCTTTGGAATTTTTCTCACACAAAAAATAAAACAATTATAATTACAAATTACTACTAAACTTTTAACTCAGGGTTACAGATATCACAAGCTTAGAAAAACATTCTGCAAATTCTTTAGATCTTATTCAGAACTTCTATCTAAATTTGGAAATATTTCTTTTCAGTACTATGTATCAAATGGAATTTCCCATCCTAATTTTACGGTGATCTCGTATATAAACTAAGGAAAGTAAAAGGCTCCGATAACGTTATTTTATCATGTAATAAAATAGTCAAAAGTCTTCTAAATACACAGATGACATTGAGATCATCAAAAAGACTATAGGTCTTGTATTTGGCCCCTCTACAGCATTATGCAGACTTTTACTTAAACGTTGCACGCTGACTAACAGGGCGGTAGGGACTATATGACGGGCCTTTTCCAAACATCTTTCAGAGGAGACATGGTCCTGAACCTCGTCCCCTCTGACTGTAAGTCTGGACTCCTACAGATCTAGGGTCTTAGCTCGCTTTCAGACTGGCAGAGTACGGTTTTTCATGTTGATGTCGCATATATTTTTATATCATTATGTGTTTTACAATACCTTACGTGTTTATATTTTTATGACCTCTCAATATGCGATACCTGTTGACCCTTGTTCTTTACATGGAGGATTATTTATAAATTTTTAAATGTACGTCATTTGATTGTTCTGCTGTTACGGTGAGTGGGAAGGTGGACCCGTAAACCGGTTAACCACACCATTTGTTTGGCTTTTGTCAAATTAAATGACCGTCCTAAGTCGGTATCGTAATTGCACTACAATCAAATATTTTTGTAATGTGTTATATGTGCTAGTATATTATTGATATTCATGTATTGTATAGCTCCATGGTGACTTCTGCCACATAACTGAGCCAGTAACTCCTCTTTTTTCTTGTTCACAAAAATTTTTCAGCTGCTGAAGTGTCACGTTCTGCGAGATCTGACTTCATACTGTAGATACAAATGGCGAAATGAGACTATTGTCATGTTTACAGATAAAACGATAGCTAACAGAAGTTACAGACCTTATTTGGAAAATATATCACTATGATCGAATACGTTAAACGCTCATTTAATGGATTATATTTTGCAAGTTCGCTGTACAAATGCTTTGTCGCCAGAGCCAGAGAGGGAGTACATCTCAATACCGGTTTGTATCGCTCAAATGCCAAGTTTTGATGAAAAGTCTCTCTAACCCTCTCCCATAAACCGCCTATATAAGAAGTTTGGGAAGTGCAGAGAATCTCGGACTACCAATACCTATGATCAGAAAACGCCTGTCTTGGACTTGATTATTAAAATAAGTAATAACAATATCCGTAAATTTATGATAAACGTGAAGGCGTTGGATTTCCTATTGTTAAGCTCCTTTATTTACATGGTGATGTCCCTAGATTCCCATTACATCGTATTTACATTAGTCAATTGGTTCGGTTTGCTAGAGCCTGCATCAACGGTTTGGATCGATTTTAAACGTCTAACTTGGAAAAACTTTTGGAAAATTTTACAGATCTTAAACATTTTATGTAAATTCGAAAATGTGACTTTTCATTAATACGTATCCAGCGGTATTACCCATGCCAATATCTACGGTGATCTAGTGTACAAACTAAGGAGGGTTAAAGGTTCCGATAATTTCATATCGACGGAGTCTCAAATAATCAAACGTCTTCGATATCGACAGCAATACCCTGAAATCATCACAAAAACCATAGGTCTTGTATTTGTATTGGGCCCCTCTACAATCTTATACAAACTTTTGCACGTTGATTAACAGGGCTATGGGAACTCCATGACAGACCTTGTCCAAACCTTTTCAGAGGAGGCTCCTCCCCTCTGACTGTTAGGCGGGACCCCTACAGATCAATGATCTAAGCTCGTTTACAGATGGGCAAAGTAAGGTTTCCTTATGTTGAAGTCGTCCACCATATTTTATACTAGCATATTACTCAATAAAACTTTTGATGACCTTTTGTCTTAAGAAATCTGTTGATCCTCATTCTCCATATGGAGGATTATTTATAGATGTTTAAATGTGTGTCCTTGATTGTACTGCTTTTGTGGTGAGTGGGAAGATGGGCGCTGTACACCGGTTACCCACACCAACTGAGTGACGTTTGTTACTTTAACGTCAGGTGTTTTCTGTTTTCTCATGTGATATATCAATATCAATAGTATTTTACTACTCAGGAAAGGAAATTTTGTATTTGCGATATAAAAGTTTAAAGCGTCATATTTATCGTGATAGGTATGTAACTGACCATCTCTTCCAAAAGACAAAAGAAAGTCCAGGTACGAAGCAGATGTATAAAACCTAAAAGACGATTAAATGATATGAGAATTTGTACTGGACACTTGTGGTGTATGGTACAAACAAGCTTACAACTCTCCATATGTACCAGATATCTGGAGTTCAGGTAACTCCTCTTTTTTCTTTGTTGGCCTTTTATTTCTAGAACTGCAAGGTAGATTTCGTTTTACTTTGAGTTAAACGGTAACGTCTATACATTTCCTTCAGGAAAGGTACTCCGAAATTATTACGGTCAATAATTACTTTTTACAGTTAAGGTCACAGCGTTACCATTTCACCTTACTACGAGTTTTACTATCTGGCATAAATGTATAGATTTGTTGTGGTTGTGATCAGTCAGTTGGGGATGCTATTTAAATGACATTTTATCATATTTATTTTTCTTCCAGGGATTCTTGAATGCCTTCAATCCCTGTTTTAAATTATAGCATTTTATAAATGTTATATGATAAATAATGACATATGATATAGATAGGGGATAGTAACCAACAGCAATCTCTGATTATATGTTATGTATGATAAATAATTACATGTGATATAGATAGGGATGGTAACCAACAGCAATCTCTGATTATATGTTATATATGATAAATAATGACATATGATATAGATAGGGGATAGTAACCAACAGCAATCTCTGATTATATGTTATGTATGATAAATAATGACATATGATATAGATAGGGATGGTAACCAACAGCAATCTCTGATTATATGTTATATATGATAAATAATGACATATGATATAGATAGGGGATAGTAACCAACAGCAATCTCTGATTATATGAAATTTTATCCGATAAAATATAAATCAAATGAAACAAAATTTACAAATAACAAACTATTCGTCTTTTAAAATCTTTTTGAGATTCCTATAATAATCGGCTTAAGTTGAGATCTGATAACTGATGCATTTCATTTGATTATAATTCATTATGTTATGATATTGGAAGTTGTATTATTAAGGCAGAGTGGTTTATACTGGCTATCACAGGAATAATCCAAGAAGTCGCCCAGATATCATTCTCCAATGCGCATTCAGAATATCAACAGATAATTGTTCCGTCTCTCTGCCTAACTTTGGAAAAGGGATTGATCCAATTATCTTTATTACTTGTTGATGTGTTTGCTTCGTTTGTCATACATTCCATATTAGTGACGCATCTGAGCATACTAAACACCTCGCCTTATTTAGGCATTTAATGACCGTTCTTTTTCACTGCTGCTATTCTCTATATCCTTCAAAAATATTGCATAAAATCATGTTTGTTTGTCATTTGTCATTTCGCGGATTTTACATAGCGTCAATTACATGTAAAGATGATGGACAAATCCAAACCACATGAAACCTCTGAGAACGATTTATTTGTACAATATCTAAACTATAGTTTTGTTTGAAAAAATGTAAACCACGAAACATGACGTGATCTGAGGTATAAAGGGAATGGGACGTCTCTTTATTGTCAATGGGTTTAAAGGACTCCATCCTTCTTGTCGACCGATGTGTAGAATTATATAAAGGGAGAGAATCAACTTTACATTGCTATAAAACGCAAGACTACATTTCATAGAGCAGTGTTTCGCATGATGAAAGAGAAAAATGACAGTTGTCAAGAATAGTAATGTTTGTGAATGTTTGATAAAGGCGCTGTAGATGGCGTTCTCTATTGCTTCATAGAACGCAATGTCAATTATATCAGTGTGATATTCGGTAATGAAACAGTTGCCTCCAATAAGTTGTAGAATGATGAGAGATTAATTACGTAGCCGACTCAGTGATATATTATCTGAAGTGATAAACCTTCACACAAAATTTTAAACAGAGAGCCTCTAGAATTCTAAAAGATAATCGACATTTTAGGCATGGTTAAATTCTCGGCTAAACGGATCCCTAGAATGTTGAGAGATAATTGAAAGGGAAACAGGCATAATGTTTCTTTGATTCTTTGAAATTGTTATGGAGGACGGTGTACAGTCGCTACGGCGATCCCATAAGAGAATATGAGGTCCCGTTTGCAGAATGATTCATGACGTTTTGGACTGCGATTGAAGGATTATTCGACATATTCTGTTATGACGTCACTTTCACCATTTATGTACATTCCTGTGTGCATTGGGACCTCAACCGATTTTGACATGTTTCCATATAACTGTATTTGCAAACAGAAGACGCCCCCTCTTCCCTGACACTTGCTCTCACCCCGGAATGTTGTATTTTCAGGGGTTGGCAACGGTTTATATGGGAAAATTCTATAATGTAGCCTCCCCTTTTTGACGATCGGTTCTTGGGACCAGATTGAAAGCATTCTATGTTGAGGGAATTCAAAAATTAAAACAGTGACTGAGGTGAAGGAAGATTTTATGGAAAAAAAAATTAAAATTTAAGATTTTTAATCCTGAGTAGTTCAAAGTACATGGGACCCAAAACTTTTAGTTTATATTTCGTATTTACAATGAAAGCTTTGTTATTGTTCATAGATTTTAGAAGTAAATACTTTCAGCATAAAGGGTAAACCAATTACAATCACCGATCTTCGAGATGGTTTTGGTTTTAGAAAGAATTTCCTATCTATTTTTCATGAAAAAATATTATGAAACAGTTTGATTGATCTCATCACTTCAGTTCTGCTGACGTTACTGAAGCACACAACTAATTCGAAATAATTTTTCATACTTCTATCAGAATTATGTATATATCATTACTTTATCAAGTGTACGACCTTATGTTATTTGTGACATCATTTTAGGAGACATTTCCTTGGTTTCCTGTTAGTTTTCTTGTGGTCAATGATACATAAAATGTTTATCAATGCTGTGGTGAGTTGGAAGGCGGTCTCGTACACCGCTTGACTACACCAAAATGAGTGACCAGTTTGATTTCACTTGACCATCCGAAAGCAATACCGTAACTGCCAGTGGCGTAGGTAGGCGTGCGCACGTAGGCACGTGCATCCACATCATTTTTGTGGCTTTTATTTTCACAGTTTTAAGCTAGATCTTCTGAATTATAAAATGCAGAATATAATAATTCAAAAGTTGCAGCTTTAAATCAATATCGAAGAAGTACCAAACCGTTAATCAATGAACTAATAAACTAATTTCATTATATACATTATGTATTTGTGATTTTCATACAATAAAATGATGTTCAAAGCATATTATAGCATTCTCGGGGAGGGGGTGGGGGTGGTATATTCATTGGTTTGGATTCCAGTGGATAAAAAAGTGGTAAATCACCAAAATTATATTGTTTTTGGTTTAATTCTTTACAAGTTAAACCTGTATTAAACTCAAAATCTCAAAACATTACATAAAAAAGAGTCTTGTCGTGAACCTAACACTAGGAATAGGTATTTAGCTGAGAGTTCAAACTTCTAATACTTGCATGTGGGACATGTAACTACAGGAATAGATCATGTAACAACAAAGATTAAGAGAATGGCTCCTTCGAGCTTAGTTTATTTTGATCTTCGTAGAACACATCACATACATTTGATCTCCTTTGGTACAGACAAAGAAACTTGAATATATTTTACTGTAGTGTCTGTGTACATTTTTGCCTTAAAATTGTACGCGATGTTTCGAAGTAAAACTAAACTACAATCAAAAGAGACAAAGGGGTCTATATTTTCGTTTGGTAGCAGAAGTTATAAGCTTTCTGTTAAGAAAGAGAAATTTCATATTTGGTTTATCGCCTAATGATTACCATATTGACAAACTGTCATTATTATTTCTATTTATTCATACTCTTCCTTTCAAAGTAGAGACCTAATTACTTTGTCCGGCATCTGTCTGTCTGTCCATTCGTCTCGTAGTCACAGTCACACTTTTACATAAATGGCTTTAACTTATCTATTCACAGCATACTGCTATCAATCTTGCAGCAGGGATGATCAATTATGATGAGACTCAACAACCTGTTAATCATCAACGTCCAGTGAGTGTCAAGGTAATCGTCAACGTCCAGTGAGTGTCAAGGTAATCGTCAACGTCCAGTGAGTGTCAAGGTAATCATCAATGTCCAGTGAGTGTCAAAGTAATCATCAACGTCCAGTGAGTGTCAAGGTAATCATCAATGTCCAGT
The DNA here is from genome assembly GCA_035048485.1 of Pteria penguin. Classification (NCBI taxonomy): domain Eukaryota; kingdom Metazoa; phylum Mollusca; class Bivalvia; order Pterioida; family Pteriidae; genus Pteria; species Pteria penguin. The sequence continues at coordinate 6,231,947 of CM068580.1, forward strand.
GAGTGTCAAGGTAATCGTCAACGTCCAGTGAGTGTCAAGGTAATCATCAACGTCCAGTGAGTGTCAAGGTAATCATCAATGTCCAGTGAGTGTCAAGGTAATCGTCAACGTCCAGTGAGTGTCAAGGTAATCATCAATGTCCAGTGAGTGTCAAGGTAATCGTCAACGTCCAGTGAGTGTCAAAGTAATCGTCAACGTCCAGTGACCTGTTTCAACAACAATCGTAGACGTAACCTTAACTGTAAATTTAAATCGAGCATTTACGGAAGGCTTTACGTATGCGTAAAACGCTTCACGAAAATTTCATTGTTGTCTCTGCTGACAAGGCAGCTAACAAATACACATTCGTATGTAAGGCATACTATGCTAAATGTCTTATAGAAGAGTTTGATCTGCATTCAACGCCTGGTAATCAAACTTATACAGTTACAAATCTGTCTCCTTCAGAGGTATTGGATAATCAAAAGTCATGTCTCAGTTCATTTGGTATTAAAATACAAAAATAACTGGTGTCACATGACTATGGCACCACCAGCAATGTACCACAGTGGACATTCACGGACCCCTGAAATTCAGAGGTGAGACCAGGTGCCCGAGAGGAATGAGCGCCTCCTGTTTGTCTAGCCACATCCACCGTGAATGCCCTGACATACAGACGAAACAATATTATTCAGCACTGTATATATACATGAATGTGAATTAACATTGTGTAGCAAGTGTCACAGTCACATAACATCAGGAAAAAGGGTATAATAACACTTAAGTCAAACCCTCCTTACTACAAATGAATCTGATCTCGAGCTATCATACTATTTTTGGATTCCAAAGATGCATAAAATTCCATATAAGCAACGATTTATAGCTGAATCTTCCAAGTGTTCCACCAAGCCTCTTTCCATGTTATTCACCAAAATTCTAACAGAAATCAAATATGATCTTCAGAAATACTGCTCTACTGCTTACTCGAGAAGCGGAATCAATCAGATGTGGATCCTAAAAAATTCTAAGGAACTTCTAGAGCACTTAAAATCTCCTATTTTCAATAATGTCACTAGTATCAAATCTTTTGACTTTTCAACTCTATATACAACCATTCCTCATCAAAAACTAAAGAACAGAATAAAATCAATTATTCAATACGCTTTCTTTAACAAAAAAGGAATTCGCAGATATAAATATATCGTTTTAGGCCACAACGACACATATTTTGTAAAGGAACAGTCTGATTCCAACAGCAAGTATACAGAAAAAGAGATTATCCAAATGTTAGAATTTCTTATAGATAATATTTTTGTGATATTTGGTGGAAAAGTGTTCCAACAGATTGTTGGTATTCCTATGGGTACTAATTGCGCGCCTCTTCTGGCCGACATATTTTTGTATTCTTACGAGGCAGAATTCCTACAGTCTCTGCTCTCTAAAGGCAATAAACAATTAGCATCTCGGTCAACTTTACATACAGATACATTGATGATGTTTTGTCGATTAACAACCCTGTATTTGAGGATCACCACAACACCATATATCCAAAGGAACTCGAGATAAAAGATAATACAGAGAGCGCATCTTCTGCTTCATACCTCAATATACTGCTATCAATTAGTGACGATGGTTCATTAGTAACCTCTCTCTATGACAAACGTGACGATTTCAATTTAATTATTACGAACTTCCCTTTTCTGAGTAGCAACATACCTTCCTCTCTCGCATATGGGGTATTCATTTCACAACTTATACGCTATGCCATGGCATGCTCGAAATACGAAAATTTCGTCCTGAGAGCGAGGCTTCTTGCCACGAAATTACTCTCACAAGGATTGAGGAACTTTGAAATTGTCATCTTTGGTGGTTATAGGGTTATATTGCAATTTCAGATTCCTCTTTCAAGAATGTTAACCGATATTTTGGAACCTGACCATACTAAATAACCATCTGAACTTTTTGATATACTTGATTTGACATAATATGTGTATACATGTATATACAGATATTTCATGTGCCCTTGTCCCTGTCATAAGCTCTTTATTTCCGAATGAGAGTACAGTGTGGTCACACCAAATAATATCATTGTGTAATTTGAATTATTTCATACATTTGAGAATTTTTTAATTTGTTGTAGATATATATGTATATATATATTTAAATAGTTGTTAGGTATGTTGAAAATATGTGAAAATAAAGAACAAGTCCATGTACTTTATAAAAAAGTAATTATATTACTAGGTAGGTACCGTACATGTACCGTGGAAGTTGGAAAATCCTCGTTGCCTCGGGGGGCAGTCCACGTCTGTCCTTCGTGGACACCACGGGAGGCCAGTTTTCTGTCCACGTTAATGTTAATAATACAATTTGCCATCTACCTGTACTTGTCCTCTCGAGGTCAAAGCGGACAAGGTTTTCACACCTTTTACCTGTACGTGTCCTCTGGTGGACAAAACGGACGAGTTTTTCACACCTTTAAATCAAAATTGTCCCACAGTGGACGTAAGGGACATTACATAGATGTGCCTGTATTTTACAAACCATCAGACATAACGTGTTGTCATCTTGTCTTTAAAAATACGATCGTCAAACTTCCAGATTATTTTTATATATATTTTTGCTTCCGCTAATTCTCCTGAAAGACAGACGCAAATATTAATTACGGCCCCGATAACCTATTAACCGGCTGTTAATAGAGCGTAGTTTTGAAAAATGAGTGAATACAACAATATTGCCGTGGAAATGGTGTGAGTTATTTTAAGATTTATTATTATTATTTTTATTTTTAATGTTTTTGTGACCATGTGCCCGAATATCTTTCTTGCCGGTATTATGTCATGTTAATCAAAGTACATTACCGATAGTTTCACTTGTTCACAGCAGGTATCGGACATTTACGATTAACTTCTTTTACCAAAATACTTGCTGTAAGTTCGGGTATCACATTTCAATGGACAGTCATTAATCAGCCGTCGTTTATTGCCGTTTGGTGCAATTAATTTATAACTAGGTAGGTCATTCAAGTGAGGGAATGTAGGAGTACAGAAGTGCCTGTTTACATGGGAATTTTTACATCGTTTAAGAAAATCCAGGGTCCGGCGTCATAAATTGAGAAAATACTTAAGTCGCATTTTGTTGTTCAGCAATGAATTTTTAACTGGGATTTGGACTTTTTTAGTTTTATTCTATCCATAAATAGAATAAACCCATTCTGTATGACAATTTATTTGAATGTTTGATAATCAAGGACTTATAAACAAATTGTTTATAAGTCCTTGTGAAAATGGAATAAATTAAACTGAAATAATTGAAATGATTTTCTCAGTTTATGGCGCCAGACTCGGGTGTTTTGCTAAAAATCAGAAAACTCGATGTTTTATTTAAGGAGTTTTTGATTAAAGAAAAAATAAATTAAAAAAAATCACAATTGTTTTTAAATCACCCTTAGTTGAAAGCATCCAAGGTGTTCCCCTGTTGTGGAAAACGTCTAATCATTCATGTGTGAACCAACTTTTTTTTTATTTGAGCCACAGAGGTGTGAAAATCTCTTGTGTGAAGACTGTTATACATGTACATACCAATGCATATACATGTATTCTATCGTTATATGTGGATGTGTATTAATACATTGTGTACTAGCATTACTATTTTATATTTGAAAATTAATTATTATCAGATTTCTTGTGATTTATTACTCCCCCTCAACAGCAAAATCTAAGAACCATATCTGCGGCAAAGAGAGAAAACCCAAAACTGAATACCCCCCCCCCTTCCTCCTTTCATTTGTACTTGTTGATAATGAAGAATTGTACGATGTTTCAGTCAAATATCTTATTCGCCAATACAATGGGTGATTTCCCTATTGCAAGTCTAAGCATTGTGCTGTAAGACTACTGGGCAATAAATTTAAGTGAAAGATCGATGCCACCTAACGACCGAGTTAAAGTAACGACACGTCACCCCCCCCCCACCCCCTTTCTATCTCTCTGCACGAGATATCGTTTGCAAACGTATTTTAAACTTTTTCAATACAACCAAAATATATATTTGTGTATGTATTATTGTAAAACATGCAAGATTCAGTGTTCAGTCGGGTCATCATCTTTTATATATAATTGCATGATCGTATCCGTGAAATTAATCCAAAAAAAGATACCATCGTATTGGGAAAGAATGTGTAACGAGACAAAACAATAAAAAAAAAGGTGGGGGGGGGAGGCTTTTCTTCTCTGTTTAGGTCAAACGGCACTTAGTCCAGGTAACCTTACGACTGGAGCACGCGTGTTGTGTGAAGTCTATTGTTTTACTTCACCCTGGTAGCGTATAAGGGTTTGACTTATGACACTGATTAATACACGGAATTAGACGACCGCATTCTATGAAATCATAAGATACATACGGCCCTATATCTGGCAGGAGTATGTAAGAAGATAAGAAAATGAAAGGGTGGGGGTTTTGAAGGTAAGAAAACGACCGACACTCTAGTTTCCCTTGCGACTCAAGTGCGCATGCTTTGTCTTTTGTTCTGAGATTATAAATATTTTGAAAAGTTTGCCTGCACTTCACCAGGAAGAAAAAAGAATACATAAAAAAAAGAAGAAAACAGACCAAAGAAAATAATAATGAATAAAATAGAATGAAGATCATTGTCCATATGTATAAACATCTACCAGAATTAATCAATCGTGTATTTCATTGTAATCATATGTAATATTTCAAAATCTGAATATGTTTATCAGAGCAATCAATAATGAATGTAAAGATGATGGATAAATCCAAACCACAAGTCCAAAAATCATGAAACCATAGGACATACAAAATCAGTGAAAATGAAAAACAAATGGAAAATAACAAAATATGTATACTTGAAGAGTATATGTGAACCCCTGTGATGGAGTGAGATCAGGTGCCCGGGGAGAGTGAGCATCTCCTGCTTGCTAGCAACACCCGTCACATATACCCCGTAGAAAGAGTCAAATCGTGTGAATTCCATATGTATTTATATATGGAGAAGTCGAAGTAGGTAACCTTCTAGTATAGAAGATGTCAAATCTGTGTAAAGTGATCGGAATCGGTCTCAGTCCAGAATATCATATCACATGTAATTATATGAATTTATTTGATCGGCTTTACTGTACTGAACCCACAAGTAGTAATTGCGCTCATCAATTCGTATCGCTGCCTTGTTTAATTAAGAGTCCGAAATAGGTATTACAAAGAAACTCGGTACACTCTCGGAATAATAAATCATTTTTTGTGTACATGTCCTTGGTGAGTTTTGTCATACAGCTTTGTCAGATGTCTTCCGTTTTCTCTTTAAAATCACACTTATACACGCATCTGTACAATGACCAATCAGCTTGTCTTTACCGATTTCATTCAAATACCATTAATGCACTTTTACGACAAGTAGATATACGGGTATAAAGAACGTATATAACGTAGTTATACGTATATATCTAAAACATTATATACGTCCGTGCTCCAGGTGCGCACTGTATTTTCAATTTTTATAGAAAAAATACGTTCTAATTTTAAAAATATTTAGAATAGCAGAATATTTTAAGATACATTTCAAACGTTCATTGTGTAATCAAGCAGAGGATCTTTAAGTCTAATTTCGTTATTTTTCATGCTTCACTGAGCAAACACAATACGCATCATCATAAGGTCGTTTCCTTTTTAGCACTATCATACCCATTTACCGGGACATAATTGGTGTCCACGTTTGACCGTCTGACGGCGCGGACACAGGTAAATGACCACCTATATACGCGGTCAATATGGCCGATATACAGGGACAGTGTCCACGCGTGTCCGCGGCTTTACACACCCAAATCCAATGACCACGGTACATGCACGGTAACCTTCTAGTATAGAATGTGTCAAATCTGTGTAAAATGATCGGAATCGGTCTCAGTCCAGAATATCATTTAAAAGTCTGGATAACGAGATATCATATGGAGTAATAAGAGTCTCGTATCGAAAATAGAACTTCCTCAGTGACGTTGCTAGTCTAGCACATATATAACCCTGGTTGTATGCTTAATTTTGTATTGTCTGCACGTTTGCGGCGATTTGTCTCATAAAGCTTAAGTCACAGGTCTTCTTTCCTTTGTTTGATAAGTTTCCATCTCATTGTAAAATTCTCTTAAAATTGTCCGGACGTGGTTATCCGGATATTTTAATGGCAAAAAAAAAAATAAAAAATAAATAAATAAAAACTAGCCGCACAGGAGACATGTACTTCTTCCTCGCAGATGACCTCAGCTCACGGTACATTGTTTTGAATTGGCATTGCATCAATAACTTTTAAATTGTATTTTACATTAATTTATAAATGTGTAATAAGACAGTGACACAATATAAATTCAAAATAAGGAAAATTCAGTTTTTATGATGTATAAAAAATGTGCAATCACTATTTGTAGAAAGTTGAGAAGAGCTTTATTACACTGGTTACTGGGTATTTTTCGTGTGATTTGTTTAACAAATGATAATGCTTTACTACTAGTATCCAACTAAAACTCATAGTTTTGACACTGATGATTTCAATCATATTATAAAACAAAACATGAATTCAGATAAAGAAAACTTCCAGGGAAACGTAAATGTTGTCTTCAGTTCAATGCTTAAGAAAATGTCCCATCATACCTTCATAGCATACAGTATTTGATCTTTATGGAACATATTTATGGAATATACTACTATAACACCAAACTAAGGAAGAAGTATGCTAGTCCTGCGAAGCTTTGATGTAATGAATACAAAACAGGTATGATGAATATGATGAAAACAACACAAGTATGATGAATACAACACAAGTATGATGAATACAACACAAGTATGATGAATACAACACAAGAATGATGAATACAACACAAGTATGATGGATATGATGAATACAATACAAGTATGATGAATATGATGAATACAACACAAGTATGATGAATATGATGAATACAACACAAATATGATGAATATGATGAATACAACACAAGTATGATGAATATGATGAATACAACACAAATATGATGAATATGATGAATAAGTAACAACTGTCTCCATTAACACTGAATACCTAACGTGTGGCTTTGTATATGTCTATGTATAAGGTCTTCAGGTACTGAAACCAAAACCATGTACAAAAACAGTGAGCAATGTGTGAAATAAAACAACGTATTTAGGAACTAAATATATGTACAGACGTTTCAGAGTCACAATCTCTTGAAGTAATGACGTTGTCTATATATCTAATTAGATAATTTAAATTTATTCTTGTAAGTACTTGCTAAGTAAAATACGATTCAGAAGTACCGAAGAAATTAAGTACCACATTCTTTAAGAGATGATTTTCTCTGACAAGTACTATTTTATACTTTATTAGTAAGGCGAATCTTTAATGGTATCACATCTATATATGAAGTAATAATAATAATACAAAAAGAATATCCACAATCATTTTATTAGAGCAAGTCATATGTCTAAATATTTATATTTATATTTTCTACTGTTCATTTCTTAATCATTCATGTGAGATAATGAGAGTATTGTCTTTTTAAACACATGATGATAAAATCCAAAACGCACAACACATGTAAAGCGACAAGGATGCTTAAATATGTTAATGACATGTTGTGTACGTATATTACAATATTTGGTGATTTCAATCAGTTGGCTTCTGCTGTGCATACTATTTTGTGCACATTAAGACAAAGGAATCAGAGTGTGTTTTATCCGGGCTTGGAGTCATCATGTCTTTCCTAGATGTATCTCTTCCACACCCATTTCCTTGGGTGTTGTGGAAAGATCGAGCGGACGTGTATCGGCTAGTGCGGCGCTGCAGCCGAAAGCATGTTATGACGTCTCGAAATCCATTCCTAAACTTTTTACTAAAGAAACAGTATATGATGGGGTTCATTCCAGAATTAGACGATCCAAGCCATTGGCAAAATGGGATGGCAATACTGTTAATAAAAGCTGTGTTACTGTCTGGATCAAATTCAATCATGAAATGAACTATATATAATGGCATCCATGAAAACGCAAACATGACTACAACCACAGCAAGCATTTTCAAAACTTTGACTTTTGATCGATGAATAATGTAAGAACTTGCGTTCTTATCGCCGGGCAATTCTCTTCTCCACACTCGTAATGCTATTAACACATAGCAAACTGTAATCAAAGTTAATGGGATAGAGTAGCAACATAAAAATATTGCCGCTAGAAAATATATCTTGCGTGCTACTAAACTTGGCCAACTCTGATAGCACACGTAAATTTCTTCGTAAAAATCCTCCACGTAGAACACCGCCCACGGGATGATCAAGGACAACGAAGCTATCCATATGCATATTATCACCAACTTGCATGTTTTGGATCTAATCTTGCATTTCAGAGTCTGACAAATGGCTAAATATCTGAAATAGTGAAACAGTAGAAGGTATCATTATTTTGCAATGGTGTCGTGCAACTTCTAGGTCTAGAGGTTCTATTAAGATGTAATCGAAAACATAACTTTTGCGTTCCAAATCAAAATTTAGAAAACTAATTACACTTACTAGCTGAAATGTAATACAATTAATTACAATCAATTGACTTCAACTATCAATTATCTTGATGTCTTCATCATAACACTTTAACATTACTTGTGCAATGTAAAATTGTAAAGAAATATTTGATAATATCAGAGGAAACTGAAATTAATGATGTGTTGGATTGATTTAATGATTGCATATTACACCATATATAATGAAATCAATGACGTAGTGTCATTTTCATGAAATTAGTAGAAGTCCAAAACAGATAAATTTCCGGTTTGCATAATTTGTTTTATCACTTCATTTACTCAAGAGTTAATTGACACATACAGAGATGAATGGGGTATTTTGGTACAATAATAGTGTGTTTATTTACTATCTCAGATTGAAAGGTCGGGTCATGCAGAACTATAAACTCATGCATGAGCCTTTCAACAGAAAAGGTGGTTTTAGATATTTTCATCTGTGAGGCCATTTCACTGAATACAAAGGTAAGGAATTATATTCCATTGATACTGCTCTTAACTCCATACTGATTTATATGTATACTGTGGTCAATGTCAATAACATTACTGAGCCCGAGTACCTCAATTAGCTAGGTTTTTGGCTCGACCGAGAGGTCCTAGGTTCACGGTTCCCATCATGGTTCATTGGAAAGATATTCAAAAAAGGTTTTGTAATTTCTGTGCATAACATGCAAGTAAATAATAACATTGCTGCCTTTGCCTATGCCAGAATCATACATAGTCATATTCTACTTTTTGTGCCAAGAGATGAATCGAATTTTCATAGATTTCTGGCTAATCTTATTTTACTTAATAAAATATTAGGTACCTATCCACGGCTATTGCAGCCAATGTATTCACAGAGGCACATACTGATACTCCTTGGAGATAGGGAGTGAGTTTACACATCAAGGGACCAAACTGCCAACCTGAAATTATACAAAACCTTCATGATATACAAACAGTACTTTTATAATATCAAACAAGATATATATATATATATATATATATATATATATATATATATATATATATATATATATATATATATATATATATATATATATATATATATATATATATATATATATATATGTGTGTGTGTGTGTGTGTGTGTGTGTGTGTGTGTGTGTATGTGTGTGTGTGTGTGTGTGTGTTCATTTATCAAAACTTTGAGAGTCAAAATATGTGTAACTATGCTTGATTCCATTTTATGTAAATACATGTTGTGATTTTTTTTTTGCAAATTAGATCTATTTAAATTATAGTAATATTCAGATTTTCTTAGAATTTACTTTTAAAATTGTTTTAAGATTTTTCTCTAAATGATTGTTTATTGTATGTTAAATATATTGTACAACATAAATATACTTTTGAAAAAATTCATCCGACCTTTGTACTATTTATTATTTACTGCCATTTGTCAGATACTGTAATGTACTCTACATACTACTCTCTATCAAAATAGATGTTCAAAATGTAGCATTATAATATTAAGTTTTCCAAATTTATAATCTTATATTGTTTTTACTGAAGGAAATGAATGGAAAATATTACAATTGCAATTATTTTACAGAATACATCGATGGGTTTATCAAAATGACAAAAATATAATTAGATATCTTCTAAACGGCCGCTAGATATATTTAAAACGGAAAAGAACTTCAGATAAAGATATATGTAATGAATATGGTAATGCTGTCTTACCGGACATCGTTGAGGTTGATAATAAGCAATCAGTTTCGATTTAATACGCGTACTGGTCACTTCCACCTTTTTAACCTCCATACAATTTAATCATAATGGCTGTTTAGTGACGCTGTGATTATGCTCATACTGATTACTTTCAGGCTTCGTTTGATACCATTAGAAAATACCTAATATTATATCTCAAATTGACAATAACTTGTCCGACATTTTTGAATACTATTAGGAAACATTTCACCATTACGAAGGACAATGATTCTAAGGTATAGTTCTGATATATTTTGTATCTTGTCGTCCTCATTCAGGTTCCAAATGGTCTATAAATGTGAACTTCAGAACATTATTGTGATCTGCTAAACCTCAGTTTTGTGGTATAATTTGCTCGGGATGTAGTACTGTGATTGATGTTTCAGCTGCTCTGATTCTGTACTTAGAATTATCAGACAAATTGATCAGATCTTTGTCCCCTCCGATATCATTTGTAACAAATGTCCCTATAAGGAAGTAATACCAAAAGTCTGAATCAAATGTGTAAATGACAAAACTCAATGGAACGTATTCCATGAACCCGCAACACTATATCAACAGAAAATTCAAATGTGTAGACATGGCATCATAACTCGAAAGTCATAAAGTGGTTTAAAACTTATTAAAACTTTCTTCTTCCTTACACAACACTCTTAGAAGTCACGTTCCTTGTCAACTTTCCATCATTCCATCACAATATAATGTTGTGTTATGCAATACAAAGTTTTATGATCTAAACTTATTTAGATATCTTATTGTTTTGAGGAGAAATACAGACAAATAATTCCCTGGTCAAAGATAACATCATGCAATATTTCCGTACTTTGATGAATAATACTACAAACCTGTTAAAATATTCTTTTTCTTCAGTATTATTAATACGGAATTTATGAATAAAAGAAATATATACGTGCATCAATTCTGTGCAATGGAATTACTCGAGTCTCTTCAGTTATGCTCAAGGCCGAAGCTTCGGCAATCCAAAGCAGAAATATTTAAAGAGTTAACTAACCATTAACTTGACGTCACAATAAGAGCGAAAGTGTCCATCTAAGGACAGACCTATGTGTGTGGTAGATACTCCTTACCTTTAGAATAATTTTGAAACTTTTATTAAAGTAATCTGAAGTATGTATAGTCCACCAGCAGCGGTTTTATTAAAGTAATCTGAAGTATATATAGTCCACCAGCAGCGGTTTTATTAAAGTAATCTGAAGTATATATAGTCCACCAGCAGCGGTTTTATTAAAGTAATCTGAAGTATATATAGTCCACCAGCAACGGTTTTATTAAAGTAATCTGAAGTATATATAGTCCACCAGCAACGGTTTTATTAAAGTAATCTGAAGTGTATAGAGTCTGGTTTCCACCCAGTTGTGATAATAATAATAATAATAATAATAATAATAAGAAGAAGAAGAAGAAGAAGAAGAAGAAGAAGAAGAAGAAGAAGAAGAAGAAGAAGAAGTAGAAGAAGAAGAAGAAGAAGAAGAAGAAGAAGAAGAAGAAGAAGAAGAAGACGAAGAAGAAAATATATATCTGTATCACTTAAGTGTCAATTATTTCTTGTTTCAATAACATAAACTCCATTTTGACACGTTCAAACCCGAGAATTCTTATTTCCCATAGTAGTGTTTTAATTTTATAAAAAATTCAAGTCCAAGCAATCAAGTTGTCAAGATATGTGTTTTCATTTTTTTTCCTGGAGCGTTGAACACTTATCTGACGATGGGACTGTATGACGGGCCTTGTGTAAACCTCTACAGGGGGGATAAGGTCCTTAGCCTTGTCCCCTCTGTTTGTCGGGACTCCAGTGAAACAAGGACCTTAACTCGTTTTAAGAGGAACAGAACACCGTAGGCCAAAATTGACGTCACTTTTATGTTTTAAATGGTAATTTTTATCCTTATATATATCTTGTGTATATGTTCAAGACCTTTCATATCGGTAGTCTGTGGGTATTTGATCTGTATATGGGGTGTAACATATTAATTGTACTGTCGCTGTGGTGAGTGGGAGGTGGGCTTGTAAACTGTTTATCACACCACTTGCATTGAGTATTATAATAATGAAACTAGGATTCCAATGTTAAAGAAAAAAGAGGAGTTACTAGCTCAGTTATGTGGCAGAAGTCACCATGGAGCTGAATATAAATAATATACTAGAACATATAACACATTACAAAAATATCTGATTGTAGTGCAATTACGATACCGACTTAGGACGGTCATTTAATTTGACAAAAGCCAAACAAATGGTGTGGTTAACCGGTTTACGGGGCCCCTTCCTACGCACCGTAACAGCAGAACAATCAAAGGACGTACATTTAAAAATTTATAAATAATCCTCCATGTAAAGAACAAGGGTCAACAGGTATCGCCTATTGAGAGGTCATAAAAATATAAACACTTAAGGTATTGTAAAACACATAATGGTATAAAAATATATGCGACATCAACATGATAAACCGTGCTCTGCCAGTCTGAAAGCGAGCGAAGACCCTAGATCTGTAGGAGTCCAGACTTACAGTCAGAGGGGACGAGGTCCAGGACCATGTCTCCTCTGAAAGAGGTTTGGACAAGGCTCGTAATATAGTCCCCATCGCCCTGTTAGTCAGCGTGCAACGTTCAAGTAAAAGTCTGCATAAGGCTATAGAGGGGCCAAATACAAGACCTATAGTCTTTTTGATGATCTCAATATCATATTGTCTATTAAGAAAACGTTTGACTATTTTATTACATGATAAAATAACGTTATCGGAGCCTTTACTTTCCTTAGTTTATATACGAGATCACCGTAAAAATTAGGATGGGAAATTCCATTGGATACATACTGTTGAAAGAAATATTTCCAAATTTAGATAGAAGTTCTGAATAAGATCTGAAGAATTTGCCGAATGTTTTTCTTAGCTTGTGATATCTGTAACCCTGAGTTAAAAGTTTAGTAGTAATTTGTAAATTTCGTTTATGAAAGTCCAAAACATCGGTGCAGCCTCTGACAAATCGAACTAATTGAGATATATAGATACCATATAATGGGAGTCGATGGACATCGCCATCCAAGTACGGGAAATTTACAATAGGAAATCCAAAACAGTTGATACAACGTTTGGTATTTAGAATTGCAGGCTTGACTTATAAGACAAGTGACACAATTTTCCATGTTTCCTTATGTGGACATTCTTACATAACTTATTGTTCGGGTAGAGGTATTATTTCTAAACGTAATGCCAAAATCATTCGAAGGATATTGGAATCAATTTATCATTGCTAATAATCATACAGAAATGCGCTGGTTGCATTGATATTTTTTCTCTAAGCCATATGATATCTGATGTCAGAATTCCGGTTCTTGGTTCAGAGATTAAAAATCGTAACAAAAAAGCTAGCTAAAACAAATTGGTTTAAATAATATGTTTATAGCATGCAGTTTTTATTATATAATTTCTAAGAAAGGAGCAAATGTGCAACAAAGAAAATCGAGCTCCTAAATACGTGTTTAAAAATGGAGATGCTGGAATAGGAACTTCAGTTTTTGTCCACAAACAATCGCGGAATCCATCAAAGGTTAAGCAATGATATAGGTACTACGAGAGACATATCTTAGCTTCATCCACGTATTTGAATAATGCAAACTTTTGCTGTTTAAGACCAACAATTTCATAGGATTTTTTTGTTGAACTGCGACCTAATGGATTAGTGAATGAGGATACTCTGTGAAATTTCCTTACTTAAAAGAACCAGAAAGGAAAACTCAATGCAAAACAAAACAAAAATACCCCGCCCAAAACACACACTGACAGACAACACCAAACAAACAATTCCCCTCCCCCTCTTTTTATATGCATACAACATACATTCGTAATTTATAAGGTAAGGTTTACTTATTATCCTACTTCAGAAAATTGTGTAGAACATTAAAAATTAAGAATATCTTGACAATCTGAATCTTGAAATGTACATTGTTAGATAATAATAGTTTGGCTGACTTATTTCATTACAAACTATGTATGTTGAACAATGTTTATATAGTTGTCAAGCGAAGGGAACTATCATAGAACAGCTTAAAAGGTTCGAAAATTATATATACAACCACAGCAAATGAGTGACGTTTATAATTTCAATTGACCGTCTTAAGTCGGTATCGTAGATGCAGCAAAATTGAATATTTTCGTACTGTCGTTTTTTCGTGTATATTTTACTATTATCTTTTTTTTTGCATGTCCTTGGTGATTTGTGTCGTACAGCTTTGTCAGATGTCTTATTGTTTTCTCTTTTGGAAACTTCTGACCGGTGGTCAGACATTTATTTTCACTGGATTCATCTATGTTTTTGACTTTGCCGTTCCTCTATATGGGTATATAGTAAATGTTTTCACAAATGGTTTAGTATATTACATTAGAATTAATCATCTGGATGAGTTCTTAATTTTGCCATAGAAAAAGTATCTTGTTGAGATAAATAATGTTTTGTTTTTCAAAATGCAGCAACTAATGTTTTCATTGAATTAAAAATTCATGGTCAATGACAGAGTTTTTGACGGCAGATGCAATATATAATGCATACTAAATACAGTCCTGAGGACTTCACTCATCCGTCTTTCATTTCCTGTCATAAGTATAATGTCTCTGTCTCCAGACGGAAATAGTTGAAATAAAGCTAAATAGGTGTAAGTCACATAATATGAAGCATCGGTGCAGAGGGAAATAGAAACCTCATTTACTTCACAAAGAGGACGTGATGACAACATGTCTTACTGAAATCATGTCATGTCTTAAGTACTTCATCACAGTCATTATGACGTAATCAATGATTATTACCTGAATTAGAGGTAATTCCAATCACAGTGAGCGTCGCTGCCAGTTATCATCCGTTAGGCGGCGCTTGTGTACCATGAGTTAGAAACGACGTTGAACGCTAACAATCATATGAGGTCATAAGAAAGTTTCATTGTTCTTTTGCCGGAATACGTTTTATTTCCTTCTTTAACATTAGGACCGCAGTTAATGTCGGCGAAGTCCGTTGCAAAATGTATATTGGCTGGCATATTCCAGTCGTGTGCCAATCACGATGATTCTAACTTTGTTATCAATCACATGACGACTATTGATATGTTCTGTCAAGCGTTGTAACGTTTGTCATTCATTCAGAGAGTAAACAGATACAGTAATGAGATGATTAGACATATCCATTGAACTGAATAATCATACATCGATGGTTATCATTCAATCTAGCAAGATTGTTATATAATAGTCTGCCACAAATTCATTTGGAATATTTAAATTTGTTTTCTTCCTATCATAAATGCATCGGAGAGACGTCTAATTTATTTCTGTGTCAGACATTTAGCTGTTCTATTGAATTTTGAAATTAAATTAAAATGAAATGTATGTAGCAATATACATTTGTCAAAGCCATAACGATAATACCCAAATTGAAATTCAGTGCTGTCAGTGTGTTTTAATGATTTTACAGAAATCCTTTCTGATAAATGAGATTGTAATTGATATTCATAGATATATGAAATAGTAATGAGTATTTATAGATATATGAGATAGTAATGAGTATTTATAAATATATGAAACAGTAATGAGTATTCATAAATATATGAGATAGTAATGGGTATTCGTAGATATATGAGAAAGTAATGGGTATTAATAGATACATGAGATAGTAATGAGTATTTATAAATATATGAAACAGTAATGAGTATTCATAAATATATGAGATAGTAATGGATATTCGTAGATATATGAGATAGTAATGGGTATTAATAGATACATGAGATAGTAATGAGTATTTATAAATATATGAAACAGTAATGAGTATTCATAAATATATGAGATAGTAATGGATATTCGTAGATATATGAGATAGTAATGGGTATTAATAGATACATGAGATAGTAATGGGTATTTATAAATATATGAAACAGTAATGAGTATTCATAAATATATGAGATAGTAATGGATATTCGTAGATATATGAGATAGTAATGGGTATTAATAGATACATGAGATAGTAATGGGTATTTAAAGATATACAAGATAGTGATGGGTATTTATAGATACATGAGACAGTAATGGGTATTTATAGATATAGAACACAGTGATGGGTATGTATAGATATATGAGATAGTAATGGGTATTCATAAATATATGAGATAGTAATGGATATTCGTAGATATATGAGATAGTAATGGGTATTTATAGATGTATGAGATACTAATGGGTATTTATAGATATATGAGATAGTGATGGGTATTTATAGATATATGAGATAGTAATGGATATTCGTAGATATATGAGATAGTAATGGGTATTTATAGATGTATGAGATACTAATGGGTATTTATAGATATATGAGATAGTGATGGGTATTTATAGATATATGAGATAGTAATGGGTATTTATAAATATCTGAAATAGTAATGGATATTCATAGACATATGAAGTACAGTGGCGGATCCAGGATGTCTGAAAAGGCGGGGGGACACATGTGTATTAGCCAAACTACTTTAGCCATTTGTGGTGCAATATCTGGATTTTTACTAGGTAATATGTGGCGAAAAGGGGGCCCGCTCCCCCCCCCCTCCCCTTTCCCGCCTCTAAATTCACTAGGGCGATAGTAATGTTTGAGAAAGTAATGGGTATTTATGAATATATGGGATAGTAATAGGTATTAATAGATATATGCGATAGTAATGGATGTCTATCCATATATGAGATGACAATCGGTAATCTGAATTTCAGGCGTCTGTTATTGTACACTGTGGTACTTTGTTGTTATTGCCATAGTAATTTGACACCAGTTGCTTTCGTATTGTGCATGTCACACTTATTCCCTTTGTAGCGTGGAGATTGTAAAAAAGTTCCCCGCGGAGGGTTTGACCTAAGTGTTATTTTACCTTTCTCCTGATGTTATATGGCAGTGGCACTTTCTACAGTATTTGTTCACATTCATTTTTATATACAATGCTGAAGCATATGTGTTTCGTCTGTATGTAAGGGCATTCACGGTGGATTTGGCCAGCCAAACAGGACACGCTCACTCTTCGCGGGCACTTGGTCTAACTTCTGAATTTCAGGGGTCCGTGAATGTCCACTTTTCGTGCATTGTTGTTAGTGCCATAGTCAAGTGACAAAAGTTACTTTCGTATTTTACATTAAAAGAAATTTGAGATAGAAATGGATATTCATTAACTAATGCAAAAGTAATAACCATTTTAAATGAATAAAAATCAATATTGCGATACACATAAATATTAGAACATATATAAATATCAATCAATATTGCGATAAACATAAATATTAGAACATGTCTCTTCATATATATCCGACTATTAAAGTATTATTTTGGCAATCAAGACAATGAAATGAAGTAAAGAAGAGTATATGCTAATTTAGAAATATAGTGCAATTACAAATCCCTACATTCAGAACAATTTCAAAAATTAGTTAACTGAAATTTGTGTTATCTTTATACAGTTTTGGTTATATTGAAATAAAACGAGAAGACCAGATAATGTGTTCTGTGATTTCTGTAGCCTCTTTTGTTGTATTGATCAAAATACATAGAACGTTTCCACGGAAAACACTGGAGTTAATGTCCCATACTGTTGACGAAACGAAGTGAGCAAGATATTTCGCTGCGAAAAATAATTTATCAAGATAATTGGATATTGGTTGCTAGAGGTACTTGGTAATGATTGAGAGATGTGATAGACTGTTCATTAGCTCTTTTCAATGATGCAGGAGAAATCTTCAGACATTTCTACGAAAATGAATTGTATAATTTCTTTCGTACATGTAGATGAGCATAAAACGATACACAAATTCCCAATAATACTTGAAAACCACATTAAAACTTTTGCAGTCACCTCTGCTATTTACATTTATTTACAAATAGCAGTTATTTTTGAAAAAGTCATGTTTTGTATACTTGCATTCTTTCAAAAAATTCTTCATATAATTGAAAGGATGGACGGAAAAGCATGTTGCCTTTCGGTATACCTCAAGTCATTAAATCAAATCGAGAACACGTATATATCATAAATGCCATATGATAAACGTCTTAGCGCCGGTAGAAAAAGACCTTCAGTTTATATTTGTAGAAATGTTTCTCAGGTCTGACTTAGCTTCTGGGCTAATTATTGTTGGTTGAGTAAATATGGCACACAAAATTAATATCAATTGATGTGCTCTTATTGTTGCAATAAAATGGATACAGAAAGTGCTGGTGTCCTTTCAGCCCCTATGGGTAACACCAGAAAGTGCTGGTGTCCTGTCAGCCCCTATGGATAACACCAGTTTTAATGCTTCGGCACTAAACACGAAACATATACTTTACTCTGATCGAGTTCGTCATTTATGTATTAATTAAGACATACCTCCCTTAGGCATAAATTTGAACATGTAATTATATGTATTCTTTTAAATCCTAACAATATCTCGAATGTATTCTTTTCAAGCTGACCAAGCTGTATGACACAAATCACCAAGAACTTGCACAGACAACATGAAAATGTTCATATTATCACAGAAAACACTACAAAAACTTCGATTGATCTACACAATCAAAGAACAAAAATTTATAAATAATCCTTGGCATAGATAACAAGGATCAACAGGTATTTCAACAATGGAAGTCCTGCAGACAAGAATCTAGATTAAGGGATTCAAGATTCTGGAGTTTTATTCAGGAAAACATTTGACTGAAAAAGAAATTAATTTCTTTGTATTTTTAAATACTTATATAATATGCATGTCCGTGGGTGATTTCGTCATGCAGCTTTGTTTGATTCTTGTCTTCTACACAACTTGTAACTCATAAATTTGAAAAAGGAAAGGTTGGTCGGTTGGTTGATTGGTGTTTTACGTCGCTTTCAACAATTTTTCAGTTACATCCCGACATGGAAGCAGGAGGTAACCAACCTCTTATACATAGTGGCGCAACCTGGGTATCGAACCCGGATCGTCGGCGCCGCAAGCCAAGCGCTTAACCACTACACCAAGCCTGCCCCCCCCCCCCCAAAGGAAAGAAAACATGCTTTAACCTTTGTCTGTAACGGACTCTGAAGTCATATTATATTATCCGCCCTTGTTTATGAGCAGTGTGGTAAGTGTTAGCTTATCAGAATTTTTACCAGGCGATATGATCCTTTGGTGATCACTCGTACTGCCATAGAAGGTTCATGCAGTTCTAATAGACTATTTAATCAACTTCTCTATAAGACACTACATTTTCCGAGTCCATCATTATCCTGGTCAACTTTGCTGTAGACTGTATTAATCTTTACGGCTCAGATTGATGTTAATCACTTCCGAAAAGCACTTGTCTTAGGATTAGGCAGAAAAGTACTTTCTGATGTTTCCAACTGCGCCATTGCCTATGTTTCTTGAGACATGCCCAAGAATAATTTTGTCATGTAGATTACTATTTTACAAGTCACGTTTACAAGAATAAATTGATGCATTGCTCTTGTATTTTTTTTTTCTTTGCGGGTGTGTTTCACATTGATTTGTTTCTATCACATCTATTTCAATTCCAATGAATTCTTATTACTCTAAAATACTAGATTTCGGTATAGCAATAAATAAACTACAGTGACCTTCAAATTAAATGTTAGAACATTGAGAACCCAATATTTTTCAATCGACTTTTGGCAATGCATCATTTTGGTTTCATTTATATTTTTTTAAATTCATAATCTGGGTTATAACCATTGATAATACATAACATCCCAAAAGATTACATATTTCGTTTTGCCTGTGGATCACTATAAATATACTTCCATAAATGTAAACCATAGATGTTTGACTTGATTATTTCTGTAAATACACCTTTAGGTGCATTTTTGATTACTGTAAATATGTTTCTATTTACCTTGTGTATTACAATAGTCATTTTTCTATTTTCCTTTTGGATAACAATAGAACCACTATTGTTAACCTTATGTCTACTTTCGATTTACCTTTATTTGCAGGCGGAGTACTCTAAACATACTTCTAGTCACGTTATGAACGTCTATACTTCCATTTATCATATGGGATACTACAGACATATTTCTATTTACCTTACAGAATACACATTTCTATATACATTTATGAATACTATACACATAATTGCATTTTACTTATGGACTGTTATGGTATATTTCTATTTACAGTACGGATTACTATATCTATAACCTTATGGATTACAATGTCATACTTCTATTTACCTTTTGGAGTACTATAAACATGCTAGTATTTTAAAGAATTATTTTATTTTATTAACCTTAAATATTACTATTTCATACTTCTATTTACTTTAGAGGTATCATAGATACATCTCTATTTAATTACTTTATGGATTGCTGTAGACATACTTATTTTTACTTTGCGGATCAATGTATACATACTTCAAACTACCCTACGGATTACTGTTGACAAATCTTGATGGCATTAACGTAATTGATAAGCCTGAGTTTGCAAAAATATATTATTGACATTTATCTACTCTATCCGACTCTATGAAAGGCTTTGTCCAAACCTTTTCAGATAAGACAAGCTCCTGAGCATCGTCCTCTCTGATTGTTAGCTGGTACTCATATAAACCAGGGATCTGAGCTTGCTTACAGACAGGCAGAGCACAGTTGCCATAAGTTGATGTCGCTTAACACATTTTTGATACATGCATTTTATTCCATAAAACGTTTCGTTTTATACATATTTATGGCCTCACTCCTTCAGAAATCTGCTTTAATGGAGGATTATTTATAATGTTTTAATGTGTGCCCCTTGATTGTGCTGCTGCTGCGGTGATTCGGAAAATGGGCGCCCTTAATCCGGTCAACCACACAAATTAAAAGATTTTTTCCTTAATTAACCGTCTTACCTAGGTATCGTAACAGTAATACAATCCCATATTTTTGTAATATTGTTTTCCATGTTTATTTGACTATACTCAAGTTGTACATGCGTGTCCTTGGTGATTTGTGTCATGCAGTTTGGTCAAATGTCTTCTGTTTTCTTTTTCATGGTTTACTACAGGTATACTTTACGAAAGAGATATTGGGGGGGGGGGGGGGGGGTGCCTTTATGCTTAATTTAGATCTACGTTGTGGACTACTGAAGACATATTTGCTTTCGGACATGCTTTGATATACCTTGCGAACATTAATATTTCTATTTACCCTATACATCACTAGAGACATACTTCTACTCCCAAGGTGATTGCTAATGACATACTTTGTTCACCAATGTAATTAATAAAGACACATATGAACAATTATTGAATAATTATTTTTACTCCAAGATTACCATAGACATGCTAGATACTTCTGTATAAGTGTTTTAAATACATATTCTTTTAGCAAAGTATTTTACTTTTATTCCATTTTTATTCCTTTTGTGCGTTTTCTTATTTTTAACAAAAGTTAAATCGTAAAATGAAATTATACAATCTATACATTTTTAAATGCTAAATACGAGTGAAACACAAATCAAAGAAAGATATGACTTTAAAAGTAAGTTTAAAAAAGAACGAAAAACCAAAAACAACGCAGTACTTATTATCTGTTTCATTATTTCCTATATAAGATATTAAAGAGTTGTAATAATGAAATGAATTTAGTCTTTTGGGGGTTTTTGGTTGTTTTGGTTTTTTTTTTTTAATTTTTTTTTATTTATTATTATTATTATTATTGGGATGTTTTGTTTTTTGTTTATTTCGGTTGGTTCTTTTTTTGTTTGTTTTTTTTTGTTTTGTTTTGTTTTTTATTTTTTATTTATTTATTTTTTTTTTTTTTTTTTTTTTTTTTGCTTGTTTGCTTGGTTTCTTTTGGGTTGTTGTTTTTGTTGTAGTTTTGTTTGTTTGTTTTGTTTTGGGGTTTTTTTCATGTTCGACAAATTTCTTTTTCGTTTTACATTTTTAATATTAACAAATCATAGACCGACAACATCTGTTAACATTACCTGTATTTCAATGAATCGAAAGGGAATTTTGAAAATATCAAAAAAAAAAAAAAAAAACCATATCTTGCAGGCAAGCTCATAACCCTACGAAATCGCCATTCAAACGTGATTTTTACTCATTTGAAGCATTTAAGTTATTTTGATATTTCTGAGTACATTACTGAATCATAGATAACCATTTAATACCTTCAAAGCACCAAACGTCACCGTTTTTGTGCTTTGATCTATGTGACATAATATAATGTTTGTTTTAGTGGTTTTTTATTATTAAATTTTATGTCGAAACAGTTTTTCTTCTCTACATCAATCCATAGAACGAGCTCAAATGGCAAACAGGAAAATAATTTGGTTTAGGGATATTTTATATCATTTTCGTTTGAAATCTTATATATGTAAAGTTAAAAGTAGCATGTATATTGTATTCTTTAAAATTTCCTAAATGCACTTCTTTGTTTTCTTATATATTTCTTCAATAAATTTGTAATAAAATAAACTTTTCATGCAGAGAAATGAGAAGGAAAAACCAATACGATACATATCCTGAAAAGTTCAATTTTGTAAAATCTTCTCTACAACTCTTGTATACTATGTAATTTGTTATTGATTTCCGAGTAAATGAAGTTGTTAAAATACATAATATATATGTCTACTGAACAATAAACTAAAAAGAGAGATTACTTCTTACCTGTATATAGATTAGAGAGGAGAGTAATCGGAACGCAGAAAATTGCCACAAGGATGTCAGCAACAGCTAAATTTACGATAAAATAATTGGTCATAGTATGCATGCTTACATTTCGGAACACAACTGTCACAACCAAAATGTTTCCAAAAAGAGCACAAAGAAACACTGCGGAGTATGCTATAGAATATATCACAATCATATGGACTGGTTGTTTCAGTAAGTCATAATGTCGTTCCGTTGCATTCAATGTTTTGTTAAATCCTTCAGAGGTACCCCAGTAGGATACAGGAGTGGTGCTCATTGTGGTGTCTTCCTTTGTATATTTCTATTCCTTTACTCGGGTATCGTTACCGAGGAAGCCGCTGATTCGTGTTGTATAGTAGTCCGTGGACATATTCAGCTCTGCGCGTTGCGTATCTGTCTCTTATAGATATAATCAGCAGTGCTGTCGCTGATACTTTTTCCTGTACGTGATTCTTTTTTCTTGAATGGGATTTAAGTAAAGCGAGTGTACTCAGGGACATTGAGCTGATTATTTTGAGCATCTCATTCCAGGGTTAAATGCTTTGATAAACTAACATTGATTATATGTAGGAAACCATTTTCTTCATTTAGTTTTCGACAAATTGATACTTAATTTCCCTAAATGAATTAAAGAATGAGTATAGAACAAATTTGTGATATCAGGATTTGCGGTTGTTCTGTTAGAATTGGGACGTCATAGGCATACGAATGGATACACATACATGGAAGCGATGTAAGGGGCTAGGTTTTTTTATTCGAAAAAAATTTATGCATCTTTAGATATCTTAATATAATTGTGCTCAATAAATATATCTATATTTGTTAAAGTTACCGTGTAAACAAAACTTAGTGTTAAAATAACTCTGTTCTGCACTTTATATATAGTATCCATTTCATGTGTTGAACTATTATTGTGTCATCTATAGGAGTGTCGTAATGTGTGCGACTACGCAAGCAAAGGGTACTTATTTCTTCTCTAATACCTTTCTGTCCCGGATTAATTATGTCGACCATGTATTGCAGTACTATGAATGTCCACTCTGGTACGTTGTTATGTCATGAATGCCCACTGTAGTTCATTGTTGCGAAGTGAATGTCCACCATGTCACACTATTTTATTATAAACGTTTATCAATATTTTTAGTCATGAATGTCCACTCTGGTATGTTGTTGTGTCATGAATGCCAACTGTAGTTCATTGTTGCGAAGTGAATGTCCACCATGTCACATTATTTTATTATAAACGTTTATCAATATTTTTTTTAGTCATGAATGTCCAATTTGGTACGCTGTTGTGTCATGAACATGAATGTTCAGAGAGGTACGTTTCAGTCATGAATATTCACCGCGGCACGTTTTTGTGTCACGAATATCCACTGTAATCCATGGTTTCGTCATGAATATTTTCTATGGCACATAGCTGTGTCATGAATTTCCAACGCGGTATCTTCTTGTGTTATGAATGTGCACTGTGGTACGTTGCTGTGACATGAATGTCTACCATTGTGTCCTGTTGTGTCATGAATATCCTCCTTGGTACATTGCTATGTCATGAATGGTACCTTATTGTGTTATGATTGACTGAGACTGATTGCCCACCGTGATACTTTGTTGTATCACGCATGTTTTCTGTGTGTCACAATGACGTAGCACTTGTTGCGTACTTTCGTATTTTACGTTTTAAATGCTACATCAATCACACAATCTGTATGCTGAGATACAGAAACTAAAATTGTGTAAATATAACACCACACTATTAAACTAAAAACACTATCAAGTATCTACGAAATCAAATAAATAATTACAGAAATAATGGCAAAATATGCAAAAATATCAAAATCCATGAGGTACATATGCTGGACTGGTGCTTGATACTGACAAAGATTGTGATTACTTAACTTAATAAGCTAGGTCATCAGAAGGGCTTCTGCCCTCACAGTTAACTGTTTGCTGGACTGCCTCCCACCTCCACATGTTAATGATTGAAATCACAATGCCCGGCCAATTACTCAAGAATAGAAGCTTTCGTGTTGCATTGCTCCTTCGGGAATAAAGCGTTTAGGATATCCATGATCTATATCACGACAGAAATTCAATTGTAACATTCGCTGTTTCTAGACAGAGTCCAGCAAATTTCAGTTCAAAGAGATAAATGAAGTGAAATATATGTCTTGACCAGAAATTTCTTTTGCTCTCACCACGCTTAATATGAATAATAATGATGAAAAGGATAGAAATACGTATTCTTGTTATTGCTAGAACTCATATCTATGACAAATTATTGATTTGCAAATATAATAATAAAATTTAATTGATAGAAACGTTTAATATCAAATTCACAAAGGAAAAATTAATAGAAGGGAAAACTGAAGACATTTGACAAAGCTAGCTTTAGAACAAAAATCAACAAGGACATGCACACAGAACATAATAATAATAGAATATACACTGAAAAACGATATTACAAAAATATTCGATTGTGCTGCGGTTACGATACCGACTTAGGACGGTCAATTGAAGTAACAAACGTCATTCGATTGATGTGGTTAACCGGTTTACTGGCGCCCACTTTCCCACTCACCGCGGGCACTTAATGATATATTTATCGTAAAAATATGAAAATATCCGTTATGGAATTAAATTAGCATTTTACTCATATGTAATTCTATATATATATATATATATATATATATATATATATATATATATATATATATATATATATATATATATATATATATATATATATATATATATATATATATATATAAGCACAGGTACGCGATAACGATACTAAAACAATTAAAAAATTGCCAAATTTCCGAGGCAATCTACTTTTTTAATTGTTTTAGTATCGTTATCGCTTACCTGTGCTTTTATATTGACCCCCTTTTCTCGAGTGATTTGCATTAACCTTCATTGAGGTTGATCCGATACTTATGAATAGTGAATGTTGTTACAATTTTCTTTTTTGTGCTTTTATATATATATGTATGTATATATATGTGTGTGTGTGTGTGTGAGTGTGTGTGTGTGTGTGTGTGTGTGTGTGTGTGTGTTATCGAAAGATGTTGAATATATTGTCAATCTCTTAGTAATAAAGGCGTGATAAAGACATATAAATGAAAATTTTAACTTAAATCCATTATAGAAAGTACATTCATTTGTGAAACGTTCTTTGACAAGCATATAACGTAAAGTCATGAAGTTGGCAAGCTGGCGGAGGCGACGGTCGTTTTATGTGATTTATAGACACTATCAAATAGCCAGTTTGTCTATAATCTGAGATAACCTTTTTAATGTGGCATCTTGTCTAATAGATATGTAAATGTTGACCAAGACATGTTTTGAACGGTCCTATAGCAGGAATTACAGCGACAATGCTGGTCTTTTTATGGCCTTAATGTACAATGATAAAGAGAAAGATGGCTACATGGCCGTTATGTCCGCTGAAATGAATCCTATTGGGAATATTTAGCATTAATTTGTTAAAACTAGGCGTTGATACAGGACGCGTTGTTTGAGAGGAAATCATTGATTTGTCTGCCGAAGTCTTTCAGTGCATGCACTATCAACGATTCGGTTTTCACACTAAAATCTACTGAACATTCAAATGGTTCATGATGTTGTGTGTCATCATCTTAGGTATTAGAATATACAATTACAAATAAATATAAAGGGGTTGATGTCAACAACGAATGTGTTCCATTGCAACTGTAACACTTATTTAATCCAATAAATTAATTTTGCCTCACCTCAATGACGATTGATCAGAGAAGCTATATATTAATGACGTCACCGTTACTGTCTGGTCGCAGTTACTCCGTCGACGAATTTTCCTAATATTTCAAGAAATCAATACCTTTTGTGGATAATGTAAACACATACTTTTCATATCTGTTTTGATGTAACGCCTCAGTGACTTTTTTACAAAGAGAATACACCAGTTATGAAAATAACCCACGAAAGATTTAAATTTTTTAAGGTGAATAAACATAATGTAAACGGCACTCGCGATGACGTCATATAAAATTGTTTTAAAAAGTCAATTTGAAAAGGGTAACGCGGAACTAGGGGTGCTAAAGCCAATTTTTATAATGAAACCTAAACTTGTATATGAACAAAAGAATAATATTTATATTCGCCGTAAAATTGCTACAAATTAAGATAAATGGATTTACTTTAAAATTCATCTTAATATTATTTCAGAAAAGAACAGTAACCGCAATGAGAAGATCTGGTTTCTTCGGAATTGTATATAGCTTATGGATATCATATTTTCTTTCGAGAAAGTCATAGATAATCATGATGTCAGATACATTTACATTTTGAACATGTAAGATGTCTTTAGACAGCTTCTTTGGCTTTTTCTTTTAGCTCGTTTGATAAGAGTTTGCTCTTCTAATATTCATCCATTCGATGTTCACATTTTAGACTTTGAGCATCACTGAAGAGCCATAATGTGTCGAATATCATACACCTAGTTATTACACAAATATATATTTGATATTCATAACACAAGAAAATAGGAAATGTAGACAATGATGCTCCCTGGAATAACCAGAGGTTTGAACGAGTTGGAGTAGTAAGCATTCCCTGCTGTCAAACCACAACGACTGATATTCCATAGAATTCGTATATTACAAGATATTGACCATCTATCATATGTTGATAATTCAGTATGCTTTCTATTCTAAGCAGCTTTGTTTTTGACATTTGAACAATGAATTTTGATTTTCTTGTTTTGGCACTTAGTTTTTGTCATAATATACATGTATGTAACACTCTGCTGAAATAACATAAATGCCATATGCGCCTACACTTTATAGTTTTTGTGGACAATGCAGACAGATATGTTAGAACCCTCCCATGCCATGTAGTAATGGTACACTCATTTTGTAGTTTCTGTTAAACCCCCCCCCCCCCCCACCCACCGACCGACCCCCCCCCCCCCCCCACACACACACACACACACACAAAATATTTTATGATCGTTCTTCATCATCTTCAGTTTGAATTACTCTAAGAAAATAACTCTCTTTATCAAATTCTGAAATGTATATCCATTTGAGTACATAAATATTATGATAGTAAGAAAGTAGCCTCAGATGCATACACTGATATGTCCGTCCTAAGTTCCTGTAGTAAGTGCCGTATTATCAAGCAATTTTGGGTCGTTTTCTGTGATAATGTGTATTTTTGTTTTAGTTTAGTTTTGGCGTGTTTTGGGGAGGTTGAATTATAAAATGTCCCATAAAAAACCGTTGCGAAACCTGGAATTTGGTAGACCAGGTGCCTGAGGAGATTCATTTGTTCTGTAAAAATGTCTTTTCAGGCGATGTCATGAGACCATACCATCCCAAGTAATCAATGCACAGTCTTGATAAAATATATTTGTATTTACTAATCTAAAAAGTACACCGCGAACCCAAGTTGATTTATGGCACATTTTCAATTCTAATAGAAACGTTTCACTCTATGAAAACCTCATCGCGGACATGCATCACAAAAAAGAAAATGCATATTAGAGACTCAAATCATTCATACAACATCGCAGTCCATTGCAGTTAAAACAGTTGTTGAGGAAGTACCGAAGGGTTAACCACATATCGAAACCCACGGAATAAAAGAAAAATATCGCATACAATGTCATACTCAGACAAATGTGAGCCCAATTAAACTGAAGTGAGACCAGATGGCCGGGAGGAGTAAGCGTGCCCTGCTTGCATGCAACATTAGTCTCAAAAGTCCTGCAGCAACCACTTCAAATCCACACAGTAAATACATATATATGCACATATGAGCATATGAAGAAGACAACAACACTTAGTAAACAACGGAGAAATACCGAAGGGTTGTCCACATCTTGACATCTAAAACTCTGATTTAAATTGATTATCCTATTCACGGTATGAAATGCTCTTAAGCTGAAATAATCTGGTGTCGGACTTTCACATGAACAGATATTGGTATGTATACACATAATGTCAAATCAAGTATAGTAAAAAAAAATTCAAGATTGTCAGTTTGTATGATAAGATCCCAAAATATCGTTTATCATTTTTGAAAAGGGGATCTCAATGTGTACCAGATCCCTATTTCGGCCATAATGTTAATCTCTTGTTTTGATTCCTTTAAAACTGAATCGTAATGCATCTTTTTCTGGCATGTTTTTACAAATTGATTTGTTGTTGTAAAGCTCTGGATAAAAAGACTTCATCAGTATGTAATGATGTTTATAATGAAAAAAGCAATATATGTGTGAAACTTCATATTAATATATGGGCATTGTGTATCTTCCTTTATGTACGTCTTTATGATGATGATGTATACTTGTATAAAATGTGGCTAAATGGTACTTATAAAAATCTATTCGACAAAAATCAATTTGTTGAACAAAATAATCATACAGACTAACACATGGTGTTTTACATCTTTATAACACTAGTTGCAATGAATAATATGGAAATATCCCATGTTGGGCTCTATATTACAACGGGTAGATAGTAAATGCATGGCATTGATTTCAACAATGTTCTCGTTGTATAGCTGATATACTGCGTTGTTATCCCTGGAAAAGATATTTTCATCCTGTGTTGTGGGTTGAAATAATGTTATCGTGTATCGTGGATAAAGATATTGTAACCGAATATCCTGGGTAAAGGTAATGTTATCGAGTATCCCGGATAAAGGTAACAACATCGAGTATCCCGGATAAAGGTTACAACATCGAGTATCCCGGATAAAGGTTACAACATCGAGTATCCCGGATAAAGGTAACAACATCGTGTATCTCGGATAAAGGTAACAACATCGTGTATCCCGGATAAAGGTAACAACATCGTGTATCCCGGATAAAGGTAACAACATCGTGTATCTCGGATAAAGGTAACAACATCGAGTATCCCGGATAAAGGTAACAACATCGTGTATCTCGGATCAAGGAAACAACATCGTGTATCTCGGATAAAGGTAACAACATCGAGTATCCCGGATAAAGGTAACAACATCGTGTATCTCGGATAAAGGTAACAACATCGTGTATCTCGGATAAAGGTAACAACATCGAGTATCGCGGATAAAGGTAACAACATCGAGTATCCCGGATAAAGGTAACAACATCGTGTATCTCGGATAAAGGTAACAACATCGTGTATCCCGGATAAAGGTAACAACATCGTGTATCCCGGATAAAGGTAACAACATCGTGTATCTCGGATAAAGGTAACAACATCGAGTATCCCGGATAAAGGTAACAACATCGTGTATCTCGGATAAAGGTAACAACATCGTGTATCTCGGATAAAGGTAACAACATCGTGTATCCCGGATAAAGGTAACAACATCGTGTATCTCGGATAAAGGTAACAACATCGTGTATCTCGGATAAAGGTAACAACATCGAGTATCCCGGATAAAGGTAACAACATCGTGTATCATGCGTCAAACATTGTCATCGTGTATTGTGGATTAAGATAATGTCATCGTGTATTGTGGTTGAAAAAAAACATGACTTCGTGTATAATGAATAAAGATAATATCCTTATATGCCATAAGTAAGCTAACGTCATCATGATTCCGCTCTAATAGGTATTAGAATCATTACATACCTAGGTAAAGCAAACGTCATTGTGATGACGCTGTAATAGTAATCATGATCAATTTCTCCCATATTCACAGAGTTATTCTAATATTTACTGCAAAATGATTAATAGAATCTAACGCTTTTGTCCGGTGGTGACAGAGAAATCAACTAACCCTCGTGTCAAATTAGCCTAGTCCATGCCGAGGCTTGCCTCCCATTCAATAATTTGCCCCTAAATTCCTTTTCGTTTATGTTGGAAAATGAACAAAAATTAGGTTGCTTAACGTTGAGGCAAGCCTCGGCCTCTAAATTCCCTTCCGTTTATGTTGGAAAATGAACCAAAAGTAGGTTGCTTAACGTTGACGCAACCCTCGGCATGGACTAGGCTAATTTGAAACGAGGGTTAGTTGATTTCTCTGTCACCACCGGACAATAGCGGTAGATTTTTTTTTCTCCCATTCAATAATTTGCCCCTAAATTCCCTTCCGTTTATGTTGGAAAATGAACAAAAATTAGGTTGCTTAACGTTGAGGCAAGCCTCGGCCTCTAAATTCCCTTCCGTTTATGTTGGAAAATGAACCAAAATTAGGTTGCTTAACGTTGAGGCAAGCCTCGGCATGGACTAGGCTAATTTGACACGAGGGTTAGTTGATTTCTCTGTCACCGCCGGACAATAGCAGTAGATTTTTTTCTCTCATTCAATGATTTGCCCCTAAATTCCCTTCGGTTTATGTTGGAAAATGAACAAAAATTAGGTTGCTTAACGTTGACGTATGTCGTGTTTGCTTATGACGTCATGATAACATTGAGCGCAAAATAAGTCGTGTAGCTCATCTTCCACCCCCCTGTGGGAGACAGGCTGGTCATTTTGCAGTAAATATGAGAATAACTGTGAATGTAGGAGAAAACGTCAGCATGATGACGCTGTAATAGGAATCATAATTATTATATACCGTGGGTAAAGCTAACTTCATCGTGATGACGCAGTAATAGGAATCAGACCAAGATGATGTAGTACCATGAAATTAACATAGGATAATGACATATA
This sequence comes from Pteria penguin, assembly GCA_035048485.1. Taxonomy (NCBI): domain Eukaryota; kingdom Metazoa; phylum Mollusca; class Bivalvia; order Pterioida; family Pteriidae; genus Pteria; species Pteria penguin. The sequence continues at coordinate 6,263,509 of CM068580.1, forward strand.
CATATCTCATGTAATGTAGCAATGAAGAAAACAATTAATTTTATAACGGCAGTTCAATCATAAACTTTAGTTATGTAAACATATGTTTCATGTGTATACATTGTCACATCGATAACTACTGCACCATCTGTTTTAAATCATGAATCAGAAATTTGTAAAACAAAATGATAATCAATTTCCAACCTGAAAACATATTTCCCGTTAGCAGGTATCATAGTGTGTACATATGTGTAGCCATACAGGCCGATGTTCACACAAGCATGTTCAATTACAAATACTATGATATATTTCAGTGTTTACTTGGAATATTCTCATCGAAAAATCTCGAAAAGAAAAAAATACTACAGTCATCTCAAACAAAACCGACCTATCAATGTACAGACTCAAATTTGTCAAAAGGGATTGAAAGTGGACAGAGCTTATCTTCAGATAATGACCGGAAGTCACAGATAGCTATTACATGGGACATCACAAATATATTACAAGTAAGTCTTAAGATCTTCCTGTTGAGAAATGTCATACCCGCAAAAAGGTCATATTTATGATAAATTCGTCAAAACATAAAATAGTTTGAATAAGACTTCTAAACATTCAATGCATCAACTCATGCAAGTGATAAGATCTTCCTTGGTAGTAAATCACTCTAACATTAAGGAGTATCTCCCTCATGCATAGCTCTGTCCTTAGATAGATTCTTTCGTTCACTTTTCGGTCATTTTGGTTTCAACACCGCTCTTCAAATATTTATATATTTTGACAATTCCAATCATTTGGCCACGAGAATCACTGAAGAGACATACGCTTTCGAAATGCGCATATGGTGCACTAAATTAATAGGTATATATGTTCTATGTTTATTATAGTTAAACTAATGAGTGGACTATTCTAACGTCCAGTTGTATAATTTGTGTTAAATATTGTCTACTGTCTGTAACATACACCAGCAGGCATTTTCATAAAGAATCGTAAGTGTTTTACGCAAGGGTTCCTTAAGGACTTAAGGATTTATTTTGTACGTATGTAAAAGAAACTACGTATGATTCTTTGTGAACATGCCTACAGATCCCATTCTCATACAGAGGCTTCCATATATGCTTTTAAAAAAGAGTCCTTGGTTTGTTTGTTTTTTGCTTTTTTTTTTTTTTGTTTTGTTTTGTTTTTTGTTTCTTTCTTTCTTTTTATTGGGGTTTTATGGGATGGAGTAGGTTTTTTCATTCTTTCTTTCTTTCTTTTGAGTTGCTTTTGTCTATTATTTAAAAGGTATATATGTTCTACATTCATTTTTGATAATTGATATTGAACATAATGTATTGTATTTGACAGGGAAAGAATATGGTCAATATGCCGTTTGTATGTATGATGGGAGGATACGTTACTATCCCTATAACTATCGTTACGGCCATCTTAGTATACGTCGGCTGTATCTTCCTGAAGACTTCCTGTCAAACCATCTGTACAAGTAGAAAAGAAAAGCCATCTCTGGCAGACCTATCAACAGCCATAATGGGGGTAAATGTAGGACCTTTCTTCATAGGTATGTTATCTGCAATAATGTTTGCCAGCCAGGGCATCTTCCAGCTGATGGTGTGTGGAGAAGCGACGTCACACCTATTTATTCTGTTTCTTCCGACCACATCCTTTCCGAAAACTTACATATATTTAGCGTATGGTGTCTTAACGCTTCTTCCGTTTGCCTTGTCAGGTACTGTCATAAATACAGACAAATATAACTACGTCAATGTTGTAACATCATCTGCATTCTACACCACGGTCATAGTATACAGTGCTACACGCTGGAATAATTGGCGCACTTCAGACATGATGTTCTATACGTCATCATACGAAACGTCCTTGGCGCTTGGCATGATACTTTTCGGTTTTGAATTACCATTATTTTATTTAGGTGTCATTGAAAACAATTGTTCAGATTCCACGTGTGATCCACCTTTGATTAGTAACATTATTGCGGCAACTGCTGTCAAATGTTTGGTCGGATTATTTGGAAGTCTCACTTGGGGAACGCAAGTAGAAATTTTGATCTCTAATAATTTTGAGAACAGCATTCTTACTTTAATATGCAATGTATTTTTAATACTGAAATGTTGTCTGACACTCCACCGACCCTATATGGCTATAGTACATATAATATCTAGAGGTGTAGAGAGCAACAAGCAATATGCCGATGCAACGTTAACAGGACTGAGACTCTCTATCAGGATAACAATAGCCATATTTATAGTACTTACTGTTCTTGTTTTCCAAAGTATTGTTCTGTTCACATCCTTTGTTGGTAACCTTGTTGCATCTGCCATTATTCTGTTTATGCCATCATTTTTTCACCTAAACTTAAAATGGAGATGCATAGATGCAAGTCAAAAGATTTTCGCTATTTTCCTTATTTCATTAACTTCCATTGTATCCGTCTGTGGTGTAATTTCTTTTCAAATTTACTTCAACTTTTATGGAAAATAGATTCATTTTTTACATGTATGCCTGTCTTAGACCGGCGTATTCTGGTATTGCGTTGTGGGTCTGTGAGTTTGTCCGTACCTTGTTAACACGAGAGCTACAACTTTTAAACTTTTAACTTTAACTTTTAAATTTAAACGTTTAAACACTTATTTCTTATGACTGGACGATAAACCCTATTGATTTCAAGGACATATCTCCAACGTCAAGGTCAAAGTGCTTATGAGAGACCACCATAACCTTTTAGACCTTGTATGGATTTGAATAATATTTCACAAAATTGTTGCCCAGGACCAAAGGGTGTGTCATAACTTTACTCAAAGGTCATATCTGCAAGATTAAGGTCACAATGCATGATAGGTAGATTTTTGTCAAAACCATAACTATTTACACCTAATATGGATTTGAATATGGATATGGATTTCACATAATTGTTGCCTAGGACCCAAGGGTGTTGCTATACCTTGAGCCAAGGTTTTATTTGCAAAGTCAAGGTCACACTGCATATAATGGGTAAATCTTTGTTTGTGCCATAAAGTTTTACCCCTTGCATGGATATGAGTAACATTTCACACAGTTGTTGCTCCTAACCAAAAGGGTAAGTCGTGACCTTGAACCAAGGTCATATTTGCAAAGGCGCCATCGTGCATGTGATGAGTAGATCTTTGCATGGATTTAAATAATATTTCACAGAATTGTTGGCAAAAGGGGAAGTACCAGTTGTTCGAAATATTTTTTCAGACTAAAGATTCGTCTCCTTTACAGAATTCTAAATGATAAAGCACACCCCATCTGTATCCAGCGTCCAGTGCAATAAACTACGAACATATCTTTAAAATAAAAATTTTTACATCAGAATGACATAATTAATAGAGTTAAACTTACGAACATAGATCGTATTAGGTACTTCTTTTCCGTACTCTCTATTCCCATGTAAAAATGACTCACAGTAAAAAACAAATGATATGGATAGAATGAAAATTTGCAGATTATAGGGTAAACCTCTGATTGAGATATATTTAAGAGATTGCATCGTAAGAACATTGTCATGTTTACAGAGACATTGAGTTCTGACTTGTCTATTACTTATATGTTATTCTGTAAGTAGTAGTAAAATATAATATAATGTGTGTTTATTTCTTTACTTGCAATGTACAAATATAAATGGGAGTGCATCCTACAAATCTGCTCTGACTCCAACCAATAGACTAATTTCCAGTTTTCGATGGACGAATATTGACATTTAGTGTATGGTTCAATAGATTTATGACAATAGATATTTGCTGGTCAGAAATGACTTGGTACACACCAATTCCGAGTTCAACGCTCCACTGAGCCCGGTTGTGAGACACCAAGTGCGAGCTCAACACTTCACTGACCCCGGCTTGCTACCATAAATGAATGAAGGATGAGTGAACGAATGAATGAATGAAAATATGAGCGTAGATTGAAAATGTAATCGAATATTCTATGCATCACATTTATTTATTACAAAGTATTGAACCATTCTATTCAAGTAGTAATGACAAAAAAAAAGGAAAAAAAATAATAATAATTAAAAAAAATAATAATAATAATAACATATTGTTACAAACTTGAATGGTTCAGTAAATAATTGAAAATGAATTATCGTCTTGTCTTCTGGCCTCGTTAACGAATCTGCAGAGCTAGTAGTTGAGCTCCTCTGATACATTTTCTAATGTGTCAGGAACCACTGAATAACGGTGCAGTAATGCATCAGGATTTTCATTTCTATATTTTGCCCATGATCGCCAAACATTCATCGCAAAAAAATATTATTTTGTCGAGTATTATTACTATCATTATTATTTTTTGTATATGCTTAATTCTTCTGAGATAGAAGGACCAAATCGCGTTTCATTATTAGTTTTGTCCCTTTGAAATAAAAGATTCTGCGTTGGTATCTGTATTAGTTCAGCGTCAAAATCCTCCATCTTCAAATCCGTTTTCAAATATCACAGGAGACAATGCATGAATATTTAAATTTAGTAAAATGAAATGGGTTGAAAGAAAAAAGAGGAGTCACTGGCTCAGTTATGTGGCAGAAGTCACCATGGAGCTATACAATACATGAATATAAATAATATACTAGAACACATAACACATTACAAAAACATCTGATTGTAGTGCAATTACGATACCGACTTAGGACGGTCATTTAATTTGACAAAAGCCAAACAAATGGTGTGGTTAACCGGTTTACGGGCCCCACTTTCCCACTCACCGTAACAGCAGAACAATCAAAGGACGTACATTTAAAAATTTATAAATAATCCTCCATGTAAAGAACAAGGGTCAACAGGTATCGCATATTGAGAGGTCATAAAAATATAAACACGTAAGGTATTGTAAAACACATAATGGTATAAAAATATATGCGACATCAACATGATAAACCGTGCTCTGCCACTCAGTTTGGTGAAAATTACGTATGACATAAGAAATTAAACACTTTCAGGGTGATATAAGAAAAGCATTTAGACGTGCAGATTGAACCATACACTAAGTCGGTTGGTACACTCTTTTCTCATCCTCCCCCCCCCCCTCGATACGCTCCCTCGCTTCGCTCGAGACCACATCTCGTGGTGCTTGAAAATCGTGTACCAACCTTTACTTGAATCATAGAGTTTCAATTATGACATATCGAATTGGAATTTGTTCTAATATAAATTACGAAATTAACTAGTGTCATATGACTATGGCACTAACAACTTGATTATTAAGTAGATATCACTGTTTCCCTTTGGCTTGTTCACTTGCATTCTTTTTGCTTTAACTAACCTTACAGAATTTTCTTCAAATTACAATTCCACTCAAATTTAAGATTTTATAACAAAAGAATTGAAACTCGTAAATGGCCTATTAAATCTAGTTTTCATCAAATAACAAAACCAATAATATAAAAGAAATAATAAAGAAATTTGACCTACTCCATCGACACTCCATCCCTGGTAAAGTGCAAGGAAAACTAAGATGAAGTACAAGGTAAACTAAGATGATAACAACATGAGACAAACTTCATTCCTGGTAAAGTACAAGTAAAAAAAGATACTAGAAGGTTACCTACTTCGACTTCTCCATATATAAATACATATAAAATTTACACGATGTGACTCTTTCTACTGGGTATATGTGACGGGTGTTGCTAGCAAGCAGGAGATGTTCACTCTCCCCGGGCATCTGATCTCACTCCATCACAGGGGTTCACATATGCTCTTCAAGTAGACATATTTTGTTATTTTCAATTTGTTTTTCATTTTCACTGATTTTGTATGTCCTCTGGTTTTATGGATTTTTGGATTTGCGGTTTGGATTTATCCATCATCTTTACATGATAACGAAATGAGACACCCCTTCCATTGTGAAGTACAAGATAAACTTAGGCATTCCTTTATCGCCTACATATGGTGTCTATGTGTCTCAGCTGATAGCTAGAGCTTCTTCTGACTACAGTTCCTTCATTCATCGAGACAAATTACGCAAGGATATGAAATCAAACGTCATAAGTCAACATTTCGCAAATTTTACGGACGATAAAACGATCGTGTGTAGAATTATGGAATATCGTTGTCCTACATGTTGATTTCCTGATTTGCTTGAAGATGTTTAGATTGTGGTGCATTTCTATTGGATTTACAATATTAATCGTTACGTTTTACCTAATATTACTGTGTTATTATACCGTCTATCGAATGTGACTTAGAGTTTATAATAGCTCGACATATATTATGGCGGGTGTGACAGGTCAGCAGGAAATGATTATCCTCCATGGTACCTGATCTTACCTCTGGATTTATCTGAGGTCAGTGATTGCCCTTACTCATGTCTTGTGTCTTTTTATATTGATATTCCGATGGAGCATTACTCAGCATATCAGTGTTGTGCATAATAATCTCATGACTCGATCCATCCACATCACACACTTCATAGATGGTTAAAGTACAAGAAAAAATAAAATAATTACCAATTCTAACATGACTTGAGAATTTCCCCCTATATGCCCCATAGAATTTCACTGTACATTATTCTCCGATATATTCATGGTAAGAATCACCACGTCTTACTCGCAGTCACGATGTTTAAAAGCCCCGCCCGTCGGTGTTTTGACAATATCAATATGTAGATTTCCAGAAACCAATTTAGGTCATGCCATTTAGGTTTTCTGAAAATTAAATTCTTGATTCTTACATCACATGCATCCCTGTTGTCTGAATGGTCTAAATTTATTGTTGTTGACATAAGATATTACTATTTACGGTAAGTACTTATCTAGTTCATGTCAGAATAGAAACAATGACGTCCTAGTCTTATCTAATGTCCAGTAACCGCCCTCGTCGCATTAATCAATCAAATTATCAATTTGATTGATTAATGCGACTCGGGCCTGTTACTGGACATTAGATAACGACTAGGACGTCATTATTTCTTAAATAACACATTTCATCCCTAGTAAAAGTACAAAGTAATCTGAGATAATGGCCACATCATGACAAATCACTGGAGAGTACACGAAAAACTACGATGATGGCCACGTGACACACTCTTTTACTTGTAAAGATCATGGAAAACTAAGATAACAACCACATGCCAATTTATCCTTGGTAAAGTGCAAGAACAACTAAGATAATAAGGACGCAACACACTTCATCAGTACAAGGAAAACTAAGATAATAACAACGTGACACTCTATCTGTGGTAAAGTTAAAAGACACCTTACACAATAATCATATGCCACACACCATCCCTGCTAAAATGCAATGAATCTAAGATGATAAGAACATGATTCGATCCATCCCTGATAAAGGGAAAACACAACAAATATAACCACATTTCACACTCCATCCCTGGTAAAGCACTAGGAAATCTAAGAAGATAATCACATGACACACTCCATTACTGGTAAAGCACTAGGAAATCTAAGATGATAATCACATGACACACTCCATCCCTGGTAAAGCACTAGGAAATCTAAGATGATAATCACATGACACACTCCATCCCTGGTAAAACACGAGGAAATCTAAGATGATAATCACATGACACACTCCATCCCTGGTAAAGCACGAGACAATCTAAGATGATAATCACATGACACTCCATTCCTGGTAAAGCAGAAGGAAATCTTAGATGATAATCACATGACACTCCATCCCTGGTAAAGCACGAGGAAATCTAAGATGATAATCACATGACACACTCTATCCCTGGTAAAGCACGAGGAAATCTAAGATGATAATCTCATGACACTCCATTCCAGGTAAAGTACAAGGACATCTAAGATAACAAACACATTAGAAACTCCATCTCTGGAGAGAACAAGGAGAAATAAGATGATAATCACATGACACACTCCAACCCAGGTAAACTGCAAGGAAACCTAAAATAACAAACACATTAGAAACTCCACCTCTGGAGAGAACAAAGATAAATAGGATGACAATTACATGATACACTCCATCTCTGGAGAGAACAAGGGGAAATAATATGATAATCACATCACACGCTCCATCACTGTTAAAGTACCAGGAAAGCTAAGATAACAACCTCATGACTCTCATTCATACCAAATACAGTGCAAGGACACCGAAGTTGATAACCACATAACACACTCCATCCTTGGTATTAAGTAAACAGGGAAGAAGAAGTACCAAAGAGTTAAGTACACGAAAATGAAAATGAGAACAACAACAAATTGATCCCTAATAAAGTACAGGGAACACCAAGATATGAAGAACTACATGACAAAATCCACCTGTGGTAAAGAAAAACGAAAATCAGGATAAAAATAACCACATGCCAAAATCCATCTGTGGTAAAGTAAAATGAAAACCAAGATAAGAATAACCACATGACAAAATCCATCAGTGGTAAAGTAAAGCGAAAACCAAGATAAGAATAACCACATGACAAAATCCATCAGTGGTAAAGTAAAGCGAAAACCAAGATAAGAATAACCACATGACAAAATCCATCTATGGTAAAATAAAACCAAAATCAGGATAAGAATAACCACATGACAAATTCCATCAGTGGTAAATCAAAACGAAAACCAAGATAAGAATAACCACATAACAAAATCCATCTGTAGTAAAGTAAAACGAAAACCAAGCTATGAATAATCACATTACAAAATCCATCCGTAGTAAAGTAAAAAGAAAAAGTAAAAAGAACACCAAGAATAATCACCTGTAAATTGTCAGATAGATATAAGATAAAGCACACAGACTCAAGACAGTCAATTGAAATGTTCAAGCAGTTTGCGGTGTTAATGGTTCATATTGTTAAAGGCAGTGATTCAAAGGATACGCATACAAAATGGCTTTTATACGTTGACAATACTAAGCTCAACATTACAGTCAATGTAGAGTAGCCAAATATAAATATACATTTCATTATAGCATCACAGGATCACGAACTATACGACAGCAGCATAGAAGTAAAAATTCCCACAATAATGGAACATGCACAATGATAATAATAATATATTAATGTGTATTAAGACCACATTAATTATCCGATGCCAATTAATTACCCAGTATTCAAATAGAAGAAGTGTTAAGGAAATTAATCCATCCCTATTTCCTCCGAAAAATCAAAGGAGTGGCGTGTTAGTTTCCATCCAACATCCAATGATAAATTCATCAAACGATCATAAATCAATGCAGAACGTTCAGTCATATCGATTTTTTTCTTTATTATAATAAGTGGATCTATAAATACATAACAAATATAATAGATCATCATCTACTTACTATATAGATATATAGCCGCACGGTCATGTACACTAATATGAAGAACGGGCACATGTATTTTATGTCTACAACATATATTGATATATACACTTCTATGTAGATAATATTTGAATTGATTGTATTTCTAGACTTTCAGTTTTATGTCGTTTGAATTAACTACATGTATATGATATTCCCATACCAAATTTATTCAAGACTAGTGATTGAGTCTTTTCAAGATTAATTATTACACTGTGGTACGGATATATGACAAAAGGAATTGTTCAGGAAAATTCATAATCATTATCTACAATGTATGGTTTACTAGCTCTGCCTAGTACTAACGAGAATAAAACGTCGTCAGCCAGCGTGGAATAAATAATCATATATTGAGAGATGAACCAGAAAGTGGATGTAAGAGCTGATTAAGAAAACCCAAGTAGATGTTTTGTGGCACACGATCTGTTGATCCTGGGAGATAAAGTTGTGGGTAGTACGAATTACAAACCATCTAAACTTCGAAATAATCAGATAAGACTAAGCTTTACAATAATTTACCTTAAACAAATATGTAAACTTGTCCAGGCGTCTCAGGCGCCACACAATGTAAATATCCCGCTCTTTTGTCTAGGAAGCCGACACATGATGCTTTTTTTCTTCATAAAAAATGTTTCATGTAACTTCGTTTCTCGGAGGAAAATACTGCAGGCGATATATAATATAAATATGTTGTCAGTGGCTTATCTGTGAGTTGTGTGTGCAGAAAAAAAACTGTAGACCACATTGGAACAAGTATGAATAAACACTATCAGTCTAGATTTCTATAACTTCATGCGAAGTACACATAATAGCTACATCACTTATTATTTTGGTAGGATTCAATGAGTTTTAAAAGCATATCATAACATTGCCCTGATAAGAGTAAATTAAATCAATGATATGAAAACTCAATGTCCACTAATTTTCAGCCAAGTGAATATTTATAAATATGTGTGTGTAACGAGTGTTTCTTGTTATTATTGGGGAATAATTCTAGGAAAAGACGCCGTGGCTAAGGGAAACACAGAGGTTGCTTGGGGTAGGAATACGGGACGTCAATATGAGGAAAATTGACGGCGATAAACGTTTTTTGAATATATGTTAATACAATTAATGATTTATGAACACAGTTTTCAATATTAAAAACTGACTCGTTGGTCAGTTTTCAACGCTAAGTTCGGCCCAAAAGTCGTTGAAAATTGACGCAAGCCGTTAAATTTTGACTTCATGGGATCATTTTTCAACGATTTTTGAATTTATGTATAGCTTTGAAATACAAGTTTCTATGGAAGTGGGGTGAACATCAGGGATGTCTCTCACCATTCCATCTCATTCCCCTTCCATATAACCTTCCATATCGGAGAGAATCGGAATTTGCAACTGACACACATTGTGAATACAGAAAAAAGTTAACATATACAGGGAAAAGATTTGCAGTTTGGGATGATTTTAAACTCGAATTGCATTTCTTAAATACTAGCATACATTTTTTCTCGGATGAAAATCTATTTACTAGGCAGATTTTCCCGGGGGTGGGGGCTATTTTGGGAAAAAGTCTATACCATATCACCTTTTTGTTTGTCTTTAACCCATTATGCATATGGTCCCTGGATCAAGTTAAAAGCATCCACATCAAAGACATGAGCGCATCCAGAACAGAAGTGATGATCATAATTACGGGGTGTCTGGACTTATGGTCAGTCCCTATAATTTTTTACTGAATATATATATATATATATATATATATATATATATATATATATATATATATATATATATATATATATATATATATATATATATATATATATATATATATATATATATATATATTTTCATAGAAGGGTTATTTGTTTTCACATGTTACACATTTTCAGGGACTAGAAACCCTCACGACAACACGACAAACGTATAGCATTTGACATCGTGATTCAATTCCTTTTGTATTTCAAAAGTAGCGTCAATGTTTAAAATATACATATCTGTATCAGAACTTCACTAGTTCTCTTGATTTATGTCATTGGGCAGTATTGCAAGTTATTATTTCATACACATACATGTATTCGACTGATCAATACCTTAAACGGCGAAACGATTCTTGAAAGGCATACACCACTTAGAGCCATAATGTAGTAGCGTTTCCTTCACAACAAGATGTGGATAACAAATTGTCAAGGCGTGACGTCAAGTATACGTATATTATTATTTTCATCTATTTATTATAATTATTATTATTTTATTCATTTTTTTATCGTATTATCTTCAGCATCTTTTCGTCCTGACCACGTATAAAAAGTCGTCTCGCCGTTTAAAGAGCAGGCCAGTTGGAATAATCAGCTGTTCGCTTGGGTGTCCATCTGTCCAAATGTCCTTTATGATTTAAATTCCTTGACACACTTTATGTCATTTTTGAACAATTAATTATTATTTGTACACAACCTAGTTTTAACCCAAAATGTTGATGATAAGGTTTTAGATATAAACAATATTAGTATATATGTATATTCATGAATTAGCGTGATCTGTGTAAAACACTTTAATAGCGAAATCATTAATTACAATTAATTAATTATAAAGCCATAAACTGAGAATATACTTAAGTCACAATTTCAAATTCTTCTGCTAAACGATGAGTTATTAAACTGGGATTTGTATTTTATGAAGTTTTATTATATTCATAAATAGAATGAAAGCATTCTGCATGACAATTCATTTCAGTGTTCAATTGAATGAGTTAAAATTAAAAAAAATGACTTAAGCATTTTCTCAGTTTATCGCGCCGGATCCAGTACTTACTCCGCTTAATATAATCCCGAGAAAATATGTACAATTCAGTAAATATTGATTTTGGTTATGACTACAAAGCAAGTTCGATTTACGTCGAGTTTGAACATATTTTTACAGGTAATTTAAGGTGCTTTACTCGAACTTTACTGGCATTTCAGGAGTTCGAAGCTTTTTTCATATAGAAGCATTAATTAATGTTGAAATATTGCCAATTTGAAGCATTAGTTACGTCTAATGAGATCGAAATTTGTATAATATTCTACATAAAATGTCATTGTCCAACGTAAAATTTAGACCAATCTGTAACTGACCTGTTTGCAAACAAGAAGTACAGTATGAATTGCATTCTAATACAAGGGAACATTATACACGAGCGTCATTTTTAACGTTAAAATATTCAACATTGCGGGTCAATTTTCAACGAGTGTCACTTTTTCAGACGTGGGTGGGGTCATTAAACAACGGACCGAGTCAATTTTCAACGTTAAAAATCTACCCTTAAACCGTTGAAAACTGACCCGTGGGTCAGTGTTCAACGGGGGTCACTTTTTAATGTTACAGCGGCAAGACAATTTCATCCGGACCACACGTTGGAGAAATCCCTCTCAAGCAGCTTCTCCGGCGGCTAGGACAATTCCTGGGCTTAGCAGGACTAGCCAACGAACAGTATGGAAACGGCTCCGTGATTTAAGCATCCGTCCTTGACAACCGGCCTTCCGACCTGTTGAGTTACGAGATTGCATAGTGTAGACATCTACGGTTCATTCAAAGGGAATGGTCGTTTATATTGTTTATCGTGTATATATGTGTCCAGTTTATTGTTCATCCAAATGTAATAGTGAAATATTTTATTTATGTTATCTATTTCAGTGTATAATTTTATGTTAATATAATTGCTAATAAAATTAATTAAATCAGTGTTTGTATGTTTCACTACTATTTATACTAAGTTCCATTACATAGCTTAAGGCTATGTTAGCCTTACCCTGTATGTTTGGTTAACGTATATTGGCCATGCATTTTATATATTCTATAATCCAATTGGTTGAAATACTTTACCGCCAATTTTCTTTCACGATAGATACGTGAGCTTAAATCGAGAGACACTAGATAGACGTTTGTCAGAGAAAGAACAAGTTTTAAAATTAGATATCTAGATATACATCTTTCAGACTGAATAACTCTATAAATTCATATTTCATTTATTTCTACATTCGACGATTTGACAAAGTGACAGTAAGTTTGCTTTTTAATCAATATCGAAGAAGTACCAAACCGTTAATCATTCTCAAAGTCCAAGAACAGATACAAAATCGTGTAAGTTTCAAAAAGAAAATGTTGTGAACCCCGAAATACTGAAAAATTCCGAGGTGAGACCAGGTACCCGGGGACAGTAAGCGTCTCCTGTTTGCATACATCACCCGTAACAGCAGTTCTTAAGAAACATGTCAACATCAAGAGTTTTAGTTTCTTAATTGTACATACGAACGTACAAAACTGGTATACAAAGTCATATTTGGTGTTCACTGAACAGGTCATTTAGTCACATTCCAGAATATTATCAATCATTCTAGAAAGAGGCACATCACATTTTCGTACAAGATCCCCATAGCGACCGTAGTATCATAATTTCCCTATTTTCTGATAATTTTCATAATTACTAATTTTCATCTTCGTAATATCGATAACATCGTACAAGATCGTATCTGAGAGAGTTTTCTTTAATAGCTCAAGTAGTTTTTTTTATTTAATTTATATCTCGATAGTGTATAGCATTGTTGTGAATAATTTGTTATAGTTTATCGTACATATGTTGATGCATTTGTTTTACTGCATCAACTTACGAAATCATTTGTGTTTTCTATAGGTAATTTATCTCAGAATCTACTATGTGATTTGATGCATAAGGTGTTTATGGACCTTGATCCATAATCAGGTATTTTATTAATTAGTTCTGTCAATTGTATTAATTGATTATATTATATTGAGACTAGTACTTACTATATCTATGTAATGAAATATTATTACATCATATATTGTCAATAGATTACTTTGCAAGGGGAATAACTCTTATTTTTTGTGAATTGTTTAAATACTTATATATATATATATATATATATATATATATATATATATATATATATATATATATATATATATATATATATATATATATATATATATATATATATGTTTTTATACAACGTAAAATGTTAATCATGCTTCAGTATGCTATAACTTATATATTGTTATTATAAAATAGTTTAGGGTTTGAAAGAAAATGAAATCAATAAACAGAAATTAAATTTGTGCGAACCTTAGCAACAGGGACAACACCAATTCACTGCCCTTAATTGGTCTGTTTTATACCCTATCCATTCACCAATAGAACATCTCTGGCATGAAATGGACCGACGATTACGTCAATTAGTGATCTTTCTTGTGGCATATGTACTGAGTACAGCATGTGTCACTTGCAGTTAGATGCAGTTAGATGTGGCTAGAGGGCTAGAGTCTTAAAATGGGAACAGCTAGGGTTTGCACCTAGAAATTTGGAGAATTTATGGGCCCAAATAATTGCGGAACTGAGGTTTTTTTTCCACACTTTGTTACTCTTGTATCGCGGTAGATATTGTCATAAGCTGAATCACCTATTTAGTCTATTCCTAAACATATTACTTCAAGAAAAAAGAGGAGTGACTGGCTCAGTTATGTGGCAGAAGTCACCATGGAGCTATACAATACATGAATATAAATAATATACTAGAACATATAACACATTACAAAAATATTTGATTGTAGTGCAATTACGATACCGACTTAGGACGGTCATTTAATTTGACAAAAGCCAAACAAATGGTGTGGTTAACCGCTTTACCCCCCCCCCTTCCCACTCACCGTAACAGCAGAACAATCAAAGGACGTACATTTAAAAATTTATAAATAATCCTCCATGTAAAGAATAAGGGTCAACAGTCAGAAGGGACGAGGTTCAGGACCATGTCTCCTCTGAAAGAGGTTTGGACAAGGCCCGTCATATAGTCCCCAACGCCCTGTTAGTCAGCGTGCAACGTTCAATTAAGGCTGTAGAGGGGCCAAATACAAGACCTATAGTCTTTTTGATGATCTCAATATCATATTGTCTATTTAGAAGACGTTTGACTATTTTATTACATGATAAAATAACGTTATCGGAGCCTTTTACTTTCCTTAGTTTATATACGAGATCACCGTAAAAATTAGGATGGGAAATACCATTGGATACATACTGTTGAAAAGAAATATTTCCAAATTTAGATAGAAGTTCTGAATAAGATCTGAAGAATTTGCCGAATGTTTTTCTTAGCTTGTGATATCTGTAACTCTGAGTTAAAAGTTTAGTAGTAATTTGTAAATTTCGTTTATGAAAGTCCAAAACATCGGTGCAGCCTCTGACAAATCGAACTAATTGAGATATATAGATACCATATGATGGGAGTCGAGGGACATCGCCATCCAAGTACGGGAAATTTACAATAGGAAATCCAAAATCCTCACGTTTATCATAAATATTAGTATATATTAGGTGGTTGATAATTTTAATGTTTAAATTTAAGAAATGTGTAGATTTATCTCAAGTATTAGCTTTATTCAATGTGAGTTCTGGTGGATATATTTCTGATATAAATTGTTCGAATTCAGGGTTGTCGATAACCAAAATGTCATCCAGATATCTGCAAGTATTATTAAATTTGTCAATGAGGTCAAAACGTTTTGATTTTTTAATAGAAACCATAAAATCCCTTTCATAACAATAAAGGAATAAATCTGCTATCAGAGGCGCACAGTTAGTACCCATTGGAATCCCAACTATTTGTTGATATATCTTGCCATCAAATTGCAAAATATTATTCATGAGAAAGTCTAGTGCTTTACATAATTCCTTGCAAGTCCAGTATCCATATGAAGCATATTGTTTGTTGGAAAAGAATCCGGAGTTATTGGAAGTACATATGTATGTTTTAGATTCTCTGTGAAAACACCATTGTATAAAACACAGCAACTTGCTTTTAATCAAATCATGAGGCAGAGATGTATAAAGTGTAGAAAAATCAAATGTAGAAATTTGAGTTGCTTTGAAATTTAGCGAAAGAAGTTTGTCTATAACTCCATGAGAATTTTTAATCGACCAAAAGTAATTGATGTTACTATTATGAAATGCGACATCACAATATTTGATAATATGATCTTTTATAGCAGTTAGAGCAGACGTAATATGCTTCGATAGTACCGTAGTAGAGCAGTGGCTAGAATTAGATATGAAACGTGATTTATATGGACTTTTATGTAGTTTTGGGAGCCATTATATGGTTGGTAGATCAGATTTATCAGTTTTAATGTTGAAGTCGGACATGGTCATGAGGAGATCGTGCAAGGTGCTGTCTTTTGAGGTAGGGCTTTCCACATATGTATGAGTGGAGTTTAATTCGTTTTTAAGTACTTCAATATAATATAGTTTTCAAACAACTATTATGTTACTGCCTGCTTAATCAGCAGGAACATAGACATATTTAGCATGTAAGTCAGCTATCTTCTTTTTAATAGAATTTGCCGTCAGTGTATTAGGCTGTTGAAATAAATGCGGATTTTCCGTAAAGTTCTTAATACGGATATCGACAATTCTTAAAATCTCGTATTTCCAATCATTAAGAGCATGAACCTTTACCTGTTCTTTTTTACACCAACGTTTACAATATGCAGTTAAAGCATCTTCTATAACGTCACGGCATTTATTGAAATCTATCTTGGACGGTAACCTATATTTAGGTCCTTTTCCAAAAAGGGTGCGCAATTTCTTGTCCGAAATACAGTTTAGGTAACCAGTAATAACATGACCTGCCGGTTTATAAACATATTTAGAATTT
The DNA here is from genome assembly GCA_035048485.1 of Pteria penguin. Classification (NCBI taxonomy): domain Eukaryota; kingdom Metazoa; phylum Mollusca; class Bivalvia; order Pterioida; family Pteriidae; genus Pteria; species Pteria penguin. The sequence continues at coordinate 6,280,460 of CM068580.1, forward strand.
TCACAAGAACACGACTAAGGAATAGAGTCTGAAACATCAGGGTTAGATGTAACTTTATTATAATTTAAAATTTAAGATTTCTTATAGGCTTTTTGTACTGGTAACAAATAAGTGGAGGTTCTAAATTCTCAAAATATTGGGGGATTTTAGATGTGACTCTATGATCACGGAAAATATTAGAAATGTTAAGTAGATCGAAGCCTTTAGAAATAAATTTAATTTTGAGAAATTGCTGCCTGGGTGGAAGAGACGGAATACGAGGAAAGAGTTTATTATATGAAAATAAAATAATCAAATTGAGTTTATATCAATCAGAATTGCGTAAACTTCGAAGATCAGCTTCGTCCAGGATAGGTTTCAATTTATTTACCGGAATAGAGGATAGTGCATGCAAAAGTTCATGACGGCCATTATTTTTTTTGCGATAAATAGAAGATCGTTTAATGATCTATTTAAACGATTACGTTTTCTGATGTTACGATTACGGCGACGACCACGTGACCTACGATTTCTAATAGTTTTATGTCTTAATGTAAAAATATTGATCTTATTCTGACGAGAAGAAATATTACCTTGTGGATATATTTGGTCGTTGAGACCGAGAGGGTATGGGGTTTGTAGTTGTTTAATCCAGTAGAGCTCGGTTTCCAAAAGTCGTTTTTAACATCTGATTTCGCATCACCTGGTATTTTAGAGATATTTTCTACTGGAGTTATTTTCACATTGTTAATATGATAATAATAATCAAGAGTACGATGCTGAAAGACCAAGAACTCTTTCATTACAGAGGACGTAAACGTCACCCGCGCCCCTACTGACATCCATCTGTTACTTCAAGAGAATCATAGGTCTTTCTTCAGGCATGTTTTTCGACCTTTTACATTTAAAAGGTCATTTGGCAGGTTTGTTCCTCAAAAGTTTCTAATTCAGATGTTCACATTTTCGGCCTTGGGCAACACTGAACAAAACATCAGTTGTCGAAATACATATATGATGTACTAAAACAGCACACACACACACACACACACACACACACACACACACACACACACACACACTGTCATTTATTAGCTTATTACCGATACATAAAGGAAAGATATAAACATCTGACTCAGCCGTATGTCAGACGTCACCACGGAAATGCACTGTTAATAATGTAATAATTAAAACAAAAAGAATCGACAGAGAAGGGTCAATGGATATGACAGTAGTCAATCAATTGGTTTGGTTAACCGGTTTACGGACCCACATTCTCACTCATCACAAAAGCAGTATAATCAAAGAACAAACATTTAAATATCTATTAATAATCCTCCATATAGAGAGCAAGGATCAAGAAGTTAATCAAATTCAGAGGTTATAAAAACATAAACACGTATAGCACTGCAAAGTAAGACGAAGTTATCAAGAATATATGAGTTAACATCAACATGGATAAACCGTGGTCTGCCAAGACGGGAGCTAGCTCATACACTTGATCTGTAGAGAGGAGTCAGAGGGAACGAGATTCAGGACCATGTCTTCTCTGAAAAAGGTTTTAACAAGGCCCGCCATAGAGTCCTCACTGCCCTCTTAGGGTTCAACGGTCAAGTAAAGTCTGTATAAGGCTGAAGAAGGGTTCAATACAATACTTAGTGTCTTTTTAATTATCTCCGGATCATATTGTCGAAGGCGTTTCACTATTATGGAACCCGACGAGATAAAATTATCAGAACCTTTGGCCCTCCTTAGTTTGTACACATTATAACTGTAGAAAATGGGATGGGAAATTCCTTTGGAAACCTGAACATATCGTTGAAAAGTAACATTTCCGAATTTTAAGACAAGTTTTAATAAGACCTAAAACTTTTCAAAGTTTTTCCATGTTTATTACACTTGCAATCCTGAGTTTCGACTTTATTTTCATTAATTTGTTTTGATATGAAAGTCCAAAACGTTAGTGCAGGCTATGGCAAATCGAACCAACTTTAAAAAAGATATAGAACAGATTTGAAATGGTTTTCCCTGCTTTTATCTCAATCTAATACTAGTAATTAATCCGAGTTATATACCGCCATCCAGTCTTAACTATTTGGCATGTGACTGGATAATATACATGTACATGTAATACGAGCTGTAGATAGTCCAAAATGGAGTTCAGACTCCTCCAATAGTCTAATGACTCTGAGAAACACAGTCGGCACCAGGAAAGTCATCCAACTGGTGCTGATCCTGGGACAGTGTAGCTTTAGCTTTGGTTCTACGTTCGTGTAGCGTTGGTCATGGAAGGTGCTAAATCATTGTTGTTGATCCCACTGTGACTTGCACATCAGGTCAAAGAACAGTAATTCCATTTCCTATAGGGTCCCATGTTAAATTACCAAATTTCCAGCAAAATTTACACAACATCCTACATCTTAGCTATATATAAAATCTTTGTATTAGCGAAAAGAGATAAAAATTCATGATTTTAGAGCGGAATCAATATTTATTTATAGATTGATCAAATATTTTCATCCAATCACAGCCCGATACACTGAAATAGTAGTCCCTCTCTCCCTACATCAGATCAGCCAATCACGACTCTCGTTAATTACCGTTCTTTGGCCATCAGTAGCCTAATCAATAAATAATAATAATCAATAAAGGTCTTTTTAAAAGCGTGATGACATCTTCCTCAACTTCACTGTCTCCTTATCACACGCAATCATCTAACCCTTGACCCTTTTGCAACACACTTCTGTCTGTCATCTGTGAAGAGAAGGAATAGTAACAGTCCAAGGTCTTGCTCCGGGCGAATAAAAATTGTGGGAAGCAACGTAAAGCATCACTCAATCGACCAACCAACAAGTTATCCATTTCTAGGCTTGATGAAGTTATTATGGAAAGCACATTTGTAATGGCAGTGCTGCTATATTTTATCATGGTATCCATTCACCTTGTATTTGCACAGATTGTATGTGTATTATGTCATGAATTCCGGGGGCTGATACAAACCTTTCTACGTATAAAGTATAAGCTTGATAGAAAAAAACTTTAGAAATTATATTCTTTTAGTACATTAGGCCAATTCTTGAGTATGGGGATGTTATTTGGGATAACTGCTCACTGACAGAAAGTCTTGAAATTGAAGCGGGAAGGTTGATTACTGGGGCTACAAGGTCATGTTCCAAAGCCGATATTCTAAAGGAAAAAGGTTGGGACACATTACAAAACAGACGTTATAAACACAGACTAACAACTTTTTTATAAAATGATGCACAAACAGACTCCTACATATCTTTATACTATGGTCCCTACAAGTGTTAGTGAAGCTGCTCAAAGAACCTTGAGATTATCAGACAATTTCCAAATTCCATTCTCACGCACTTCTAACTACAAAAATTCTTTCATTCCACAAACTGTGAGCAACTGGAACTCCGTGCCACAAAACATAAGAAATCTTAATTCTCTATACTCTTTCAAAAATTATCTAAACCGTAAAAGTAATAAGGTGCCCAAATATTATTATTATGGTGAAAGAAAATTCAAAATGCTTCATACTCGTTTAAGATTAGGCTGCAGCTCTCTGAACGCGGATCTCTAATAATCATGTTTCCGAAAACAACCTGTGTCAATGTGGAGAGGTTGAAACAGCACATCATTTCCTCTTAGAATGTCAGTTTCTCAACAATATTAGATTGTATACAGTTTCAACTATGAATATCAACAATAATGCTGAAATCCTGCTAAAGGGCTGTCCTCTCTATAGTGACAGTGTCAATGAGCATATCTTCAGTATAGTTCATAAATATATAAAAGACAGTAAAAGATTTCTTTGATTTGTAATTCATTTAATTCACACAGCTTGCTTTTCTTCACCCTCTTTCTTTCCATCCCTGTTCATTTATACATATTTTTATGCATACACATGTACTTTTTATGTTGGTGCATATGTACACAGTTGTGTATCTGTATATAGTTGCACACTGTATATGTGTATGTATGTTTGTGTATATGTGTGTATGTATATATGGGTACATGTATCAACATATTTTCTATAAATGAAAGAATTCACATCTTATTAAGACCTTCTAACTATATATTATTTTCTTTATAAAAAGTATAAACAGTTTATTTTATGTTTGTATTTAATGATGTCGGCACTTGTTTATTTCTATGTAAATTGACTTCAAGGAGGGGGCTTTATATAAGAATTTTCTTGTTGCCCAATCCTGATGTTTTGTTGTTTGTAAACATTTCCTATGTATTCTAATCAATAAATACTGTTTAAACTCAAACTAAACCTCTCTACATACGACTTCCTGTTGGTTCTGACAAGGTTCAAGGGAGAATTCTGAAGAGTTGGGAAATCGACGATCAGCTTCACAGCACACTGTTGAACATAACCGAGAAACTTATTGTTGATACCAGGTCTTTTAAGGAGTGTAGAGACAAGTTTATATCCGATGTATGAACACGCAGCAACCACGCACCTCCGTAGCGGTCATGCAAATGCGGCATTTGGACAGCAAGATCTCCTGGCTACGTACATTGTATTGTGTCATTCAGCTATGTTTCCGTTTCATGGATGCATGAGCCCTGTGTTATATTCAATAACTTCTTTGTTTTTTTATACTTTTGAAGTTCAAGATTGGGCAATTACCAGGCCTTCATGGATCTTTGCTAGAATTTTAACCAATGAATGAATTTGTACATGTATTGATCAATATCAAATGAATCGTAAATAACGTAAATTGTGCATACCACACAAACACAGTGCCATGATACATTATTCAAACAGCTGTTGAGATAGGAATTTTACTGGTATGGTGCCAGATAGTATTGTCATTGCATGATTTACCTTGCTAATTTTGGGCAATGGTTTTGATACAAATTTGACAAAGAGATAAGGGGATTTAGATCCTGGGTTTGACTAAATGTCAAATGCTCGTGAAATCACATAGAAACTCAATGACAAAACTATATACACACAAACACCTTTTAATGTATATTAGTGAATGTTACATAAGATAGATCTCCACTATTAGTAGACAATGCCAATGTTGTCGAATGATTTTGGTTAGCAGTGACAAGACTGAAGAATGCTTTTTTTTCTGTTACTTGGCAAAAACAATGTGTTACTTTTTTTTAAATCATTAATTTTGCACTTAGCTTCCAGTACTCTGTAACCTGTTTTCCTATTGTTTTATAAATCTGTGAATATTATGTGAAGCACATTCAAGAAGGGATCCATTAGTGACATTAATTTAGTCATTCATCAATCAAAAAAAATAACCAAACAAACCGAATGATTATAATATTTAAATACTCTCGTCAGTCAATCATAGAAAACACTGATTTAAAATGATACCAATAAAACACTATAAATCAGATAACAATGACAATTAAATTAATAACACCGACTGATATACAAGTCTTTATTAGACAAAGTTCATTCACAGCTCCCCACCCAAACCTTTGGTCAAATAATTGTTAGCTAATACATATATTACTTTATATAAACTATTGTAATATTCATTTAATATATAGGTTTGACATCTTATTAACAAGATCATAAATTCCATCCAAGAACACTGAAAATCAGTTTCTTTGGCCAAAATTGCACAAAACAGGTGCATATAATATTCTTGAATTTAGATACAAATGGATGCACAATCCAATGCAATATTTTTCTCAAAAGTGAAACACCAAACATATGAGAATGCACATTTCTATGCTATTTCACATCTCTCAACCAAAATGGTAAATCTTCATGATTTCATACGGACATTATGTGACTTCATATTACTTATTTTACATATCATTTGGCTCAATGATTTCATAAAAATAAATTATTACAAAACTGCTATTTACTGTTAGAGTGTCATAGATTATTATAAATCCCCAACAGGCTGAATGTTGCCATAATTAGAAATATTTGATTTGAAAAGGACTTTAATTTATGACTAAAGTACAATACAGCATGGCCTTACAAGTTAAATTGGTTGGTAAAATTAACATGCCTTTTGGTATTGACCCAGCAAAATTAATATTTTACTTCAGAGTTTTACTTATCTGGGCTTATAATTTATAATTAGTAGAAAATAACATGATTGTATTTGGATAAAGAGAAAGGTCTATTTATCTGCCAAATAATGTTATCTCATTAAAGATACATTATCACTGACAAAAATATATTTTGTACAGTTTTATCAATGAAATATAAAGGCACCTTGTAAAAGTGAGCTGTTCTGCCAACAAGAAAGCCAAATACCCTATATATAAGAGTGTTTACTGACGTCATATTTCTGAAAAGCCCTATGTGAGACTAATAAGTACATGATTCAAATTAGATAAGGTGGAAATGATTCAAATGATCAGAGTTCACAGCAACACCAATATAGATAAATTGTTTTCTCAAAGACAGCAAAAAACGCAGTAGCAAAAATATCACAATGGAATTCTTACATCAACTTATTGTCATAAAAAGTAAATACATTTAATCTAAAAGAAAAAATTGGCATATTTTGATTGGCTGGTAGAAATGCTTCCATCTAGATATGGAAAAAAGTAAATACATTTAATAAGAAAAGAAAAAAAAATGGCAAACTTTGATTTGCTGGTAGAAAATGTTTCCAATTAGATATGGAAACAATCACAGATTAATAAACATTATACACAAAAAACTTAAAATAAATATGGATTACAGCAAGTTCAATATTTTGACTGCACACTGTCATACACTTTCCTTGCACCATAACCTATAAGGACAACAGAGGCAAGTACTGCGGTAACTTTGAGGACTTTCTTGGCTTTGCTGGAGCCAAGCTTTAGAGGCTTTCTCATGTTCACTCTGTACGCTGTACCTGCATTGTTAAGTTCATGAGGAGATACAGACTGTGGTCGCAGGTGATAAAGCACTTCTACTGCAGCACGAACTCCGGATTCTACAGCTCCATTCATAAATCCACACCATACAAAAGCTGATTCAGATCCAGCAAAATGAATTCTGTAGATTATACCAGAATGACAAAAACACATCAACCTTGTTTAGTACAACATCATTTAATTAAGTAATCATTTCTTTAATTAGCTATTCACTATTTCATATAAAAAGACCTTCAATTACTCTTCCTTCATCGTCTCACAGACATACCTTTTAAATGGATTTCTCAGTCCTCTGGCAAAGTATTGCATGGCTCCTGGACTGACTGAACATACAGGAGATCCTTCTGTGTAAGGCTCTAATCCCCAATCCTGCTCTTTGTAATCCTCGTATTCCTTACATTCCGGCCCCAAAAACTCGGACAGCGACTGTAGCACAGCATGCTTCCTGTCGGATACCTGTCACAGACATAAACATTTTTCACACACTTAAATGCAATGAATGTCTAAAACAACGGCATATTCGTATCTTGTTTACACGTTCATTAAATATAAGACACTGTTTTGATCAATTTTGTATCTCCAGAAAACAAGATATATATCGCTCACCTGAGTACTTAGATTATCAGTCATTCAGGAAGGAAGAATTATTTATTCTTGCATTACTGTGACTAAGTCAATACAAATGCTGAAAATATGTCAAATTTTATTTCAGACTAGAATAAAAAACAACAAAAGTTTTTTGCATATCCATTCTGGTGATTTTGATGTTAAGCATTTGCTCTGTCTCTGCAAGATGTGATTCAGGGCAACAAATTTGTCATTTTCTTTAAGTGAGCCTTTTGTTGACTGATTTCAAGTCTGGGCCATGAACAACATTGTTTCAAATATTGTCCAGATCCAACTTGAAATGACCTAATTTCATATGCTGAGTGTTGAGAAACATCTAAAAACTTATTTAGATGTGTAAAGAAATGAAAAAAAAAATTTGACCACAGCAGGATTAGAACCGCCACTCTCCATATTTTAATTACTGAGTGGTATATGTACCATTGTGAGACCCATTTTTTAGACATGGTGGCACCATCTGTTGACCAATTTGGATGAAATGTAAAAATTGATAGAGGGCCTATAGTACTTCATGTATAATATGTTTCATTGAAATCTTTCAGGTGGTATAACAGCAGAAGTTAAACATGTGAAGAATTGTCCCTATACATCCTCATTTGGAAGACTTCAAAAATTCATAGAAAATCCAAAAATTGAGATATTGACAACATTCTTTCAAAATAACATTTCTTACCATAATTATGATCAAAATAGTCCATGAGAAATAATCATTATCAATTAACTAGGAAATATGACACTTTTCTGCATTGAAATCACCAAGTCCAAAAACATGTCAAAAAATGTCTAAAATTTGATTTTGGAAGGGAACAAAAATGACAAGAATTCTTCACTCATCCCTCAAGATCATTTCTATGCATTCTGATTATCTCTGTATACTGACAGTATGAAAAAGAAGATTGCCAAAGGAGGGTACTCTTTTGTGACCTACTTTTGACTATGGTGGCGCCACCTGTAAAGAGGTCTGCACGAAAACGACAAAATATGAAGGGGATCATATTAAGTGATTTATTTCTACCAAGATTTATTAAAATCCTTCAAACAGTTTTGCAGAAAAAGTTGAAAATGTGAAATATGGCCAATCCCCCCTCCCTTTTTTTGGAAGTCTTAAAAAATTCATAACAAGAGGCCCAAATGGGCCTATATTGCTCACCTGAGCATAAATTGCTTATTTACAATAAAATGACAGCTCATTTCAGTAGAAAATTTTGCTTTTTTTCTACAAGACTTTCTATAAGGTTTGGTGATATTTTGTGCAGTCGTTTTGAAGTGTCCAAAATGTGTCAACCAATCAGAGCCAATGACAGCCATTTTGGATTATGGATCGGCACGAAAAACACAAACTTGGTAGAGGACCTTGAGTAGTACTTACTTCCTATGACGTTTGGTGAAATTCTGTACCGCGGTTCTGGAGAAAAAGTCGAAAATGTGTCAACCAATCAGAGCCAATGGCGGCCATCTTGGATTAGGATCGGCACCAAAAACACAAACTTGGTAGAGGACCTCGAGTACTTACTTTCTTTGAGGTTTGGTGAAATTCTGTGCAGCTTTTCTGGAGAAGAAGTCGAAAATGTGTCAACAAATCAGAGCCAATGGCGGCCATCTTGGATTAGGATCAGCACCAAAAACACAACTTGGTAGAGGACCTCGAGTACTTACTTTCTTTGAGGTTTGGTGAAATTCTGTGCAGCGTTTCTGGAGAAGAAGTCCAAAATGTGTCAACAAATCAGAGCCAATGGCGGCCATCTTGGATTATGGATCGGCACGAAAAACACAAACTTGGTAGAGGACCTTGAGTACTTACTTCCTATGAGGTTTGGTGGAATTCTGTGCAGCCGTTCTGGAGAAGAAGTCGAAAATGTGTCAACAAATCAGAGCCAATGGCGGCCAACTTGGATTACGGATGGGCACGAAAAACAGAAATTTGGTAGAGGACCTTGAGTAGTACTTACTTCCTATGACGTTTGGTGAAATTCTGTACCGCGGTTCTGGAGAAGAAGTCAAAAATGTGTCAACCAATCAGAGCCAATGGCAGCCATCTTGGATTACGGATCGGCACGAAAAACCCAAACTTGGTGGAGGACCTTGAGTACTTACTTTCTCTATGAAGTTTGGTGAAATTCTGTACAGCGGTTCTGGAGGAGAAGTCGAAATTGTAGGAAAGCTAACGACGGACGACAGACGACGGACGGTGATTGATCACAACAGCTCACTTGAGCCTTTGGCTCAGGTGAGCTAAAAATTCAAAAAGTTGAGATATTGACAAAATTCTTTCACAATAATATTCCTAACCATAATTATGATCAAAATAGTCCTTAAGAAATCATCATTATCAATTAACTGAAAAACATGACACTTTTCTGCATTGAAATTATCAAGTCCAAAAAAATGTCGAAAAAATGTCAAAAATTTGATTTTAGAACGGAACCAAAACTAACAGCACTTCTTCACACATCTCTCTAGATCCTATGTATTCAGTTTGTCTTTGTATGCCCCTGGTCTGAAGAAGTTTGTTAAATGAGGGTACCCTCTGTGACCTACTTTTGCCTGTGTTGGCACCACATGTTGACGGATCTGAACGAAAACAAGAGCACTTGTAGGGGATCATGAGTACTTCATGCATACCAAGTTTCAACAAATTCTGTTTAGCAGTTCTGAAGAAGAGGTCAAAAATGTGAAAAGTTAACGAACGACGTACGGACAACACACTATGATCACAATAGCTCACTTGAGCCTTCAACTAAGGTGAGCTAAAAAAAACAGTCTAAATGTTTTATATGCAAAATCCAAGAGTTTGTTGAGTTTATAACACTACTAAGTTAAGTTAATTATCTCCTGTACTTTATACCACTACTAAGTTAAGTTAATTACCTCCTGTACTTTATACCACTACTAAGTTAAGTTAATTATCTCCTGTACTTTATACCACTACTAAGTTAATTACCTCCTATACTTTATACCACTACTAAGTTAAGTTAATTACCTCCTGCACTTTATATTACTACTAAGCAGGCCTTTTTTTCTGCATATTTTATGGCCGATATTCGGCTATGTTCTCAATTGCAAATCGTATCTTTTTTTCCCAATTTTGGCCAAGAAATTCCCAATCATGAGCACCAATCATGAGGAGTATTGGGCCATCAGTCTTAACAGGCAGAAATTTCTACAGACCAACTAGAAAATGTGCTTAATCTGTCCAGATGTCCGATAAAGGACTCTGTGTTAACAATAACTCTATATCGAGTCAGGATAAGTCGCCCCAAGGTTAAGTCGCCCTAAAGTAAAATCGCCCAATATCGGTTAAGTCGCCCCACGATGTCAAGTCAAGTCACCTCTTGAAAATGGTTGTTTCAAAAACTATTTATATTAATTATCAGTCATCTCAATGTTCTCTCCTAATTGTGGAAATAGTGGAGATAAATGTACTGATGGACATAGAAATGTAGATAATAAAAGAAAAGATTAGATTGAACAAGAACTTATAAACTTGTTTATATGTCCTTGAATTGAATAACATACATAGAATAAATTTCGTTGATCAAAATCCAGCAATCATTTTCGATAACGTATAAAAAAAATATATAAATTTATTCATAATACTTTATTAATATCAATATTTATCCTACAAATCTTTCTATTCATTTGTACATAAAACATATCACAGACAGGGCGACTTAACCGACATAGGGCGACTTAACTTTGGGGCGACTTAACCGTAGACCCTCTGTATATATCACAATTGTTTTAATAAAGTGTCGGTCTTTTCCTAATTTCTATATCTCAAAAGGCACTTGTATAGGGAAGTTAATTGACCATGACATGTAACTGTCGTAAATATTTGATACCTGCTGTGATCAACAAGAAATAAAGTTAATTGATACTGATAAGATACAAAGTTATGGTAGATTGCAGGAATGGGATATATGTACGCCCATAATTTTGCAGTGCTCCTAAACACCAAACACTACCAAAACTACCTAACCTACTGTTGCAATCTCAAACTCAAATTTACTGCATCAACGAAGCTACAATAATATATGAATGTATCTATTTCTTTTATATTCTAATAGCAGTATATAACATATTTAATAGATATTTAAAACATTTTATTTAAAAAAATTCCAAGTTTGGAGCCAAATTTCGTGAAATTCCCAACTCCAGCGCCATGGCCCATGTTCTCAAAATAGTGAAAAAAAGCCCTGCTAAGTTAAGTTAATTACCTCTTGTACTTTATATCACTTCTAAGTCAATTACCTCCTGTACTTTATACTACTACTAAGTTAAGTTAATTATCTCCTGTACTTTATATAAAGTTTTAGCTCTTTATTTTCTCATCATACAACCTGCACATTACATGTCTTCCCCTTGCCTTTCCTACTTTAGGTGACAATTGCTCATTACATGGATGACCTGCCCTATCCCTCTCTACTACCTGTATACTATTCTCTTACCTCCTGCATTCTCCACTGCACAGCTTGGTTTCCACCTAAGAAAACAACTAAAGCAGCATTGTCATTCTTAGTTGTAGCATCATATACGATACACAAAGGTCCAGAGTCACATCCAGGAACAGTCGTTGGTCCTCCATTGGTCACAATCTCTCCAGAACTACCAGCATGTCTCCAAAAAGCCTGATAATTAATATTGATTTTATTAAATTAGATAACACCTCTGTAATAATATGTTTAAAGGAAGTAAGCTACAACCCATGCAGATGTGTAATTTCACAAGAAGAGATGACCATGATCATGAATGCATACCTTTTTATAGGTAATGATAATTTTTGTCAAATTATTAATTGGCATCCTCTTCAAAATTTCCCTTCTCTCAGGTGGCAGCATCGGTTCAAAAGACATCTTACCTTAAACATTGAGGCAAAAAGTTAAAAGAAATCTGTATCATGTTCTAGTATTACATTCTAAAATATATACAAACTATTTTCCATATCATTTACGTGTTGTAAAGAGACATATTTTAAATTTTCCATTCTATATCATCAGGAATTTTCTCATAGGACAAGGATGTCTTTTGATAGTAACTTACCAGTCATAGATGGAGGTGTAGTTATGATCAACCGACTACAAGAGAAGGACCTTCCATTACCTGTAGTCACTGTCACGACATCATCAGTCTAAATAAAGCAGACAAACTTATCTTATGTAATCTCTAGCACCTAACCAATCAAGCAGGAAACATCATTTCACCATTAAAAATGTTTTTACTGTTGAAATACATTGCCCATATTTATGGTATTTTTACTGTTTCACTGAAGTTACCTATATTTATGAGTGTACCTGTTTTATTGAAGTTTCCTGTATTTATGAGTGTACCTATTTTATTGAAGTTTCCTGTATTTATGGGTGTATCTATATCATTGAAGTTTCCTGTATCTATGAGTGTACCTATTTTATTGAAGTTTCCTGTATTTATGAGTGTACCTATTTTATTGAAGTTTCCTGTACATGTATTTATGAGTGTACCTGTTTTATTGAAGTTTCCTGTATTTATGGGTGTACCTGTATTATTGAATAATCCTGTATTTATGAGTGTACCTGTTTTATTGAAGTTTCCTGTATTTATGGGTGTATCTATATTATTGAAGTTTCCTGTATTTATGAGTGTACCTGTTTTATTGAAGTTTCCTGTATTTATGGGTGTATCTATATTATTGAAGTTTCCTGTATTTATGAATGTACCTGTTTTATTGAAGTTTCCTGTATTTATGGATGTAACTATATTATTGAAGTTTCCTGTATTTATGAGTGTACCTATTTTATTGAAGTTTCCTGTATTTATGAGTGTACCTGTTTTATTAAAGTGACAGGATGATTTAACAACAAAGATTTCTCATCCAGTGTAGCTGCTAGCTTCTGTGAAATCTGTTGTGCTCCTCCCTGTAGAACAAAATATTTGATATGTGACAAAAACAGTGTGAGTTGTATAACTGTTACACTGCACATATGTACTTATACAAACATAACTCATGCTCCAATAACATACAAATGGTCATGACTTTACATTTTTTCATGTTCAGCGATATCAGATTTTACTCACAAAAAGTCAAATTTGGATAAGTCGAATTTTCTGTAACTCAAACTAATTTTAAGGTCTCTTTATCTATTAAACTTCACATTTTTATCTGATCACTTGAACTGGCGCTTGATCATGCAAAGATAAATATCAAACAAAGCAATGTGTTGAGATAAGTTTTAGCAAACAAAATAATGTGAAGTGAATGTGTACATTGAGCATTAAATCTGCTTGGAAGATTACATAACCAATTCAAGTGCTACAGATATCCTCCTCATTTAACTGACCTTTTAATTGCAGTAAATCAATAAGTTTGTAAAAACTGCAATTAATGAAATATGTTAATGTATGGACTGCTGAAATGTCATGCATAATCACTCATGAATAATGCAGACTTTTCTTGTTGATTTCATAAGTGAGTAATTTGTATAGGATAATAAAAATTTAAATTTTTTTCTATCAATAAATGTAATGTAATTCCAATCAAAATGCAAACAGGGCAAAGACGTCAAGATGTGATCCCGTCGATGATTTCATTAAGTTTTATTCAGTTGTGTGTATTACATGTGTTGGCTGAAAACTTAAATAAGTGCATTTTGTAATACAGGTATTACAGACATTTAGTGAAATAAAAAAACCAAACAAGAGTTGTCAAAAGAAAACAGGTAAATTACCAGTGGCAACGAAATTTAGCTTGCAAGGTTTTTGTAAGTAGGTCAATCTTCAAGTTCAAAACATATAAAATTTTGATACATAATGGAAAGTCTTGTCAAAAGAAATACACACATGAAATATTTAAGCTTTATCTCTTACTGTTCATAAGCTGTACCCAAGATTTAAGTTTACTGAAAGTAGGTCAAACTTTACTGTCAAGGTCACAAGGTCAAAAAGTTTGGTACCCAATGAAAGATCATGGCATAAAGAACATACATGTAAAATATTAAAACTCTGTCTCTGATGGTTCTAAAGTTATAATCCAGGTTAAAGTTTTATATACGGACGTCTAGGGGTATAACAATAGCTCTCCATACATTCGTCCCGGTGAGCTAAAAACTTTAACTGATACAGACCACAATTTTGAATTCTTGTCCACTTCCCTCTGTAGCTTCTACAAGTTTCTCTAATCCATCAGCAGCACTAACGTACATAAGGAAATATAACATAGATAACTGAGAACATTCTGCACCAAACATACACCTGCAGGCTGATTCCACTGCCTCTCGTGCCCCTGTATAATTATATTCAAGTTGCATTTTTAAAAGAAATTTATTATAGGCTGTAAAGTCCAAATAAACTAAATATATTTTTTTTAAAACAAAGAATAAATATAAATTTCTTCTTTCTTTCCTAATATAATAAAGGCATATCAAGGTACAATAGGATATTGGACATGCTAGTCCTTGTTACACAGATGCATAGAAAACGAAGTACATGTATTCCTGGATTCTGGGCCATTATAAAACTGACAAAATATTGAAGTCATGTTTTCAAATCCTTCTATTAAACGATACATTAATAACTGGGATTTGGATTTTATTGAGATTCAAAAATAAAATGACACCATCATGCATACAATCTATTTGACCTTTCAAAATGGAATAAATAACAAAGAAATAACTGAATGAAATATTTTCTCAGTTTATGGCCCCTAACCCAAATAATTTTACAGGATGAAGTTTAATACTCTAAGACAAGTTGTTATGATTGATTAAGTTTATATTCCAATAAAATATCTTATAAAATATAATAAGGCTCTAAAATACCATGACTGAAATTTTAAGTCACAGTGGCCTTGACTTACAACATATCTACTTCAAAATCAGAAGAATCTTCATCCTGCATAAAAGTTATAGGGCTGCAATGTATACTAGTCAGGAGTTGGCCTAGGTATGTACATGTGTACTAGTCAGGAGTTGCCTAGGTATGTACATGTATACTAGTCAGGAGTTGCCTAGGTATGTATACTAGTCAGGAGTTGCCTAGGTATGTACATGTATACTAGTCAGGAGTTGTCTAGGTATGTATACTAGTCAGGAGTTGGCCTAGGCATGTATACTAGTCAGGAGTTGCCTAGGTATGTATACTAGTCAGGAGTTGCCTAGGTATGTATACTAGTCAGGAGTTGGCCTAGGTATGTACATGTTTACTAGTCAGGAGTTGCCTAGGTATGTATACTAGTCAGGAGTTGCCTAGGTATGTACATGTATACTAGTCAGGAGTTGTCTAGGTATGTATACTAGTCAGGAGTTGGCCTAGGCATGTATACTAGTCAGGAGTTGCCTAGGTATGTATACTAGTCAGGAGTTGGCCTAGGTATGTACATGTTTACTAGTCAGGAGTTGCCTAGGTATGTATACTAGTCAGGAGTTGGCCTAGGTATGTATACTAGTCAGGAGTTGGCCTAGGTATGCACATTTATACTAGTCAGGAGTTGCCTAGGTATGTATATTAGTCAGGAGTTGGCCTGGGTATGTATACTAGTCAGGAGTTGGCCTAGGTATGTACATGTATACTAGTCAGGAGTTGCCTAGGTATGTACATGTATACTAGTCAGGAATTGCCTAGGTATGTATACTAGTCAGGAGTTGCCTAGGTGTGTATACTAGTCAGGAGTTGGCCTAGGTATGTACATGTATACTAGTCAAGAGTTGGCCTAGGTATGTATACTAGTCAGGAGTTGGCCTAGGTATGTATAATAGTCAGGAGTTGGCCTAGGTATGTACATGTATACTAGTCAGGAGTTGCCTAGGTATGTATACTAGTCAGGAGTTGGCCTAGGTATGTACATGTATACTAGTCAGGAGTTGCCTAGGTATGTATACTAGTCAGGAGTTGCCTAGGTATGTATACTAGTCAGGAGTTGGCCTAGGTATGTACATGTATACTAGTCAGGAGTTGCCTAGGTATGTACATGTATACTAGTCAGGAGTTGGCCTAGGTGTGTATACTAGTCAGGAGTTGCCTAGGTATGTACATGTATACTAGTCAGGAGTTGCCTAGGTATGTATACTAGTCAGGAGTTGGCCTAGGTATGTATACTAGTCAGGAGTTGGCCTAGGTATGTACATGTATACTAGTCAGGAGTTGCCTAGGTATGTACATGTATACTAGTCAGGAGTTGCCTAGGTATGTACATGTATACTAGTCAGGAGTTGCCTAGGTATGTATACTAGTCAGGAGTTGCCTAGGTATGTATACTAGTCAGGAGTTGGCCTAGGTATGTACATGTATACTAGTCAGGAGTTGCCTAGGTATGTACATGTATACTAGTCAGGAGTTGCCTAGGTATGTACATGTATACTAGTCAGGAGTTGCCTAGGTATGTATACTAGTCAGGAGTTGCCTAAGTATGTATACTAGTCGGGAGTTGCCTAAGTATGTATACTAGTCAGGAGTTGCTTAAGTATGTATACTAGTCAGGAGTTGCCTAGGTATGTATACTAGTCAGGAGTTGCCTAGGTATGTATACTAGTCAGGAGTTGGCCTAGGTATGTATACTAGTCAGGAGTTGGAGTAGTTATGTATGCTAACCCTGAGTTGGCCTAGGTGCATATGCTATCCAGGGGATGATTTAGGTATAAATACTAGCCCGCAGTTGGCCTAGATATGTATATTAGCCAAGAGATAGCTAAAATATCTATGCTAGCCATGGGTTAGCTGAGATATGTATTTACAGGTAACCTGGGTTATGGTAAGATCTGGATGCTAGTCCAGAGTTGGCCAAGTTTGTTTGCTATCCAGGAATTGGTTGAGGTATATATTAGAAAGGAGTTGGCCAACTATGTACATAATACTCGCTAGAAATTGGCTGAGCTATGTATGCTAGCCTGGAGTTGGCAAATTTATGAATGATACCTATAAGTTGGCCACATTTATGTACATGTTGCTAGTCAGCAGTTGACTGTGTATAGTAGCCTGGAGTTGGTCAATTTATATATGCTTGTTAGGAGTTGTTTGATTTATGTACATGTTGCTATCCAGGAATGGATGTTAGCCAGGAGATGGCCAATTTATGTATGCCAACAAGGATATACCAGAAATATGTTCACTAGCCAGAAGATAACCAATTTAGATATGTTAGCCTGGAACTAGCTGAGGTATACTTAAGCGATGAGTTGATTGATTATGGTATCCCAGCCAGGTGATGATGGATTTATGTATATCAATCAAAAGCTGACCAAAATATGTGAACTAACCTCGAGTTTGCTATCTTAGGCATGCAAGCCAGGAGTTGGTCTATTTATGTAGTATATGTATGATAGCCAGGAGTTGGCTGATTATGTACACTAGTCAGGAGGTAGCCATGGAATCTGTACTAGTTTCGAGTTCAAAATTAACCTATGCTAGTGAAATTAAAAATAGCTTTCTCTGTATGATCTCTGGATCTAATTTCCTATACTGTATCAGAAACTGGCTGATTTTCTCTATAGGATCCAAAAGATGGCTGATTTCTTTCTAGAATGAAATAGCGGGCTGATTTCCTTGACGGTATGAAACAGCTGGCTGATTTCCTGGACAGTATGAAACAGCTGTCTGATTTCCTGGACAGTATGAAACAGCTGGCTGATTTCCTGGACAGTATGAAACAGCTGGCTGATATCCCAGACAGTATGAAAAAGCTGGCTGATATTCTGGGCAGTATGAAAAAGCTGGCTGACTTCCTATATAGTATGAAACAGGTGGCTGATTTCCTATACAGTATGAAAGATCTTGCTGATTTCCCGCAAAGTATGAAACAGCTGGCTGATTCCATATACAGTATGAAAGATCTGGCTGATTTCCTGTATAGCATGAAACAGCTGGCTGATTTCCTTTACAGTATGAAAGATTTGGCTGACTTTCCATAGAGTACCCAGTATACAAGAGCTGGCTGATTTTTCTGCATATTATGAAACAGCTGGCTGATTTCATGTACATTGTGAAACAGTTGGCTGATTTCCTATACAGTATGAAAGATCTTGCTCATCTTGCTGATCTTGCTTGTAGTCCTTTTCTTTTGATAGGTGATTGTTTTCTATAGTGGTAAGTCTTGCACTGTGTTTTCAAGTTTTTAGTGTGACAGCTATATTATGGTGACAAAGTCAAGTACAGTACTCAAAACTGATTAGATATAACACTAAACAGTTCTGAATATAAAACTATGTGAAACTAGACTCAGTATAAAAACCAAATCCAAACGTAAAACTTAACTCTAACAAACACTAATATGAAAATTAAGACTTAAAACAAAGACAGAATGTAGTCTAATAACAAAGCAGTATTAATACTTCTTCCAGAGCAATACACCCAACCTGTATGTGTACAATATCTATCTAACATGTCAACTTTATCATTAATTCTTGTGATAGCACAGCAAATGCTCTTTCAAATGCAAGTTTAATAATTAACACATATCCACAATGTATAGCAGAGTGTCCGAGAATTGTGACAATTACAGCATATCAAATATGCACAAACATACTATGACCACAATGAATATTACATGTAAATAAAACAAACTAAAATACTCTAACTGAGTAAAATAATCTAGAGGACGACATTCAACGTCTTGGAGGTCATAGGTTCACATATACAAGAGCTGGCTGATTTTCCTGCTTAGTATGAAAAAGCTGGCTAATTTCTGAACAGTATAAAACAGATGTCTGATTTCCATTACTGTATGAAAGATCTGGCTGATTTCTTGTACGGTGTGATACAGTTCAGTATGAAACAGCTGGCTGATTTCCTGTATAGTGTGAAACAGCTATAGTGTGAAACAGCTGGCTGATTTCCTGTATAGTATGAAACAGCTGGCTGATTTCCTGTACAGTTTGAAACAGCTGGCTGATTTCATGTACAGTATGAAAGATCTGGCTGATTTCCTGTATAGAGTGAAACACCTGGCTTATTTTCTGTACAGTGTGAAACAGCTGGATGATTTCCAGTAGTGTGAAAGATCTGGCTAATTTCCTTTACATTGTGAAACAGCTGGCCGATTTCCTTTACATCATGAAACAGCTGGCTGATTTCCTTTACATCATGAAACAGCTGGCCGGTTTCCTGTGTATTATTTAAGAGCTTGGTGATTTCTGTTAGGTAACCAATAGCTGGCTGATTTTCTGTGTATGATCCAAAACGTTGGCTGAATTAATGTACGGTATTGAAGAACTGACTGATACCTACCAGATTTCTTATACAGTGAAACAAGCTCAATTACTTTAGGTATGACATCTTGGACCTTTATGATTTCTTGCACTTAAGAGCTATTCAAAATTGTAAATCTAAAAAGGCAAATACAAACACCAGTATGACAATAACCTACCTTTGGTCCATACATGTTGGTCAAGGAACGAAGCTACAGTCTGGCAGTCCCATTCTGCAGCATTTTTACAGTCATAGGGATCTTCCATATCAACTTCTTTACTCATTCTGTTGAGCTGGTAATGTAAAACCAATAGAATGTAGTACAACATCAGCATCAATGATTCTATTATGGGATACACCAAAACAATGACTGTAGTATGAAATAAAATCTCAGAAATAAAGAAAGTAAATTTTTGTTTCAGTTTAAAAAAAACAAGAGGCCCCAAAGGGCCTATATCGCTCACCTGAGCACAAATTGCTTATTTACAATAAAATGACAGCTCATTTCAGTAAAAAATTTTGCTTTTTTCTACAAGACTTTCTAAAAGGTTTAGTGATATTTTGTGCGATCGTTTTGAAGTGTCCAAAATGTGTCAACCGATCAGAGCCAATGGCAGCCACCTTGGATTACGGATCGGCAAGAAAAACACAAACTTGGTAGAGGACCTTGCATACTTACTTCCTATAAGGTTTGGTGAAATTCTGTGCAGCGTTTCTGGAGAAGAAGTCCAAAATGTGTCAACCAATCAGAGCCAATGGCGGCCATCTTGGATTAAGGATGGGCACGAAAAACACAAACTTGGTAGAGGACCCTGAGTACTTACTTCCTATGAGGTTTGGTGGAATTCTGTGCAGCACTTCTGGAGAAGAAGTCCAAAATGTGTCAACCAATCAGAGCCAATGGCGCCAATCTTGGATAACGGATCGGCAAGATAAACACAAACTATGTAGAGGACCTCAAGTAGTTACTTCCTATAAGGTTTGGTGAAATTCTGTGCAGCGCCTCTGAAGAACCAATCAGAGCCAATGGCGGCCATCTTGGATTACGGATGGGTACGAAAAACACAAACATGGTAGAGGACCTCAAGTAGTTACTTCCTATGAGGTTTGGTGACATTCTGTGCAGGGCTTCTGGAGAAGAAGTCCAAAATGTGTCAACCAATCAGAGCCAATGGTGGCCATCTTGGATTACGGATGGGTAAGAAAAACACAAACATGGTAGAAGACCTCGAGTACTTACTTCCTATGAAGTTTGGTGAAATTCTGTGCAGCGGTTTTGGAGAAAGAGTCGAAAATGTAGAAAAGCTCACGACGGACGGACGACGGACGGAGATTGATCACAATAGCTCACTTAAGCCTTCGGCTCAGGTGAGCTAAAAAGCAGAGAAGATGAAATATGCTTAATATTTATTATATTTGTATAACACCAATTACTCCAAACATTAATGTTGCATGAAATTCCTTTATCATGGTGAAAGATTGTGTGGAGTTACAGAATTTAGTGGGAATTTTTAATAAGATATATCATTTTAAAAGAAAGACAAAGAGCATGCATGTTACATGTATTACCTAAATAATAAACTCTCCATGCATTTACTTACAATCTAACACAAATTCTTTGACATACAATCCTCAAATCAGAAATATACAATAATACAAATATAAAATCTAAACAAGATGTGTTCGTGAACATCATGCCCCTAGTGGCAGCATGAATGTACAGAGATGTCGAAATACTTTGGAGATGTCTGCAGAATTCTATTTTTTGTCAGACCAGACTTTTTTTATAAAGCCCAAGTATTGGAGGTTTTTTTTAAAAGGTGATTGTACCTTTTCATTCCGGAATTTTTTTTCCCATTTGCATAATGTTAAAAGATCAATGTTCCGTAAAAAATTTAGAGAAAGTTTTGAGAAATTAAAAGAAATTTCCATTGGAAAGGGTCCTTATAACGGAGCTGGTTTGAAGAAAAGTAAAAATTACACTGAATCCTAGTGTTAAACTATAATTGGCATTATTTTCTGTTAACCACATATGCATGTAGTGCTCAAATTAAGCTCACAGACAATAGAAAAAGTGACCTGTTTAAAGTGTATGCAATGAAGATTTCTTGAAAAATAATGCACCACAGCATAATTATGTTTCCACATCCAGAGTGAAGTTGAAGCTGAAAACCAACTTGAATGCAATCATATGAAACAATGACAAAATCTAACAAATTTTTGTGCATGTAGTTTTGTTTTGATCAGAACTGTTCTATAAAGATACGCAGTTCGTGCACATCATCTTGCTCAAATCTTAAAAGCTTTCAAGCATGATTTCCTACCTTCATGATTAATCTCTGTAAATCAATCAAGGCCAGAATAGAAAGTGAAGGAATGATGGAGGTATAACTACTAATCCTATGGCCACCTAGCTGCATAAATTTTCTACCTTCAATGTATTGTCTTGTAGTTTCTAGCCCTAGCTGTTTGATAAGACCCATAACAGATGGTTGACAGCTGAAAAAGAAAAATTGTATATAAATATATTATACATGTACTTGTTGAAAAAAAAATCTGACATGACAAATTAAGAGCATTTAAACACTGTAATGATGCCAACAGCCTCAATGTGTTATGCAAAAGAATGACCCACAAATTTCAATGTAAATCATGCGTTCCACGCGTTCACCACAGCATTTTGTAATGACTAGGGTCTGGAATTGCTACGCAATTCCGACCAAAAACAAGAGGCCTAAGTGGGCCTATATCACTCACCTGAGTACCTAGATATTCAGTCATGCAGGAAGGAAGAATTATTTATTTGCACATAAAATGGCCTGATTTCATATGTTGAGTGTTGTGAAACATCTAAATACTTATTTAGAAGTGTAAAGAAATGAAAAAAAAAAATTGACCACAGCTGCAACTGAACCGCTACTCTCCATATTTTAATTACTAAGTGGTACATGTATATGTACCATAGTGTGACCTATTTTTAGCCATGGTGGCACCACCTATTGACTAATTTGGATGAAATGTACGAAACTGATAGAGGACCTATAGTACTTGTACTTCATGTATACCATGTTTCATCAAAATCTTTCATGCTATATAACAGCAGAAGTTAAAAATGTGAAGAATTGTCCCAATACACCCTCATTTGGAAGTCTTAAAAAATTCATAAAAAATCCAGAAATAGAGATATATTGACAAAGTTCTTCAAAAATAACATTCCTTACCATAATTATGATCAAAGTAGTCTATAAGAAATCATCATTATCAATTAACTAGGAAATATGACACTTTTCTGCATTGAAATCACCAAGACAAAATAAATGTCAAAAAAACTTCTAAAATTTGATTTTGGAAGGGAAACAAAATGACAATACTCCTTCACACATCCCTCATTCCTATGCATTCAGTTTGTCTCTGTATGCACCCGGTCTGAAGAGGTTTGTCAAAGGAGGATACCCTCTGTGACCTATACTTTTGCCTGTGGTGGTGCTACCTGTTAAAAGACTGGGACAAAAAACAACAACACTTCTTGGGGAACATGAGTACTTTTTTCCAATCAAATTTCTAAAAATCTGTTTAGCGGTTCTTGAATTTTTAAAATTTATTTAAAATTTTTAAATGTACGTCCTTTGATTGTTCTGCTGTTACGGTGAGTGGGAAGGTGGGCCCGTAAACCGGTTAACCACACCATTTGTTTGGCTTTTGTCAAATTAAATGACCGTCCTAAGTTGGTATCGTAATTGCACTACAATCAAATATTTTTGTAATGTGTTATATGTGCTAGTATATTATTTATATTCATGTATTGTATAGCTCCATGGTGACTTCTGCCACATAACTGAGCCAGTAACTCCTCTTTTTTCTTTGAGAAGACGTCAAAAATGTGAAAAGTTTACAACAGAGGGATGACGGACGGATAAATGGACAACGGACGGCACACTATAACTATAGCTCACTTGAACATTTGGTTCAGGTGAGCTAAAAAAAGAATCACAATCACAGTAGAAAATAAAACACTGACCAGAGTATGTTCTTACCTTCCAACCCATTGTGCTCCTAAATCCCATGTATCAGTATTACTTCCAGCTTTTAACTGCACTGATAATGTCCTTCCTCCAACTCGTTCTTATTAAAATACAATGAACATTTCAGTTTCAGAAACAGAAATTTGAAGTACGAGAACTTATTCAAAATGTCTACATCACATTAAATTAATATACTTTAACATATGTTAATATGTTTAATTGATTAATGAATGAAATGTTAAAGTATATCAATCTAATCTACATAAAGCAGCATATCTTTAATATGTCAGACATTCTACTTTATGTAAATTCTGAATACATCTATTTCCTTGTAGCTCAACTTATTCAATTAACCCATGTGTTATCAACTTCTACAGCTAGACATCAATTTCTATCTCTTCTGGTGTGTTTTGGCACTACTGTCTGTGTTTAAAATATTTCTCCAGTGGCAGTATATCTTCAGTGAACTTGGAATTAAAACACTTATGAGAATATAATTGCTGAGTGGGTGTGAGGACAAAACATGATCTGTTGGACCTGAATATAAATCACTGCTACAGACGAAAGGCTGTTACAGTTTATGTTACAGTTTATGTTAAGGTCCAACTGATCACAAGTTGCTTGAAATCCTTTAGTATCAGAATGCCCGAAATCCCAGTCACCATGTATTCATGCACACAGAAACGCAAGTCTAAGTATAAAGACTTTAAACCTTTAAAAGCATGTATCATTATTCTAAGAATGAGTTGAAAGTTTCTCTGCGAATAGTATGCCTGATATACTATTTACAGAGAAACTGTTGACTTATTCATAGAATTAAGACACACGCTATTATAGGTCTCAAGTTTTACACATAGACTTAAGTTTCTTTGTGAATAATACACCATGCAGTTCTTTTGCTATACCTATCTACATATTATTTAAGAAAAATATGTGAAATATATTAGTTTTATTTTAATTTTAATAATTCAATAAAATATAAATAACCTTCAATGACCAGCAAACCTGGCAGTGTGTCATGTTGGCAGTGGCAAATTTAGAGGGTAGTCTGGCCCCTCCTCCCCTTTTCGCCATATATTTACAAATAAAAATCTAGATATGGTACCAAACATCATGCTGAGTAGTTTGGCTAATACACATGTGGGGCCCCCCTTTTCATGAAATCCTGGATCCAACACTGGTTGGTTTACTATACATATATGTATATATGATAATTAGGAACAATTCCACCAAGTATTTTCATTACAATTTAAATGCTTATAACGATCTCTGTTTCCAGTTAGGATGATCAAATCCAAAGATAATAGTCTCAAACAAACAAGCCCCAGAATTTGACTCATCCTCATACTGGTTGACTGGACAAGTTCCCAGTGCCAAGACCAGTTCCCTGCAAAGACCAGTTCCCAAGTAATTTGTTATTTTGACTTTTGAAACATACCTTTTTCATGTAATTGTCTACAAATCATATACCTGGTCCTACCATGTTTTAAATTCACATTTTGAATAGGTACTCATAATAACGTGTATATCATAGAAGCCAGAAAACTGCAGGTTTTAGCCAGGAAGACTGTATTAATGTAACAAACTTCACATAGTCATAGATGGGTAACCCGAATTACCGAAATGCCCTGGAATTACCAAAATACCCTATGAAATTACCAAAATGCCCCCGAAATGCCCCATAATACTACACAGGGAGTCTCATTTTAGATAGCTGATGCATATTTTAAGCATTAGAACAATGTATGTGTGTACATAGTGTCTGTTTTATGCATGACAGCTTGAGATTCCTCTGTTCGTATTTACAAGAATGACAATTCTTATACAATTCAATTTAATATAATGTAAATGGTATAGACCTAATAAAAAGCATTGCAACATAAATATGAAAGCATTCATTCAGGATAAGTTACTATTAGAAACTAGTATGAAGTACAGTTTTAAAAGTATTTTTAGAAATATTTCATTTCGAATAATTTAAGAACAGAGGAAATTATGTGTCTCTGTGAATATCTGTAAAAGATAAAAGGTAAATTTATTGTATGAAGAAATTTAAATTGATATGCTGTTGACAATGGGATTTCCGAATTAATATCAGCATTTTCTAGATTCGTTTGTGCAAGGACACTTGTTTATAAGTCCTTAGTTAGTGCATGGCTATAAGAGTTATCTCTCTGTAATAATTTACCATCTGGAAGGAGACAGGTTCCTGCTTTTTTGATGGATGGTGGGGTCTATAGATATTACCTAGTAGTTTAAAACAGCAGAAATGATGATAAACTGCAAAGTTATCTTTCATTTCTACACAAATAAGGGGCATTTTGGGGGCATTTCGGTATTTCTTTGGCCATTTTGGTAAATCTTCTTCTTCTTCGATTTTACAGTATAACTTCAGTGGACTGAAGATCACATACTGTGCTGTTGCGCATGCGAGACCTATGTACAATACTGAAATAGAGATAACGAAAATTTGTACGTATTTACAAAGTGATTTAAAAACTGATTTGCAATTTATGGGCGTTTAAGGAATTGGATTTTGGTAATTAAGAACAGTTGGTGTAAGCTGTTCTCTGAAAGTGAAGAGACTACGGAATTGGGGAGAAGGTTCCATTGTATGATGGTGTAAGGGAAAAATGATAGTCTGTATGTATCTTTAGAAGTCTGTATATGTCTGAATGTCTGTGTGTAGCTGTGTCTGGTTCTTCTGTCTGTTGGTATGAGTATGTCTGTAGGTATGGCTATGAGTTGGTGAACTATTTTGTAAAACATTATCAAGCGTGTTTTCAGTCTTCTCTCTGCTAGTGTTGGCCATTGGAGTGTTTGTATCAATCATGTTTGTTACACTACTTGTAATGTGATAATTGTTGTGAACATAATTAACGTGCTGCCCTACGTTGTACTGCTTCTAATTTTTGTATATATTGTACTGATTCTGTTGGTCCCAAACTGAGCAGCTATATTCTAATTTTGGTCTTACTAATGCTTGATATGCCCTAGACTTGATGTTTGTGTTAGAGATTTGGAGATTTCGCCAGTTCAAAATTCTGGAGGAAGATCGAAATTTCATAGAAAAAAGCTTAATTCTATATCAAAATCTGGGGCATTTCGGTAATTCAGATTACCGGTCGTAGACATATAGTTTACTGAAAGCAGAGCTAGATTGTTATTGCAGTATGCATCTTAAAATTATCTCTTAAATAAAAGTTAAACCATCATTCGATTAAAACTATTATATCATTCTGTGTACAGTACGTATCACCTGTCTGTGTTTGCCAAATGATTATTTCCACATAGGCAACAAAAAGTATGGACTGTACAGTACTGTACACTACCCTCAATATTCAAAGTTGTTAGATTTTAACTGATAGAATGTTGGGGCAATTTGTCTGCCAGGAGATGCAGAATACTTGTTAAAAGCATGACTAAAGTATTCAAGCTGTGATAACAGTAACAGGAGGGTACACAAAATATTAGACTGAAATGTGCATTAATTAGGCCTATAGATTCATATTGCATTTGTATATGATTACTAAAAAATGTTTTGTTAAATTTCACTTTTTGATTATAAAACATGTTAATTCTTTCATTGAATATAAACAGCAAAATACCTGAATTATTTCTATTTCTTTCAATTTTGTCAACTTAATTCCAAAAATATTAACAATATAAGAGTGTGTACTTATTTATGGAGGGTAGTGTATATTGGTACCCAAGTCAAGTGTATCACACAAATTCACAACACGTCGAGAACTCGACCTTGATATTGAGAGTCCCCAAGAGATAACTCTACTTTATAAACCAATCTCAGACTACCTTTTGCTTCTAACACAATTATGCGAATATTTGGATCCGTCTTTTTAATGTGGTACGCTGCTGTCAATCCCGATATCCCCGCCCCTACAACAACAACATCGCACTCCATTTTCTGTCATCAAGTGGTTCCTAGCAAGTCGTCACGACGTCCTTACTCGGTATCTTGTTAGATTACACCAGAAACCTTCCGAATGCAACTAAAATTCGTCTGCTAAGCCTAAAGATAAAAACATCACGTGTTTAAATCTTGATATAGATACAAGAACCATTGAGAACGGGGCTACTAGATCTACTGTACCGTACCATGTATACTCAGTACTGTGCAGTATTTTTCTACATGTACTGCAGTAGACTGTGGATCTAGTTAACATCATGATGAATCAGTCTTTGATCTCGTTTGTACTTGGAGTTGTGTCCGTAGGATGTCTTGCTTTGTTGAGTTTTTATCAAAAACGCAAAGCAAAAAAGACCACATTTAACAAACTGACATTGTACAAATTTTCGCAATTTCGCTCTAATCGCTGCATCTGGTTAATAGCAGGTAAGACGATCATTTCGTACCAAAATCGTTTCGTACACAAAATGAGGAACATGTCTTTTTAAAATTGTACCGATTTAGCTTTAGTCGATGTGCTTATAACATTACACATCATCTGACATCCACTTGTTGTTTGTGGTCGGTGGTTACAGGGATTTTTTTCTAGTAAATTTGGGTCCTTTATAAGGACCAAGTCCCAATGCCAAATAGTATCTTTTTTTCCCAAAATGTGACCAAAATTCCCAATTTGCTTCTAACCTCGCGATCCAAAGTGAAAAAATTTAAGTACAAAAATAGTATGTGTAATGCACAAATTCAAAGAGATGAGATCAAGATAAATGAAGTTATAAGTTAACAAAATCCTGAATATAATATTTAGTGTTACTTTTCACAAACTGTACCAAATTTGCACTATTTTTCCAATTGCAAGGGATCCGGTCACATTCCCAAAGTATTGAAAAAAACCCTGGGTTAGTAAATTTTTGTTATAGGCAGGAGAAAAGTATGTGGCCAGACTCGGGAATTGCTTCGAGTGGTACGTCCATTGCAAAGGTCAAAATTTGTATGCCCTACATCAGGCAGATGCCGTCACCACATAGTGAAATATTCGTGGTGTGACATTAAACAAAAATCAATCAGTCAATCAACCATTGAGCTATCCCGGCTGATACCCGTTTGTCACACTCCTCCCCAGCCAGATCGAGGTTAAATCCTATCCTGGAAACCGAAACACACAGCAACCCAAAGATGGTAACCCTCACAGGAAATAAAGATATGTGGCTGTACCTAGGAATCGAACCCAGAACCTTCTGCTATCAAAACGGACGCTCTCACCATTGAGCTATCCAGACCAATAGCTGTCTGTCACTTCTTTTTTTTACTTGACTGTTGAATGTCAAGGACGGTAATTATATGAATACATTATAGTGTCAATTCCAATTGGAAATTGAGTCAGTTAACCTTTTCTTATTTGCAACTTTAAAGAGCATTTAAAAACATTAAGTCATCTCCCAACAAAGAATTCAAGTTAACTTACATATGTTGTCAACAAGAATTTGAAAAAGCCTTGACAGAAGTAAGAAAGAAAAAATGTCCATTGATATAGACTACCAATCAAAAAACTGTCTCAGGGTTGAAATGGGCTTATGCCAATGGATTATATGAATTCTTTAAAATTGTCAGTCAAGTCCTTATAATAATAATTCTTGAATGGATCTTTGCTATTGTACAAATCTGGGTTTTGTATTTAACAATACGTTAAATTATTATAATTAAATTAATATAATTTTTTGATAAATAAAAGAGATGCTTAGAAATTAAATTCTTTGAATTGATTTTCATGTATAATTCAGAACTGGGCATCAAAGATGAAGTTTCTTTCATTGATTTTGATTCCACAAAGAAAGATAGTAAGGATATGGTTCAGTATAAGGCAGGTATTCATCCTCATGGCACAGTGCCTGCATTAGTGATCAATCAAGACACTGTCCTCATAGAATCTGGTGCTATATGCTTGTACTTAGCAGAATTGTGTGGTAAACTTATACCACCAGACAGAGCCAATTATTACAAGTAAGTGATTAAGGTGTAAAGTGAGTGCTTTAATTTCAAATTATTGGTAAATTTCTTTAATATATTTCATGTAAGTAAATATCATTTTCATGGGTGTAGATTCAGAGTAAGTGGTTAAGATATCTGTATCAAAGACTGGGGAAAGATATGTCATAAATTAATAGTTACCATATGAAGTATTAAAGACTGGGGTAAGATAGTTTAAATTTATGGCTAAGATATGAAGTATTACAGACTGGGGTAAGATATGTTAAATTAATGGTTAAGATGTCAGTATTACAGACTGGGGTAAGATATGTTAAATCTATGGTTAAGATATGAAGTATTAAAGACTGGGGTAAGATATGTTAAATTAATGGTTAAGATGTCAGTATTACAGACTGGGATAAGATATGTTAAATTAATGGTTAAGATGTCAGTATAACAGGCTGGGGTAAGATATGTTAAATTTATGGTTAAGATATGAAGTATTAAAGACTGGGGTAAGATATGTTAAATTAATGGTTAAGATGTCAAGTATTACAGACTAGGTTAAGATATGTTAAATTTCTGGTACATCATTAAAATAATTTGTTAGGATTTAATAAATATGCCATTACACATCTCACTCAGTAGCACAATGTAGAGGTCAGCATGCACACACTGCTGTACTAAGCAGCACAATGTAGAGGTCAGCATGCACACACTGCTGTACTAAGCAGCACAATGTAGAGGTCAGTACACACTGGTGTAATGCCATCACACATCTCACTCTGCAGCACAATATAAAGGTCAGCACAACCTGACATAATGCCATCACACATCTCACTCAGCAGCACAATGTAGAGGTCAGCACACACTGGTGTAATGCCATCACACATCTCACTGTGCAGCACAATGTAGAGGTCAGCACACACTGGTGTAATGCCATCACACATGTCACTCATTAGCACAATGTACAGGTCATGCAGCACACACTGGTGTAATGCCATCACACATTTCACTCAGTAGCACAATGTAGAGGTCAGCACACACTGGTGTAATCACACATCTCACTTTGCAGCAGAATGTAGAGGTCAGCACACACTGGTGTAATGCCATCACACATCTCACTCAGTAGCACAATGTAGAGGTCAGCATACACTAGTGTAATGCCATTATACATCTCACTCAGCAGCAGAAATTTTAGTGTTTTATCTAAAGCGAAATAGCATGGCCTTTTTCTGAGCGCCATGCCCTTATTTTCCCTATGTGATTATTTTATGAGACTAAAGAAGATCAATCTTTGTTCACGTAATACGAAACCCTCAAAAAGATCGTTATTTACAAGGCCAGTATATTACGAATATCGCTTCGGACATGCCCTCTTTAGAATTTGGTAACACTTTCCGTACATTACGTAATGGTCTAAGTCAGCTGTTTGACCCGCTAAATATCAGCCGTAACCTGTGTACTGCACTGTCTGCTACTTTTCAGGTGTTAATTGGGGCAATTTAATCAATGTTACCTTCTTATATTTAGATTACATCTTTACACGAACAGAGTTTGACATGGTTGTCTGAATGCCGAAATAGTAATTTTGCAGGTTAAATTCACATCTGTTACCAGTCAGATATTAAAGAAAATTAAAGGATGTTTGATCTTTAAAATCAATTATTCTAGGATTAAATGAAAAGAGACTGGTTTACATAGCAGGTCACGATCGCTACCCATTTTAAATGCTTTACTTAATATCATTTAACAAATTTTCTCAATCTGACACCAAATATTTGAAGATCTACTCTCCACATTTCCTCTGATAATTTTGAACATTGTTTAGTTATTCCGACGAAGATGATATTTCAGAACATTTTTTTCATTTGATACAACAATATCATCATAAGTAGTTGCAACAAGAGAGGCAACAAACACACGAAGTGTATTCACACTATCAGACGTGTCGGTTTTTTACGATCAAACAGCTGAACAACATAACTGATTATAAAACATGACTTTTTGGTATTTCTAGAATCAAGGGCTAAGTCCTTGCTAGATTCAATAGAATATCTACGATCTGTAAGTCAATAAATGTGAATGAACATTAACCATTATAATTTATTACTATTACTTAAGTACTTTGAGCTAAGACAATCATTTGGGCCAGCAACTTATTTACAAAGATCGTGGTATAAGGCAGTCACAAAACTAAAGTAACTAATAACTTTAAGGGGACAGATACACTTTATATTTCCCATTATTAATGCTTCCAGCAATTTCCTCTAAGATTTTGAATTTGAATTATTCAAACGTCAGTCACACATCCTTCCTGTAGCACCGAGATCCAGGAGTTTATTTGTGAAGGAAAATTGGGTGGATGTTGGAGGCTGAGAGAAATTTTTGTTTTGTTAGTAGCAAACTGTTTTCTTTATTTTCATCAAAATATTGGTCAGGTTAATTAAAAATTTATTTCAACCCAGAAATACAACTGCACATCAAGGACTTATAAACTTGTTTATGTCTTTGTGCACATGCATACTTCTAGATCCCACATAACATTTTGTTCAATAAGACATTCTTTTCAGCTAAAATAATGGCATGTCATTCAAATATTTAAGTTATGTAAAAAATAATGATACACTGTAAAGACTGTTCAAGGTACAATGACAAAACTTGCAGTATCTCATGTTGCCAGTAATAGACAGAAGGGGCAGTGCTGGTCTTGGAGAAGTTTAAATAAATTTTTATGAACATGAAACAGTATAAGTTTACAAACTGGGAATTTATGCAATACTCAAAAGCATATAATTATTGCAATAATGTAATTGTAACAGATATTAAGTAATTATAGCTCCTACAACTGTGAAAAGGAATTTATTCTGAAGAGAAGCTGGAATTAAGATTTTCAACCAAAGCAATGTTAAGGATTACAAATTACATCAAATTATCAATAACAATTGTCTTTTACATTTTCAAATATCATCTACGTAAATAAAACGAGGAAATAATGCAATATTAAACTAAATTTTTAAATATATTTGGTGACATTTGAAGTTGCTAAATTAAGTGCCCTTTTTACCAAATACCGCGTTAAAAAGTGCCCTTTTGATGGGGAAATTTGTGTGCCCTTTTGGAATCCTAGATTTAACACTAAGAATGTAGAGGTCAGCACACACTGGTGTAATGCCATCACACATCTCACTCAGTAGCACAATGTAGAGGTCAGTACACACTGGTGTAATGCCATCACACATCTCACTCAGTAGCACAATGTACAGGTCAGCAAACTGCGGTGTAATACAATCTCACATCTCACTCAGTAGCACAATGCAGAGGTCAGCATATACTGGTGTAATGCCATCGCACATCTCACTTAGTAGCACAATGTAGAGGTCAGCACACTGCAGTGTAATACAATCTCACATCTCACTCAGTAGCACAATGTAGAGGTCAGCATATACTGGTGTAATGCCATCACACATCTCACTTAGTAGCACAATGTAGAGGTCAGCACACTGCAGTGTAATACAGTCTCACATCTCACTCAGTAGCACAATGTAGAGGTCAGCACACACTGGTGTAATGCCATCACACATCTCACTTAGTAGCACAATGTAGAGGTCAGCACACATTGGTGTAATGCACTCATACATCTCACACAGCAGCACAATTTGAACATTCTCATCCATATTAGGTAATGTTTTAGTGTGATGTTGGAAGCTGAGTGTGAGAAAATATTGTTTTTATTATGACATCAAAAAATAAATTAATGTGATAGTCTGTAATGAAAGTTATCTAAACGCCATATTCTTTTCAAGCCACGTTCATTATATACCCTGCAATAATGTTTTATTAATACATTACTTTGTAATCAAATTTTCAAACAGTTCTCACAAACAAAAAACAAAACAAAACAAAACAAAGCAATTGTGTTTATCAATCTTGATAAGTAGATAAATTTGAAATAAGTGGTTCAGATTTAACTTATTTAAGGTAAGTAATTAAATATGCCAAGTCAATGGTGGAGATTTGAAGTAACAAATAAATGATTTTATCAAAAAGGAAAATAACATTTATAATAAGCGGATGTGATAACAAGATCATCAATAAGCAGTTAAGATTCAAAATAAATCGTAAACATTTCAAATATGAAGTAGTTCAAATTTTTATACGCCCGTCTTAAGACGGGGCGTATTATGTTATGGCGTTGTCCATCCGGCGTGTGGGATAAGATTTCCAGGCCATAACTTCTTCCCCTCTGCATGGATTTCAATAATATTTTATAGAATTGTTACTTAGGACCCAAGGGTATGTCATGACCTTGACCCAAGGTCATACATCAAAGGTCACAACATGCAAAGTGAGTAAAACCTTCGCCGAGCCATAACTTCTTCCCCTGTGCATGGATTTCAATAATATTTCACAGAATTGTTACTTAGGACCCAAGGGTATGTCATGACCTTGACCCAAGGTCATAGGTTAAAGATCATGGTCACAACATGCAAAGTTAGTAAAACATGGTCCGGACTATTACTTCTTCCCCTGTGCATGGATTTCAATAATATTTCACAGAATTGTTACTTGGGGCCCAAGGGTGTGTCATGACCTTGACCCAAGGTCAAAGGTCAAGTTCACAACATACTTAGTAAAACCTTTTCCGGGCCATTACTTCTTGCCCTATTCATGGATTTCAATATATTTTACTGAATGGTAACTTAGGACCCAAAGGTATGCCATGACGTTGACTCAAGGTCATAGGTCAGAGGTCAAGGTCACAACATGCAAAGTGATTAATACATTGTCCAGGCCATTTCTTCTGGCCCTGTGCATGGATTTCAATAATATTTCACAAAATTGTTACATAGGACCCAAAGGTGTGTCATGATCTTGACCCAATGTCAGAGGTCAAGGTCACAACATGCAAAATGAGTAAATCCTTGTTCGGGCCATAACTTCTTCCCCTGTGCATGGATTTCAATATTTTACAGAATTGTTACACTTGACCCAGGGTCATAGGTCAAAGGTCAAGGTCACAACATGCAAAGTAAGTAAAACCTTGTTCGGGCCAGAACTTCTTCCCCTGTGCATGAATTTCAGTAATATTTCACAGAATTGCTACTTGCATCTAAAGTGAGTAAAACCTTGTCCAGGCCATAACTTCTTCCCCTGTGCATGGATTTCAATAATATTTCACAGAATTGTTACTTAGGACCCAAGGGTGTGTCATGGCCTTCACCCAAGGTCATAGGTTAAAGGTCAAGGTCACAACATGCAAAGTGTTGCTATGATAAGATGCTATGGAGATGATATGTAACGTGATTACTTAAGTAAACCTTAGTTGTTTTTCATGAAACTTATACAGAATGCTTAAATAGTGTAGGGGAAGCCACTTTTCGTTTTTGAGGAAATTCCATTTTGTTGTTACAGAATTATGGGACTTGGATCCCTCTTTTTGGATTTCAGTATTTCATAAAAGTATTACCAAAGAGACTCATGTTTGAGGTAATAAAACCATACGTTCAAATTTATCCCGTCCAAAGTAAGCGACGGGCGTATTAAGCCACGCTACGCGTTGCTCTTGGTAGTATTTTGACACCAGTATTTCAAGTAAATAGTTATTTAAATCTTAGATATAAGTGGATTGAATTTCAAGTAATTATAAGTACTTTTAAGCTCACTTTGACGAAGTTGAGATGAGTTTATGCTATACGTCCGCGTTCGCTTAAAGTTTTTGGAGCCGGTAACTCATGCAGTTTTTGGCATACTTAACAAGCACTACATGTGCCAAATTTGCGCCAGTGGTTCATCTTCGGATGCCGACTTGAGCGCATGCTTCAGATGCTGCATCTGACCTACTTTTTACGAGTGAATCGGTTAAGGTATTTGGGGCAACTCGGCTCTGAGCATACTACAAGTGCTACATATGCACGTAGGCTCTGAGCATACTACAAGTGCTACATATGCACGTAGGCTCTGAGCATACTACAAGTGCTACATATGCACGTACCAAACTTGTATCAGTGGTTTATCTTAATTAAGATGCCGACTTGAGCGCATGCTTCGGATGCTGCACTTCACCTACTTTTTCCACATGAGTGATTCGGTTAAGGTATTTGAGGCCACTCAGCCCTGGGCTTACTACAAGTGCTACATGTATTTGCAAACTTGCACTAGTGATTCATCTCGGGATGCCGACTTGAGCACATGCTTGGGATGCTGCATCAGACTTACTTTTTCTGCATGAGTGATTCGGTTAAGGTATTCGGGGCAACTGAGCTCTAGCTACAAGTGCTATACATGTACCAAACTTGCACTACTGATTATCAATTAAAATTAATTATAAGTACAAGTGATTATTGTACTTATCTATAGATAGAATGTTATAACTTAATGTTAATATTTAAATTTGCCAATATAATAATTGTTGCTATTTCAATGATATATGTAATGAATGCACATTAACATTAACTGACTACATGTGCAACTACAGATATAAATCATATGGAAAACAAATCTCTGGTAAGTATCCATTACGTCTGCTGATTGAAACTATGTCTTTTTTAAGTCAAAATTCCTGTGGAGGTGAGTGTTGTAATCTTTGATTACCTATCTTAAAAGATTCTAATGAAATCCTTCAGATTTTATGTTTCAATATTAATTTTAGTTGGGTTCTGTACTGCTGTAGTACTGTTGATGAAATCTTAGAGACCCTATTCATACAATGGATGCATGTTCCAGTTGAAGATCAAGACACAGCATTGATTGAGGAAGCTAAACACAAATTTAAGATCTTTGCAGATCATCTAGAGAAAACCATGGCATCCAGGCTTTACATTTGTGGAGATAAGTATGTTTTATGCATATATAAATTTATTCAATAAGAGTAGAAAGAAAGTCCGAGATAATATTCTCTGTACATGTATAGGCAAATATATTTAGAAACAAGTGACCTTTAAGGCTTTGAACTCCCCAAACAGTGTTCTGAGATTTATATACTAACAATTGCTAATAAATGTACAGAGTTCTTGACAGTTTCATGCAATACATTGCAATGTACACTTCTTATGTAGAATCTTACAAACTCCTAAACATTTTTATGAAGCTATTCCCGGCTATGCCAATTGTGACTAGAACAAGGTCTAAAGGTACATATTCAATCAGTTTTAATTGTGCTAATATATAGGACATAATTGATGTGACTTGTGACAGTTAGTTAATGGTGTGTGTGATTGACATTCTCTTTTGAAAGAATTGTCCTGTAAAGAAGTTAGAAAAGCTCTCTTCCTTACAAAGAACACCTGCCACATAGAGGAAACAGGAAGAAGCTTGGTAATTTCAAAGTCTTAGGTACTGTATGTATAGCCACAAATCATGGCCCTATTCGAAGTATAGGGCTCTTCTTGCAGCTAGTATTATGTAGAGACATGATTTCTGTCTAATACAAATGATATGTGTTTTACTTAGACAAGGAAACAAAATTTATAAATTCAGAATTAATTATATATACTAGCCTATATTGTTTCAATCAAGGTCAAAGTTAATGTTCCATGAGAATCAATATATTATATTACTGAAGAGAAAAACTGCAGTGTAATTCTTATGTGTGGTAACATAATGAAATGAAAACTGGAATCCATTTATGACTGATTAATATAATAATTTAGGCTTGTTTGATTTAGGTCAAGGTCACAATAAAATCATTTCTACACTGAATTTTTTTTATAAAAAATGAGATGAAATAAAATGATGTAATATTATATTTGGAGAGCAGACTTTGTTAATGTCTTCTTTAACTTTGTGTCACATGTTGCTCTCTTATGAGTTTGCCCTGAAATGAATGAATTCATTAATATAAGGTAAGAATTTGTTTACTGACCAAACATGATGCACATTGTGCAACATAAGAGATTTTATTTGTCTGTATGTTATTAATCAATATCTTGAAGACCTGTTTTCAATATTTGAATGATTAGTTTATTTATTGGTTACAGATTGTGTGCTGCAGATTGCGTCTTGGGTTACAACTTATGGTGGGCTTCCGTGATGAAGGACGGCATCCTGTTGCGAGGATATCCCAACATCGAGGCTTACTACAGCCGGCTCAGAGGTCGACCAGCATTCAAAGAAACCTTTAACCTCTAATGTAGAGTTTGAAATTCACATGTATTGTATAAACTGCAGAGACTGATACTTGAAATCTTGAAATTTTCTGTGTTCTCTGTAAAAGTTAAGAAAAGTTTTAATTTTTAAAATCAAAATAAGAAATTCAATGTACAATGAATTAAATGTTGAAAATTTCAATAAATAATCATGGAATATGAAAATCTTTAGTATAGTTACAATGTGTAGATGAATTAAAACAAGAGCAAAAATCTATCAGATCACTGATGCAAGACTTTGATGTTCTATAGAGGGTTAATAATTGCCTGAAGTAATACATTTTTGAGATCAAATGTATGGATACAAATAACAATCATATGTGTATATATGGTATAAATGTTCATTCACACATGATACTTATAAATGAACTGAATAGTATAACACTGATATAAACAACGAGTTGAATACATATACATAATAATACTGATGTAAACAATGAGTTGAATACGTATACATATACATAATATACTGATGTAAACAATGACTTGAATATATATACACAGTAATTCTGATTTAAACAATGAGTTGAATACATATACATGATATACTGATATAAGCAATAAGTAAAATACATATACATAATATACTGATATAAATAATGAGTTGAATACATATACAAAATATACTGATACAAAGCATGACTTGAATACATATACATAATAATACTGATATAAACAATGAATTTAAATACATATACATAGTATACTGATATAAATAATGAGTTGAATACTTTTACAAAATATAGTGATACAAACAATGAGTTGAATACATATACATAATACATGTAATACTGATATAAAAATAATATACTGATGCAAACAATGAATTGAATACATATACATAATAATACTGATATAAACAATTAATTTTAATACATATATGTAATATACTGATATAAACAATGAGTTGAATACATGTATATAACAATACTAATTTAAACAATGAGTTGAATACCTATACAGTGCCGCCACTTAATTGAATGTCGCATAATTGAATATTTCGTTTTATTGAATAAGATGCTGAAATCCAAAACCATTTTCTATTAAATCTATTGAAAATCCGCCACGTATTACACTAGAATAAAGAAGCAACTTCGTTTATTTGAATTGCGCGATTATCCTACCAAGCATACCTTTGTTAAAACTTCACTGTATCATGCTCAAGGTCATGTTGTTTACTACGGTGCGAGCGACCTATCGATTAGAGATAAATGGTTTCACACCTGTCCAGGTAAAAGCTG
Source organism: Pteria penguin (assembly GCA_035048485.1). Classification (NCBI taxonomy): domain Eukaryota; kingdom Metazoa; phylum Mollusca; class Bivalvia; order Pterioida; family Pteriidae; genus Pteria; species Pteria penguin. Next base: position 6,319,386 of record CM068580.1, read on the forward strand.
TTGACCAAATCACACCTTAAATGTCGAATAGGTCGTAGCGGTAGGGATGAAAGGATGAATTAATTACCAACTGCCGAAGCCATATCGTGCGCAAGATCACCGAAAACATCGACAAGATGACGCTGTTAGCCAACGGCATTGCGTGAAGACTGACCCTACTAGATGCCGTCCCCTTACTCAGTAAGGCCTGGCGCACCGTCAAGCCCACAACTAGCGTCAACTGCTTCCGAAAGGCTGGCTTTGTCTCGTCAGACAACGACGCAACCGAAACTGACAATGTTCGGCCGCCAGATGATGTTAATAGCTAGACGCTTGATGCCTTCATGACAAACGATGGCAACCTTGAGAGCTAAGCTGCCCGGACTGAGGAGAAAATATGCGCCAGTTTCCCTGAAGACAAGACCCGACCATGCGACACTAGTGACGACGAGGAGACTGAAGAAACGGCACCAGTAATGCACGGCGAACGTAAAGACTTGAGGAAAAGTAAAGCGATGACTTCAGCCTGTTCTATCAGATTGAAAATTGAAATTTTACTCGCTTGAATATGCCTTTTAAATTGCCTTTGTTAAAATAAATTGTTGAACCCGTCTTGTGTCTTTGATCACAATGGCCACACGACTGAGATACAATTACATGTGTTTCAATAGACAGCGGATTTATCTTTACGGTCAGATGAGCAGGTGTAATGTAACTATTTAATAACATTTGGTCACTGTACTTAAAAACACAGTTGCAAAATTATAGAAAATGTAGTCTATTGACTTTCATGTAGCTCAAGCAAACAAGAAGAGGATCTAAGAGAGGTAACTCTAGTGTATCTATATATAGATACACGTACAATGATTCCATTGCAGATACCGCGATAGTTATACACGTATGTAATTCTTGCACAATCTGTCGATCTTCTGGTCTTTGAAACTGCATTCGTTCGTCACGCCGTGTAATTGAATATTCGTTTATTTGAATAATAAAGTCCTGACAAATAGCTTCTTCAATACTGATATAAACAATGTCTTAAATACATATACATAATATACTAATATAAACAATGAATTTTAATACATATATTGAATATACTGATATATACAATGAGTTGAATACATATACATAACAATTCTAATTTAAACAATGAGTTGAATACATATACATAATAACACCGATATAAACAATGAGTTGAATACATATTCATAATTTAACTGGTATAAAAAATGAATTGAATACATAGGCATAAGAATACTGATGTAAATGAATAGGTATACATAATTCGGTAATTATACTGATATAAACAATTATTTGGATACATATACATAATAATACTGATATAAATGAGTTGAATACATATGCATTATATTAATCGATATAAACAATGAGTTGAGTACATACAAAACAATACTGATATAAATGAGTTGAATACATTTACATAATATAATGATGTAATCAATGAAACAGAAAATTGTCTTATATCGATTTTCAAATGGTAAACATATGATTGATTTCCTAGTTGCAGAGGTCTTCAGTATTGTCTGTGCTTATTAACTGAACTAATTTTAGAGACAGGGGTCAGTGACAATGATAAAGGTTTTAAAAACTTCTCTCTTAGATTATAAATTAAGGTTTATCTCGAGGTAAAATGAAATGCATCTTCTATATCAGACTTGCAAAACTGACAAGGACGACTTTGTAAAGGTATATTAGTTTTTGTATCGACCTGTTTCAATAAATAGACAGAGTGAGGAAAGACATTTTACTGATATACCTCTTATGCTGATTTTAAATAGGTTTTAAGAGGGCAGGGAAAATGGCCGAGGTAAAAACAAACTTGTCCATATTTCTTACAAAGACAGTTGCAGATGATTTGTTTGTGGTATATGAAAGGGTATGTCTTAGAGGTGTGCACATGGATTTTAGAGTTGTGATTGGCTCCTGGGGTAGGGACAAATAAGTATAATAAAAAAACTTGCTTGGGCTTCTCCTTACCAAGACAGATGCAGATGATTTGACGGTAACATATATGAAAGGGTCGACTGACTTGAAATTTAGGCACCTTGGATTTTAAATTTGGTCCGGTCCCTGAGATAGGGAGAATGGGCGGGATAAAAAAATGTCAACGTTACATTCTTCACCTTAATAAAGGAAGATGCAGATGATTTGATGGTGGCATAAGAGATGTCCGACATAGAGTTGTGCACCTAGGTTTTATTCTGTGAATCTGATCCCTGGGAAAGGGAATATGAGCAGGGTTTAAAAAAATCCTGTCCGTGCTTCTCTTTACCAATGAAAGGTACATAACTTTTGCAGATAGTTTTATGGACGTGTATGAAAGGATCTAACTACAGGTCCTAGCCGATATAAGGTCGTACACCCCCTCCCCTTGTTAACGTCATTTTTAATAAATGACCATTTTAAATTCATGTAGCCTTCGCTTTTTAGCTCACCTGAGCGTAGCTCAAGTGAGCTATTGTCAAAGTGCAGCGTCCGTCGTCCGTCGTTAACTTTTCTACATTTTCGACTTCTCCTCCAGAACTGCTGCACAGAATTTCACCAAACTTCATAGGAAGTAAGTACTCAAGGTCCTCTACCAAGTTTGTGGGGTTTTTTTGCCGATCCGTAATCCAAGATGGCCGCCATTGGCTCTGATTGGTTGACACATTTTCGACTTCTTCTCCAGAACTGCTGTACAGAATTTCACCAAACTTCATAGGAAGTAAGTACTCAAAGTCCTCTACCAAGTTTGTGTTTTTAATGCCGATCCGTGATCCAAGATGGCCGCCATTGGCTCTGATTGGTTGACACATTTTCGACTTCTCCTCCAGAACCGCTGCACAGAATTTCACCAAACTTCATAAGAAGTAAGTACTCAAGGTCCTCTACGAAGTTTTTGTTTTTTATGCCGATCCGTGATCCAAGATGGCCGCCATTGGCTCTGATTGGTTGACACATTTTCGACTTCTCCTCCAGAAAAGCTGCACAGAATTTCACCAAACTTCATAGGAAGTTGGTACTCAAGGTCCTCTACGAAGTTTGTGTTTTTTATGCCAGTCCGTGATCCAAGATGGCCACCATTGGCTCTGATTGGTTGAAACATTTTCAACTTCTTCTCCAGATTGGCTGCACAGAATTTCATCAAACCTCATAGGAAGTAAGTACTCAAGGTCCTCTACCAAGTTTGTGTTCGGGATCCAGATTCCCTCAGGGGTGGATCCAGGGCGGGACCAAAAGTGCCCAAAAGGGTACCCCTCTTCAAACATCTTCTCCAGAACCAGTACATAAATGGGGAAACTAATTGCATTTCAACAATCTATAAAGATGGGTTATTAAAAATTGTGTTCGGGGTTAAGATCCGTCAAATAGAAATTTACGCTTTTTTGAGGTGTTTCTGGACTTAGTCATTTCAATGAAGAAAAGTGTCATGTTTTTCAGTTAATTGATATTGATGATTTCTTAATGACTATTTTGATCACAATTGTGGTAAGGAATATTATTGTGAAAGAATTTTGTCCTTATCTCAATTTTTGGATTTTTTATGAATTTTTTAAGACTTCCAGAAAAAAGGGGGGGGGGGTTGGCCATTTTTCACATTTTCAACTTTTTCTATAAAACCACATGAAAGATTTTAATGAAACATGGAATACATGAAGTACTAAAAGTCCTCTATCAATTTGGTAAATTTCATCCAAATTGGTTCACAGATAATGCCACCATGTCTAAAAAGTAGGTCTCACAATGGTACATATACCACTTGGTAATTGAAATATGGAGAGTAGCGGTTAAAATCCAGCTGTGGTCAAAAAATTTTTTTTTTTTTTTTACACATCTAAATAAGTTTTTAGATGTTTCTCAACACTCAACATATGAAATTAGGAATTTTACGTTTAAGACTTCCAAAAAAAAAGGGGGGGGAGGCCATTTTTCACATTTTCAACTTTTTCTACAAAACTGTTTGAAGGATTTTAATAAATCTTGGTAGAAATAAGTCACTTATGATCCTCTTCAAATTCTGTTGTTTTTGTCCAGACCTCTTTACAGGTGGCGCCACCATAGTCAAAAGTAGGTCACAAAAGAGTTCCCTCCTTTAACAATATTCTTTTTCATACGGGCTGTATACAGAGACAAACAGAATGCATAGAAATGATCTAGAGGGATGAGTGAAGACGTATTGTCATTTTGGTTCCCTTCCAAAATCAAATTTTAGAATTTTTTTTTCGACATTTATTTGGACTTGGTCATTCAATGCAGAAAAAAAGTGTCATACATGTATTTCCTAGTTAATTGATAATGATGATTTCTTATGGACTATTGTGATCATAATTATGGTAAGGATTGTTACTTTGAAAGAATTTTGTCAATATCTCAATTTTTGGATTTTCTATGAATTTTTTAAGACTTCCAAATGAGGGTGTATAGGAACAATTCAATCACATTTTTCACTTCTGCTGTTATACCACATGAAAGATTTTAATGAAACATGGAATACATGAAGTACTAAAGGTCCTCTATCAATATGGTAAATTTCATCCAAATTGGTTAACAGATAATGTACCATGTCTAAAAAGCAGTTCTCACAATGGTACATATACCACTTGGTAATTGAAATATGGAGAGTAGCGGTTCAAATCCAGCTGTGGTCAAAAACTTTTTTTTCATTTCTTTACACATCTAAATAAGTTTTTAGATGTTTCTCAACACTCAACATATGAAATTAGGCAATTTTAAGTTAGATCTGGACAATATTTGAAACAATTGTTGTTCATGACCCAGACTTGAAATCAGTCAACAAAAGGCCCCACCTAAAGAAAATGACTAACTTGTTGCCCTGAATGACATCTTGCAGAGACAAAGGAAATGCTTAATATCAAAATCACCTGAGTGGAAGTGCAAAAAAGTGTTATTTTTTATTTTAGCCTGAAATAAAATTTGACATATTTTCAACATCTGTGTTGACTTAGTCACATTAATGCAAAAATAAATGAATTCTTCCTTCATGCATGATTGATCATCTAGGTACTCAAGTGAGCGATATAGGCCCACTTGGGCCTCTTGTTTCTTTTACAAATTCAAGCAGAGCACAACGTACCTTGAAATGTGGGCGCAGATGATAGACATGAATCATTTTATAAGACTGTTCTAATTAATACCTTGTGTGATATAGTATGTATGGGCCTTTACCATTATCATGAATGTATTTGTGCCAATTGTCTATGAATCATTGGGCCATTCCCTGTCCTTGCTTATATCATTTATCCATGGGACAATCTTCCCGTGTTGCCAATTTCTTTTGTCGTGGCGAAGAATAAGATATTTACCCACTATTTTAGATATTTGGTTGGCATATTTACTGGCACGTGTACTTTGGATTAGTGTCAAAGCGCTAATCAATTTAAATTATAACTTAATTCTGATCGTCCCGTATTGGGATACAAATGCGTGTACTGCTGCATCTCGGGTACTTCCTGTACTATATTTAGCTTTCGACTGTTTATAACCCACTTTGGCAAAGTTGGGGAAGGGGAATTATATAGGAATTTCCGTGTCCGTCTGTCCATTAACCTTGTTCATAACTTCTTCATGCTTTATTGCAGACTAATAATATTTCACATAGTTATTGTCCATGACCCAAGTATGTGTCATAATCATGAACAAAAGTCTTATTTTCACGGTCACAATGTACAAATAGCCAAAATTCTTGCCAGGGCCATACCTTTTTTGTGCTACATCATGGACCGATAATATTTCATGGAATTGCTTTCCACGACCTAAGAGTGTGTACTGACCTTGATTCAAGGTCATATTCACAAGGCCAAGGTCACAGTATACATATAGCCAAAATTCTTGTCCGGGCCATCATAATTTCATGCTGTTTTGCAGACTGATAGTATTCCGCGCAACTGTTGTCCACAGCTCAAGGGTGTCTCATGATCTTGACCTAACGTCATATCTACAGGGTCATGGTTACAGTGTACACATTGCCAAAATTCTTGTCCGGGCCATAACTTCCCGTGCTACATCGTTGATCGATAATATTCTATACAATTGTCGTCCAAAACCCAATGGTGTGTTATGTGTCATATCTATAGGGTCAAGGTCACAGTATACACATATCAAATATTCTTGTCCCTGCCATTATTCTTTCGTGCTATTTCGCAGACTATACCTTTCTACACAATTGTTGTCCACAACCCAAGGGTGTAATGATCTTGAACCAAGGTCATGTCTACAAGTTCAAGATCACAGTATACATAAAGCCAAAAATCTTGTTCCGGGTCACAGCTTCTTCGTGCTACGTTGTTGACCGATAATATTCTACAAAATTGTTGTTCAAGACCCAAGGGTGTGTCATGACCTTGACTAAAGGTCAAATCTAAAAAGTCAAGGTCGCAGTATACACATAGCCAAAATTCTTGTCCGGTCTATATCTTCGTGTTACATTATGGACATTATATTAGGATTTTCATTAAAGGATATAATTCCTTTCTTAAAATTATGGCCCTTTCAACTTGTTGTTATTCAACGTTGTTGCTGTAGGGGGTACATGTGTATTTTCCCGTTAGAACGTCCTAGTATGTATGTATTTTAGAAAACTATTAAACTCACTTAGAAAGCATTGTATTCGATCACCTGAGCCAGACTCTAGTGTCATTGTTTGGATATTATTAAAATGGAAACTTCTCAGAGAGAAAACAGAAGATATCTGACTTAGTTGTATGACTCAAATCACCAAGGACATGCACATTTTGTTTTGGCGCTGAATGGCACGAAGTTCTACCTTTGGAATTCGACTTTTTGGTATTCGAACCCATTTTATAAAAGCATTTTTGCATTTTGAGGAAAATAAGTAATGAGCAATTAAGGTACTGTAATATCTGACAGATGTAGCTAAATTTTTGTCACAATAAGCTAAGTTTTAGCGAGAACAAACAGAAGACATTGGTATGTATGAATAATTCATGGTCCCCTTATTGACCAGATCTATTTAGGTGAGAGGGAGGGTTTCAGATTGTGGGATCTAAATGTCAAATAGGTACCCTTCTTAGAGAAACTCCAGATCAGATTTAGAGGGGGCGGCCCTTTGGCCACATATTTACTAGTAAAAATCCAGATTTTGCACCAAAAAATGGCTGAAAAGTTTGGCTAATACACATGTGCCCCCCTCCCCCTTTTCGGAAATCATGGGTCCGCCACTGCAGCTGCATGAGTTTAAGAACTTATTGTCTATGAGTGGTTGAGAAAGACGTGTGAAGAAATGTTGTTATTTTGGTTGTACTCATGAATCAAGATTTTATACGCCTGTTGTAAGAAGGGAATTATTTTTATTTTGGTGCTGAATGACACGACGTTCTACATACGGTATTCGAAACTTTGGCAATTGAACCCATTTTAAATTATCAGTTTTGCATTGGAGAAAAATAAGTAATTAGCAAGGTACTGTGCAGTCTTATAGATGTATAAATTTTTGTCACAATAAGCCATTTTTTACAGTAGCAATTGCCCTTTATTGTTATTTTTGCCACTTGTAGAAAATAAGAGTTGATAGTTTTGAATTAAGCGACGGGCGTATTTTGCAGCGTGGGCGTTGCTCTCTCTGGCGCACTGTGGTCCGTTTTAGCTCACTTGAGCCGAAAGCTGAAATGAGCTATTGTCACAGCGCTTCGTCTGTTGTCGAAAACTTTCCACATTTTCGACTCCTCCTAAACCACCGGACAGATGTTTAGCTCACCGGGACGAAAGTGCTAATGTCATACCCCTGTCGTCCGTAGACAAACTTTAACCTTCTATATTTTTTGAACCGGAGAAGGTACAGCTTTGATATTCCACTTAGGGATTCCATATGACCAGGACTTAGAATTGGTATGATGACTTTTTACCTAGTGTCCTTGACCTTGGACTTTGACCGACTTTTTAAAAAACTTTAGCCAATGCTTTACATTATGAACTGCCAAAGAGTTCAGTGTGTCATTGACTCTTCTGACTTAAAGTTTTAGCCTGAAGAAAAGTTAACTTCGTATATCAAGGTCAAAGTCACGATGGACAATGTATGAAAAAGCTTGTCAACAGTATAGAAGAAAAACTTATCATTGCAGAGTATAAAACCTTACACAATTGTTTGAATTAATGAAACGTATTTTACTGTCTGAAAAACAATGGGATCGGGCACAAGTTATCTCAAATTAGACCGCCGTTTCCTTACATGGTTTACAATATATTACAACATAAGCAGTATATTACATTGTTTTCTCAGAGAATATTATCATATACTAAACAATAGTTCAATATGAGTGACGTGTACGTGAAGAGCGAATTAACAGAAGATGAAAGAGGAGAAGAGTGCAGTGCAGGTAGGATAAGTTACTATATTCTATCAGTCTATACATTTGTTTGCAATGGCAAGATGACGAACCCTGTTGATTTTCAAGTCGGAGATACTTTGCTCAGTAACTTCTTTTTGGATATCTTTATGAGGTGAGATAGGGAAACAATTTTCTGAATTATCTTATTCTGACATTTATTCTTTTTGAAAATTTGCACCTAATCCGATGAGCTTTATTGTCTTTTGACAACTCTTGTTATTGAACTTTGTATACTTGTAGTACTAATGGAGCTTTAAAAAGCTACCGACATTGTATACTTGTAGTACTAATGGAGCTTTAAAAAGCTACCGACATTGTATACTTGTAGTACTAATGGAGCTTTAAAAAAGCTACCGACATTGTATACTTGTAGTACTAATGGAGCTTTAAAAAGCTGCCGCCATTATATACTTGTAGTACTAATGGAGCTTTACAAAAGCTACCGACATTGTATACTTGTAGTACTAATGGGGCTTTAAAAAGCTACCGACATTGTATACTTGTAGTACTAATGGAGCTTTAAAAAGCTACCGACATTGTATACTTGTAGTACTAATGGGGCTTTAAAAAGCTACCGACATTATATACTTATAGTACTAATGGAGCTTTAAAAAGCTACCGCCATTATATACTTGTAGTATTAATGGAGCTTTAAAAAAGCTACCGACATTGTATATTTGTAGTACTAATGGAGCTTTAAAAAGTTACCGACATTGAGGTGTCATAGAAGGAAGTAATACTGAATTTTATTCTTTTCGTTTAAATCGAAAAAGGATATTTTTTTACTTCGTCAGTTTTGCATATTTTATGGCAGGTTCTTAGATTTACTCCCTGTAGGTTGCTTCTGATGTATGCAGTACTCAAGGTCCCCTACCAAATTTGCTGTTTTCGACCTGATCCGTCAAGGAATGGATCACGGGCTGGATGACAAGACCAACGGAAGCCACCGCCACTTGGCAAACTTCTTCAGACCAACTAGATCATTAAATCGAATGCATTAGAATGATCTAAAAGGGTGTCTTAAGAAAAGTCCGTGATTCTGGTTCCAATATTTTTTACTGGAATGTATCATTTTCACCTATTTTCGGGTAATTTCCTTTTGATTATCTTGTATGGAATACATAAATGATTTCTAAGAGTTTTCTTTAAAAAAAAAAGGGGGGGGGGTGATTATACTATTAGCATGTATTGATGATCTATGATGGACGTGAATTGATGAAATTATTTTGTTGAAGCTTGGTAGTGATGAAGTATCGAATGTCTCGATTTAATGTTGGTGTTTTCGTCCACATCCATCAAGGGATGGATCCATCCCTTGATGACACAGGTCCCAGGGAGTACTACTTCTTACTAGTTGCATATATCATCAAACTCAACACATCAAAACAGTTTTTAAGTGTTTGCAGCACTCAGTAATTCATATTAGATATAAATACTGACTTCGTCTTTTTCACACATTTTATGACATTTTTCTTGATTTATGCAATATATACAAAGAAAACATAAAACATTTATTTTGCTAATTTGCATTAGAAAATATCTATTTGAGGTTTTATTTGAAATTTTCATGGCAAGTTTGTTTTGTTCTGTAGGCCAGTTTTGGGTCCGGCGACAAACTGAGAGTATACTTAAATCAAATATTTCATTTTAATATATTCCATTATCAAACGTTCAAATAAACTTTAATGCAGAATCGTTTAATTCTATTTATCAATAGAATAAAACTCAATAAAACCCAAATCCCAGTTACTAATTTATTGATGAACAGAAGAATATGAAATTATGACTTAAGTATATTCTCAGTTTATGGCCCCGGACCCTGGTATGCTGAAGGGAAATGGTTTTAATCCCACAAAATGAATACCAATGCATCTATAAAGAAATTCGCAGAATTGTAGAAGGAATGGGATCTCAAGTAAAATCAGGTACAGATACTAAAGTACCCGATGGTTCCCATAAATTGTTACTCTATATATAGTATCTAAGAGTGGTATGAATAGGTCAAAGGGTTTCTGCCTTTGAACTTTACGTGAGATGGCCTTGTATACTTGGTGTCAATTAACAGCCTCTGTGGGCATCTTCTTCTTTCAAATGTATTTAATAAAAAATTCCTTTCATAAATTATTTCCGTGTAATAATGTTTGTTTATTATATACATATTTATTATTATTCTAATTTGTGAAGCTGAAAAGGACCTTGGCATTCTTATTTCATTATTCTATATACCATCTCTTGTATAGTTCCCATAAATAAATTTCACTTCAGTATTTTGATGCACAGTTTCGGGGAAAAGCGGAACATATTGCGAAGTCTACACCTGTAATAATGGTTGATCATACTGTGAGGACTGTACCTGTAATAATGGGATTATGATTACAGGTACATAGTGCAATATGACAAATCAAAATAAGGAATGACCTCCAAACGATTTCACAAGGATTTAAGCAGGATTATCCGCTTTGATGGTGACAACTCACGGGTATATTATGAAACGAAAAGCACTATTGATCCAGTGTGATTAAACTCTAGTTCATTGGACGAAGGATTTTGGAGTGAATACACATACACATGTACATGCATTTAACTGTGGTTTGGTGTTACATCGAATAAAATTTGGTGAGAACGTGCAATCAGAATGCAGCCTGATGAGAAAATTTATCATATGGTATTTGGAAGTACTTTCATACCAAGAGTGAGTATTTATACAATCTTCTTGCATACCTGTAATCAACTTAAAGCTATAATAAGAAAGAGTGTCAAAAAGCTGAACATACCCTCGTATGACCTTGACGTTCTGCCTTTCGGATGAGATGAAAATCGAGGTCCCGTGTCACGGTAGACGTGGCGCGAAAAAGATCTCTCACTGCTTCGTGTGGGTCCGTTGCAAAGTATAAATGCATCAGGCAGATGCCGTCACCATATCAATCAATCAATCAATTAATCCTTCCATCTATCTTTCCCATGATGAATTATAAACAATAATTTGGCGCAATAAGTTCGATAAAATCCGTTGTTACATTTGTCTTCAAGAGAGAAGCCGGCGTAACTCAGTTGGTAGCGTGTTTGATTTATAAATGAGAGACCCCAAACTGCCACTCGTCATAGTCTTACGGATGAGACAGTAAAAACTGTGGTCACGGCAAACGTTGGTATGTCTGTCAGATGAGTCAGTGAAAACGGAGATCACGGCAGACGGTGGAATGTCTTACGGATGAGACAGAGAAAACCGAGGTTACGGCAGACGGTGGTATGTCTTACGGATGAGACAGAGAAAACCGAGGTTACGGTATAGTCTTACGGATGAGTCAGTGAAAATTGTGGTTACGGCAGACGGTGGCATGTCTTACGGAGGAGTCAATGAAGACGAAGGTTACGGCAGACGGTGGCATGTCTTACGGAGGAGTCAATGAAGACGAAGGTTACGGCAGACGGTGGCATGTCTTACGGAGGAGTCAATGAAGACGAAGGTTACGGCAGACGGTGGAATGTCTTACGGATGAGACAGAGAAAACCGAGGTTACGGTATAGTCTTACGGATGAGTCAGTGAAAATTGTGGTCACGGCAGACGGTGGCATGTCTTACGGAGGAGTCAATGAAGACGAAGGTTACGGCAGACGGTGGTATGTCTTACGGATGATTCAGTGAAAACGGAGGTTATGGCAGACGGTGGAATGTCTTAGGATGAGTCAGTAAAACCGCGATTACGGCAGACGGCGGAATGTCTTACAGATGAGTCAGTGAAGACGGAGGACACGGCAAACGGTAGAATGTCTTACGGATGAGACAGTGAAAACGACGGTCACTGCAGACGGTAGAATGTCTTACGGATGAGACAGAGAAAACCGAGGTTACGGCATGTCTTACAGATGAGTCAGTGAAAACGGAGGTCCCGGTAGACAGTGGTATGTCTGACGGGTGAGACAGCGAAAACAGACGGTAGCATGTGAAAGATCCCCCATGACTTGGGATGGATCCAGTACATTAAGGTCAAAATATCTGTCCCATGCATCAGCCAAATGCCGTCACCGTAAACTGAAATAATCCTAGTGTGACGTAAAACAAGAATAGATATTCTACGTCGACCAAAAACAACCCCCCCCCCTCCCAAAAAAAATGGTTGGTCGCCGCACGAACAAGGTAACTGGGGAACTAGATTTCGCAGAAATGAATGAGAAGATAAATTCACTGTTATTTTTATATTAAACAATTAGAACATATTAGTGTCACACTAAAGTTTAAGACATCTATTAAGCCGGTGTGGCCTAGTGGATAAGGTGCTCGGCTCGTGATCGAGAGGTCCCGGGTTCGACTTCCGCCCTGGACACACCGGTGTTCTGTTTTTCGGATGAGACAGTAACAACCGAAGTCCCGTGTCACGGTAGGCGTGGCATGTAAAAGATCCCTCACTCTTCGGGTGGGTCCGTTACAAAGGTCTGGGTTTGTGTGCGGTGCATCAGGCAGATGCCGTTACCAGTTCGTGAAATAATCGTAAAACAAGAATCAATCAATCAATTAAAACATCTATTATGTTTAAATTTTATTATTGCAATCGGCCTCGGCTGATTGTATATTACGATAGTAAATTCGCTTTAAGAGCGCGTGTGCAAACTCCATTAGCGTGGCATGTTGGGTAATAATCTAGTACTTTTACTCCGATAGATTATCACTAACTTTCAGCAGAGACATATATACATATGTGTATATATGTCTCTGCTTTCATTATGCAGATTAATTGTTGTATTCGGGGATGAGAAATATCATCTACTTAACTATTTCCAAATTCAGGCTATCCGTATTTGCAAAACCTGGGGTTGAAAGTTTCGGAAAATTTTCGTGTATGATCTTTTGAACATGACCTGCAGTTTTATGAAAATTGAATTCGCAAGTACGTATACCGAAATCAACTTGTCCAAAATAACTTAGGTAAGCAGTGGCGGATTTAGGGGGAGCGGAGGGGTCGCTCGCCCCACCCCGGCAGTGACCCAAAATTTTACCAAAACCCTGTATTTTGGCCAATTTTCTGTTAAAATTCACAAAATCCGCCCCTCGACACCCCCGCCTCACAGGAGGCGCTGGATCCGCCAATGGATAAAAACGAACGTCAATTCACTGCATTACTTCCCTCGTGTATGCAATGTTAATTAATTTGCTTCAATCAACATACACGTGTATCAATAATAGTCTTACGGATGATGGGCGTAATACGGACGACAGTTTCTGGAATGTACATGTAGCTTTAACTTTTGCCAAGGATACCTATGCTGAGATATTACTGACCCCGGGTGATAACCTGGTTTTACAGCTGTTACATAATCCATTTTCTGTTAGTATAGTATAGTATAGCTTATTTGCAAAGAACCATATGGTTTATATGCATACAAGAAGTACAAAATTCACAAAAGATATACAGAGTGAACGTTCAGACAGATGAAGATTAGCAGTTAACTGTTACCAGAGACATGTGTATATACACAGTAAGTTAGAGGTAATTAAATTGAAGAGCACAGACAATGAACTAACCATACATATAAATGAATATATATAAATATGTATATACAAACTTTACTTAACCTAGGGGATCGAAACTAAATAGTAAACACATAATAGAAAACAACAATAGGCAAATCACACTCTCAGATCTCTTATTTGAGAAGTCTTTTTCAGAAATCTCCCAAAGTTACATAACTGTTTTTTGTTTTCAATCGAGAAAAGACGTACAAGTTTGAACATTGAGGGTCGAATCCAGTAATATGGTTTAATATATACCCTTCGGATATCAGAGTACGCAGGACAAATAAGAATAAAGTGATACTCGTCCTCGACCGTGTCTAAGAAAAAAGGACAGACACGATTATTTCTATCTACCCTGTTATATCTACCTTGTTCGATACAAAGTGAATGTGAAGATAATCTAAATTTAGACAGAAGCACAACTAAATCATCTGGAAGAGATTTATGAAGATAATATTGAAGCGTAAACGAGTTGGTAGGGTATCTGTACATGAAACATTTAGAAGAAGTTTAAAAAAATACGTTTCTCTCCTGGAGAAAAATATCAGTCAGTCGCTGTTTGAAAATATACAGGAATGCATTCTCATCTATAACACCTTGATCGTTCCAAACTTCACCAAAACCAACTGTACATAAGATATTTTTTACATTAAATAACCAGCTGTTTTCATGCATATTTAAAAACATTTCGTCCAAAAGTGAGCGCAATATACAATTACTTGTTTTCAAGAGCTTTAACCAATACTTAATTACTCTAACAGTACGTAAAATCTTTAATGGAAGTCTACCAAGTTCAGTATAAACCATGAAGTTAGGGGTACTGCTTTTAACCTTTAAAATTCTTTTACAAAAATACAAATGCACTGTTTCAATATCTTTTCCCTGATGAAGACCCCATATTTCACAGCCATAGTTTAGAACACATGAAACATATGTATCGAAAACTTTGAGTTTCGATTCAATATTTAAAGAATAATCATTACATGTTTTTAAAACACCAAACATACATTTTTTACCTTGCATGGCAAGTATACTTTGAGTTTTATGGAATTTACCATTAAAATTCAATGTGACACCTAAATAGTTAAAAGAGGAGACAACTTTTCGAACCGTTAAAAACCAGTTATCGTCCTTACCCAACCTTCCATAATTCCTGAATACAACAATTTTGTTTTATTTCGGTATTTACAGAAATGTCCCATTCGGTACAATAACAGCTCAATTGATCAAGAATATGTTGTAGACCATTACGACTTTCAGATAACAAAACAGTATCGTCAGCATACATGAGTAAGAACATAGCATAAACTGGCTCACAGGAATTACGTATTAAACACATTTCAAGATCGTTTATGTACAAAGAAAATAAAAATGAAGACAAGGGCTCACCTTGCATCAAACCGTTTGTACAAGAGAACATTTCTGAAAAGTTGCTTTTGTAACGAACACAAGCCTTTATCCCAGCATATAACTGTTTAATAATAGTAAGTAGCTTCCCGGTGACACCACTACTAGCAAGCTTATAAAATAACTTGTATCTATTTACAGAGTCGAAAGCTTTGCGATAATCCACAAAACAGCAATACAATTTCTTCTTAGAACTCAAAAACATAGAGACTAAAGACAGCTACAAGCTATCATTCGACATAGGGACATGGATCGAAGTAACAATCATGGGATTTATGTCTCTGAAATAATTTAATTTTAATAGATCAGTACTAAACAGTATATTATTCATAAAAACTCGCATTATAAGCGATAAGATTGAATTTATCACCGTTTGCTTTAGGTTTTGTAAAGTAATGTTACTAAGGCAACCCATGGCAAATAGTCTGTATTTCACTTATAATCACTGTCCAAACTGCAAAAACAACTTAATAAAAAACAAACGAAAAAAAAAAACCACACACACATTTTAGGTAGTATCAGCTGATGCAAGGACTTGTAAACTTGTTTAAAAGTCCTTTACTGATGATACGAGATTAGGCTGATGATAGCCATATTCAGTACCTTAGTGGCGGATAGTCACGTTGCCTAAAGATGGCCGCGCCCGTGTATTACGCGATAGAATGGTCTATAATACAACATGTAAAAATGTGTATCAAGAGTTATACCTCTTGATCTGTGAAGCAATCTGATCCATGTCGCTAAGTTGAGAAACGTTAATTCGAGTATCACTTTTAGTTTGAATTATACATTTCAAATACATGTAGTTACCAGCATGAAAATACAAATATAAACAAAACGAGTTCTACTTCATCTTTTTGACGATGTTGTCACTTGAACTACTGTGAGAGAACCACACAAGCCATCCAGATGGTGTCCGGTCATCCCGGTGTACGAGGTGTTATTATACAAGAAGGTCGTGTGGTGTCCGGTAATCTATGTGTATGTGTTTGTTATTATACAAGAAGTTCGTGTGGTATCCGGACATCTGTGTACGGGTTGTTATTTTACAAGAAGGTCGTGTGGTATCCGCTCATATGTGTGTACGGGGTGTTATTAGTGTTATTATTCAAGAAGGTCGTGTGGTATCTGGTCATCCGTGTATATGGGTTGTTATTTTACAAGAGGTCGTGTGGTGTCCGGTCATCTGTGTGTACGGGTTTGTTATTATACAAGAAGGTCGTGTGGTATCCGGTCATCCGTGTGTACGGGGTTTTCCTTCACAAGAAGGTCGTGTGGTATCCGGTCATCCGTGTGTACAGGGTGTTATTAGTGTTATTATACAAGAACGTTGTGTGGTATCCGGTCATCCGTGTGTACAGGGTGTTATTAGTGTTATTATACAAGAAGGTCGTGTGGTATCCGGTCATCCGTGTGTACAGGGTGTTATTAGTGTTATTATACAAGAACGTCGTGTGGTTTTCAGTCATCCGTGTGTACAGGGTGTTATTATACAAGAAGGTCGTGTGGTATCCGGTCATCCGTGTGTACGGGGTTTTCCTTCACAAGAAGATCGTGTGGTATCCGGCCATCCGTGTGTATAGGATGTTATTAGTGTTATTATACAAGAAGGTCGTGTGGTATCCGGTCATCCGTGTGTACGGGGTTTTCCTTCACAAGAAGGTCGTGTGGTATCCGGCCATCCGTGTGTATAGGATGTTATTCGTGTTATTATACAAGAAGGTCGTGTGGTATCCGGTCATCCGTGTGTACGAGGTTTCCCTTCACATGGTGGTGGTGTGGTATCGGGTCATCCGTCTGTACGAGATGTTTTTTTACAATAATATTCTGTGGTTTTCGGTCATCCGTCTGTACAGAGTGTCATTATACAAGGTCGTGTGGTATCCGACCATCCGTCTGCACATTGTCATTACAAAAGAAAGTCGTGTGGTATCCGGTCATCCGTCTGTACGGAGTGTTATTTTACAAGAAGATCGTGTGGTATCCGATGATCCGTATTGTCTTTTTCTAACTTTTAATTTTTGTTAAAGTGAGCACATGACGTCATGTGCTCACTTGTGTGTTATCCGGCCATCCGTTTGTACGGGTTGTCATTATACAAGAAAGTCGTGTGGTATCCGGCCATCCGTCTGTGTTATTCTACAAGGAGATCGTGTGATATCCGGTCATCCGTATTAACGGGGTGTCATTATGCAAGAAGATCGTGCAGTATACTGTCATCCGTATGAACAGTGTTACAAGACAAGAAGGTCGTGTGGTATCCGGTCACCCGTCTGTACAGACTGTGACAAGACAAGAAAATCGTGTGGTATCCGACCATCCGTCTGTACATAGTGTTATTCTACAAGGAGATCGTGTGGTATCCGGTCATCCGTAATAACGGGGTGTCATTATGCAAGAAGATACTGAAGTATGCTATCTGTCTGAACAGGGTGTCACAAGACAAGAAGGTCGTGTGGTATCCGGTCATCCGTCTGTACAGGGTGCCACTATACAAGAAGATCGTGTGGTGTCCGGCCATCCGTCTGTACAGGGTGCCACTATACAAGAAGATCGTGTGGTGTCCAGCCATACGTCTGTACAGGGTGCCAATACACAAGCATTTCGTGTGGTGTCCGGCCATCCGTCTGTACAGGGTGCCACTATACAAGAAGATCGTGCGGTGTCCGTGAGGACAAATATATCGAGCAAGAAACGTAGCACTAGCACTTTGAAAATTTCCATAAAATCGAAAATTTCGTGAATTTTGACTACATAAACACAGGCAAAATACTTTGGAACTACATGTTTTACACGCATATACATCTAATAGTTCTTATATATGAATGTCAGTCGAAACAAAATCCAATTGGGACTATGATACACATGTTTATAGATTCATACAAAACACCTTTTAAAATACACATATGTTTTCAGGAAGAAGAAAGTGACGTAGAGGACAAGGGTTATAAGAGTTGTGATGATACTCTGAAGACAAATCGTACCAGTAACATGGATGTGGATAGGGGATACGAGAGCATGGATGAGATGAATAATGTAAAGAGAAAGAAATTCACGAAAAAAGCACAGAGTCCTCAGGTATGGTGCTTTAAATCTGTATTCTTTGATGCTACACTAACCAGGGTCGCTAAGGGGTTCACCCCATGGTGACAAAATTTCTCAAGGAATGGGAAAATCACATAAAAATAAGTCCAGTATGTATAAGTCTGCAATGAGTTACAGTACAGCGATGAAGGCCATCTGATACAATCATGAGCAGTGGCGGATATTTATTACTAAAAATCCAGATTTGGTACCAGAAATGGCTGATTAGCTTGCCTGTTTAGACAATACTGTTGTGCTCCCCCCCCCCCCCCCCCCTTTTCGGAAATCCTGGATCTGCCACTGATGAGTGTACATATATAGCAGTATAATAATGCAAATGTGGGGTTAAGATTATGAAAAGGCAAACAGTTTTCTGCAATTCACCTTTAAACATCCAGCTTAAATTGTTGATTTTGTGTATCTATAATTATACTTTGTTACTTCAATTGACCGTCCTAAGTCGGTATCGTAACCGCAGCACAATCGAATATTTTTGTAATGTATTTTTCCGTGTATATTCTACTATTATAATGTTTTGTGTGCATGTCCTTGGTGATTTTTGTCATACAGCATTGTCAGATGTCTTCAGTTTTCTCTCTGCAAAGTTAAGGGCTATATAGAAATCATCTTGTCTGACAGTCTGTCTCTCCGTTCGTGTGTGTATTCAGTTTCCGGATTATTTCTGAAATCGCTTTACATCTATGGCCATGAAACTTCACACAACAGACTCCTCGTCAGTCGTGGATGTGCCCCCTTGTTTAGAAGTCACAAAATCTAAGGCCAAGGTCACAGAGCATGATAAACTGAATATGGTTTCTGGACCAGAACTGAAATCCCTGTACACCTATCGAGGTCTAACTTCATATACATACTTATCGTGAATCAAGGATGTGCACAACCGAATTGGAGGTCAAAAGGTCAAAGGTCAAAGTATGAAAAATTGAATATGGTCTCCAGGCCACAACTGAATTTTTTTAACACCCATCAATGTGAATATTCCCACACAGATCCACAATGAGTAAGGGATGTGCCGTATCGATTTCAAAAATTTCAAAAGGTCAAGGTAACATGACTACCATGACTAAATTCCCTTTACACCTATGGTTTGAAAACTTCACACACATATTTCTGTCAGTCTTATTTATGTGCCTTATTTATTTGGAAGTCAAACTTCATTCACAGACTCAGCATGAGTAAGGTGAAGGTCACACAGCAGCGAAAACTTAATATGGTATCTAGACCCTTACTGAAATTCTTTTACATCCATCATCGTGAAACATCACACTTAGATTCTCTGTTAGTCCAAATGTGCCCTATCGGGTCAAAAGGTCAGTTTGAAAAATTCCTAACCTTTATTGTATCTTTTAAACAATAAGAGTTATGGTTTATATTTAATATAATTTACTTATGATGAAAGGTTTCAGGTTTCTAGCAGTGTAATGATTTCGTCCCCGTGACGAGAACCTTGAACTGTGACCTTTGTTTTGAAAACTAATTAACCTTTATTATATCTTTTGAACAGTAAGGTTATAAATTTAGTCTTTAATATAGCCTTTGTTGTGATACATCTTAGGTTGACATGTGTCATGACCTTCACCCAAGTTCACCGTTAGCCCATGAAGACATTTGTTGTTATTCAAACTCACTGCCGCGAGATAAGGAAGCTATTTGTCTCACTAGGACAGGTCTTGTTTGTATTTATTTCCTTAACTGTATATACTGTATTTTGTCTATACTGTATTTTAACATGTACTTACCGGTATTTGCAATACAACACACAGGGACGGTGTTGGTCCAGTGCAATACAATACACAGGGACAGTGTTGGTCCAGTGCAATGCAATACACAAGGACAGTGTTGGTCCGGTGCAATACAATACACAAGGACAGTGTTGTTTCATATAGAATAAGTGTCTTATTTTATATTTTCATGCAGGAATAAAGTACATTGAATAAGTGTCTTATTTTGTGTTTTCATGCAGGAATAAATTACATTGTGCTTTATTCCTGCATGAAAACACAAAATAAGACACTTATTCTATATATATGCGCTTTTAACGCCAAAATATCATACTGGAAACATCAGCAAATCATTTTGGTGGGAAGTTACAAATTAAAAGAAATAGCTGGTGTCCCATGACAACGTAACGTTTATCCAGAATGACATACTTTCGTCGAATGCCAAGCACTTGAGTGCAAAATACGACTTTAATGACGTCACGCAAGGTTGGAAATGTCGAACCTTTCATTATGACGTCTTAAGCTTAACTATCAAACTTCGCATTCTGTGTTGAAAAGTGGGTCAAATATGGGGCGTTATTACGTCACCGATCAATGTATTTTATACAGAAATAAAAAACATAGGACTTGAAAGCTTTATCTCAGGCAATTACAGTGGTTGTGCAATACAACACACACGTGACAGTGTTGGTCCAGTGCAATACAGCAAAGAGCCTGTCAGAGGGACAGCGTTTGCTCAGTGCAATACAACACACTGGGATAGTGTTAGTCCCGTGCAGTACAACACAAAGAGTACCGTGCAATACAACACACAGGGACGGTGTTGGCACAGTGCAATACAACACACAGGGACAGTGTTGGTTCAGTGCTATACAACACACAGTCAGGTCCCTGAGTGGATCCAGTGCAATACAACACACATGGACAATGCTGGCCCAGTGCAATACAACACACTGGGACAGTGCTGGCCCTGTGCAATACAACACACAGGGACAGTGTTGGTTCACTGCAATACAACACACAGGGCCGGTGTTGGTTCAGTGCAATACAACGCACAAGGACAATGCTGGCCCGTGCAATACAACACACAGGGACAGTGTTGGTTCAATGCAATACAACACACGGGGACTGTGTTGATTCAGTGCAATACATCACACAGGGACAGTGTTGGTTCAGTGCAATACAACACACAGGGACATTGTTGGTTCAGTGCAATACCACACACAGGGACACTGTTGGTTCAGTGCAATACAACACACGGGGACAGTGTTGGTTCAATGCAATACAACACACAGGGACGGTTTTGGTTCAGTGCAATACAACACACAGGAGTGTTGGTTCAGTGCAATACAACACACAGGGATAGTGTTAGTCCAATGCAATACAACAAACAGGGACATTGTTGGTTCAGTGCAATACAGCACACAGGGACAGTGTTAATCCAGTGCAATACAACACACGGGGACAGTGTTGGTTCAATGCAATACAACACACAGGGACAGTGTTGGTTCAATGCAATACAACATACAAGGAAAGTGTTGGTTCAGTGCAATACAACACACAGGGACAGTGTTGGTCCAGTGCAATACAACAAACAGGGACATTATTGGTTCAGTGCGGTTCAACACACAGGGACAGTGTTGGTTCAGTGCAATACAACACACAGGGACAGTGTTGGTTCAATGCAATACAACACACAGGGACAGTGTTGGTTCAGTGCAATACATCACACAGGGATAGAGTTGGTTCAGTGCAATACAACACACAGGGACAGTGTTGGTTCAGTGCAGTACAACGCACAGGGGCAGTGTTGGTTCAATACAACACACAGGGACAGTGTTGTTCCAGTAGTATCGCACTGGATTGCTAATTTAAAGACCCAGGTTCGATTCCCACCGGTGCAAAGTCTGCTGCCTACTTGTATGTTATTCGGATGAGAGAGTCTGTGCGAGGTATCGTATCACGGTACACATTGGCAGGTAAAGATCCCTTGCTTCTGTTTGGACTGTAGGTAAAATTATGACAGCAGACAGTTGCCGCCACCATAGAAGTGAAGTAACCTTGATGTAGCGTAAACCAATATACAAGCAAGACACTGGTCAATCTATTTTAATGTTTGTTACTTTGATAAAACCTAAAATTAACACGTTATACAGAACTTTTTTGTGTGTCGTTGCATTCATCTTGCTGAAAATATTACTGTACCTCCGTTTTGTAGCAATGACAATTGAGCTAATCCCGTTTACAGGCTAATGCTGTTATATTAAAAGCTCATGCGTCAGACAATGTTACTTTTTGTTTGTTCGGGTTTTTATTTACGGGCTTAGGTACTCGGTAATAGTAATTATTGGTAAAATACTTATTTTAAGAAATAAGGATTAAACTTGACACATTTGAAGTGCTACCTGACTTTTATTTATTCATTTATTTATTTATTTATTTATTTATTTTTTTTTTTTTATTTATCTATTTATTTAGTTTTATTTATTTTATTTTTTTTTTATTTATTTTTTTATAGGATTTAATGGTTGTCATTGTATGTAGCCTTAAGTATATCACAGCATCCTATTACTTGAGTCCACATTACTTACATGTCATGATGACTGTTTTCATGTTCATCACCAATAAAATGGCTTCTTGGGAAAGTCAAACTATTGTCCCGAGTTAGTAGGGAAGACTTGGGAAACTTACCCGAGGCTGAAGGTTGAGGGTAACAGTTTCGACGGAGGGTAACAGTTTCCAAGGTCTTCTCTACTAGTACCCAGGGACAATAGTTCGACTGTTCCTCAAGTAGGCATGAAATAACTGTTTTATTACCCAATTGTTATCGTGATTAATAAAAGTCTTATATATGAAACAATAAGTAGTCTCGGTTCGCACGTCACTTGAGCGCTTGATCATAAAAACGCCTTCGGATGACAACAGTTCGACAAATTAGTTTTAATTATTACCTAACCATCTATATAAATTGTAATTCATGATTTTTGACTGTTTCTGCCTTTTAATTGACTTCTCTGTAAGTATGAAACTGTCAAAACTATGAGGTCGGTCATGTGATGTACATTTACTGTTGTCCAGTATAAAGCGTCTCGTGGAAAAAGCGTTATAGCGACTCATGGCTGCTTGGGAAACAGTCAAACTATTGTTCCGAAGTAGTGAGAAAGACTTGAGAAACAGTAAACTGTTACCGAGGCCTACGCATACTGTTACCACTTAGCACATATCGCGAAATAATAGTGAAATATCCAGTCAAAAATGTGTAATAATAATTTATTTAGTTGATTAGGAAACAATGCAGCTTAGCTAAAATTATTAATCTTTGTATGGTTCCTTAACGGCCACCATTTAATTCTGATGGACTGGATAGAATACTAATTTTTAAATAAGTGCGGGACAATTTCTTCTCTGGATGCTCGAAGCCGATCATTTATTTTCGTGTTTTATGACTTCGAAATACTTATTTACTAAAATTGCCAGCCCCTTCCCATACCATGGCTTGTGATTTCCAACACCTTCCCATACCATGACTTGTGATTGCTAGCCCCTTCCTATAACATGGCTTGTGACTGCCAGCCCCTTCCAATACCATGGCTTGTGATTGCCAGAACCTTCCCATAACATGGCTTGTAATTGCCAGCCCTTTCCCATACCATGGATTGTGATTGCCAGCCACTTTCCATACCATGGCTTGTGATTGTCAGCCCCTTCCCACACCATGGTTTATGATTGCCAGCCCTTTCCCAAACCATGGATTGTGATTGCCAGCCTTTTTCCATACCATGGCTTTTGATTGTCAGCCCCTTTCCATACCATGGATTGTGATTGCCAGCCCCTTCGCATATCATGGCTTGTGATTGCCAACTCCTTCACATACCATAGCTTGTGATTGCCAGCCCCTTCACTTTCCATTGCTTGTGATTGCCAGACCCTTCCAATACCATGATTTGTTATTGCCAGCCCTTCCCATACCATGGCTTGTGATTGCCAGCCCCTTCCCATAACATGGCTTGTGATTGCCAGCCCCTTCCCATAACATGGCTTGTGATTGCCAGTCCCTTCACATAACATGGTTTGTGATTGCCAGCCCCTTCCCATACCATGGCTTGTGATTGCTAGTCCTTCCCATACCATGGCTTGTGATTGCCAGTTTCTTCCCATATCATGGCTTGTGATTGCCAACCCCTTCCCATACCATAGCTTGTGATTGCCAGCCCCTTCCCATAACATGGCTTGTGATTGTCAGCCTCTTCCCATACCGTGACTTGTGATTTCCAGCCCTTTCCCATACCATGGCTTGTGATTGCCAACCCCTCCCCATACCATGGCTTGTGATTTCCAGCTCCTTCCCATAACATGGCTTGTGATTGCCAGCCCTTCCCATATCATGGCTTGTGATTGCCAGCCCCTTCACATGACACAGCTTGTGATTTCCAGCCCCTTCCCATACCATGGCTTGTGATTGCCAGCCCTTTCCCATAACATGGCTTGTGATTGCCAGCCTCTTCCCATACCATAGCTTGTGATTGAAAGCCCCTTCTTATACCAGAGGCTTGTGATTGCTAGTCCTTCCCATACCATGGCTTGTAATTACCAGCCCCATCCCATACCATGGCTTGTGATTGCCAACCCCTTCCCATATCATAGCTTGTGATTGCCAGCCCTTTCACTTTCCATTGCTTGTGATTGCTAGCCCCTTCCCATACCGTGGCTTGTGATTTCCAGCCCCTTCCCATACCATGGCTTTTGATTGTTAGCCCTTTCCCATACCCTGGCTTGTGATTGCCAACCCCTCCCCATACCATGGCTTGTGATTTCCAGCTCCTTCCCATAACATGGCTTGTGATTGCCAGCCCTTCCCATATCATGGTTTGTGATTGCCAGCCCCTTCACATGACATGGCTTGTGATTTCCAGCCCCTTCCCATACCATGGCTTGTGATTGCCAGCCCTTTCCCATAACATGGCTTGTGATTGCCAGCCTCTTCCCATACCATGGCTTGTGATTGCAAGCCCCTTCTCATACCAGAGGCTTGTGATTGCTAGTCCTTCCCATACCATGGCTTGTAATTACCAGCCCCATCCCATACCATGGCTTGTGATTGCCAACCCCTTCCCATATCATAGCTTGTGATTGCTAGCCCTTTCACTTTCCATTGCTTGTGATTGCTAGCCCCTTCCCATACCGTGGCTTGTGATTTCCAGCCCTTTCCCATACCATGGCTTTTCATTGTTAGCCTCTTCCCATACCATGGCTTGTGATTGCTTGCCCTTCCCATATCATGGTTTGTGATTGCCAGCCCCTTCACATAACATGGCTTGGGACTACCAGCCTCTCCCCATAACATGGCTTGTGACTGCCAGCCCCTTTCCATAACATGGCTTGTGATTGCCAGCCCCTTCCCATAACCCCTTCCCATACCATAGCTTGTGATTGCCAGCCCCTTCCCATAACATGGCTTGCGATTGTCAGCCCCTTCCCATACCGTGAATTGTGATTTCCAGCCCTTTCCCATACCATGGCTTGTGATTGCCAACCCCTCCCTATACCATGGCTTGTGATTTCCAGCACCTTCCCATAACATGGCTTGTGATTTACAGCCCCTTCCCATACCATGGATTGTGATTTACAGCCCCTTCACATACCATGGCTTGTGACTACCAACCCCTTCCCATACAGTGGCTTGTGACTGACAGCCCCTTCCCATAACATGGCCTATGATTTCCTACCCTTTCGCATACCATGGCTTGTGATTACCAGCCCCTTCACATAACATGGTTGTGACTGCCAGCTCCTTCCCATAACATAGCTTGTGATTGCGAGCAGCTTCCCATGTCATGGATTGTGATTGTCAGCCTCTTCCCATATCATGGCTTGTGATTGCCAGCCCCTTCACATAACATGGCTTGTGATTGCCAGCCCCTTACCATAACACGGCTTGTGATTGCCAGCCGCCTCTTTTTCCCATACAATGGCTTGTGATTGCAAGCCCATTCCCATACCATGGCTTGTGATTGCTAGTCCTTCCCATACCATGGCTTGTAATTACCAGCCCCTTCCCATACCATGGCTTGTGATTGCCAACCCCTTCCCATATCATAGCTTGTGATTGCCAGCCCTTTCACTTTCCATTGCTTGTGATTGCTAGCCCCTTCCCATACCGTGGCTTGTGATTTCCAGCCCTTTCCCATACCATGACTTTTGATTGTTAGCCTCTTCCCATACCATGGCTTGTGATTGCCTGCCCTTCCCATATCATTGTTTGTGATTGCCAGCCCCTTCACATAACATGGCTTGGGACTGCCAGCCCCTCCCCTTAACATGGCTTGTGATTGCCAGCCCCTTCCCATAACATGGCTTGTGATTGTCAGCCTCTTCCCATACAATGGCTTGTGATTGCCAGCCTCTTCCCATACCATGGCTTGTGATTGCTAGTCCTTCCCATACCATGGCTTGTGATTGCTAGTCCTTCCCATACCATGGCTTGTGATTGCCAACCCCTTCCCATACCATAGCTTGTGATTGCCAGCCCCTTCCCATAACATGGCTTGTGATTGTCAACCCCTTCCCATACCGTGACTTGTGATTTCCAGCCCTTTCTCATACTATGGCTTGTGATTGCCAACCCCTCCCCCATGCCATGGCTTGTGATTTCCAGGTCCTTCCCATAACATGGCTTGTGATTTACAGCCCGTTCCCATACCATGGATTGTAATTTAGAGCCCCTTCACATATCATGGCTTGTGACTGCCAACCCATTCCCATACCGTTGCTTGTGACTGCCAGCCCCTTCCCATAACATGGCCTATGATTTCCTACCCTTTCCCATACCATGGCTTGTGATTGCCAGCCCCTTCTCATAACATGGCTGTGATTGCCAGCTCCTTCCCATAACATGGCTTGTGATTGCGAGCCCCTTCCCATACCATGGCTTGTGATTGCCAGCCGCCACCCATATCATGGCTTGTGGTTGACAGCCCCTTCCCATAACATGGCTTGTGATTGTTCGCCCCTTCCCATACCAGGGCTTGTGATTGCCAGCCTCTTCCCATTACATGGCTTGTGATTACCAGCCCCTTCCCATACCATGGCTTGTTATCTGCATTATAAACTCCACTTGAACCTAATTTCAAAAGTTTCAATTTTTGTCCGGCAAATTATACAAATAAATGGCAAAAATGTGGGCATGCGAAAACAATGACAAAATATAGACACGTGAAAACAATAACGAATATGTAGACATGTGGAAACAAAGGCAAAATATAGACATGCGAAATCAATGGCAAATTAAATCATGCAAAAAGAGTATACCAAAGAATGCTCCTATATGTTAAAACAGAAAAAAAGAAACATGACACTTCCTTCTCTTATGTTCTCGCTATTTATGTTCCCTGTTATACAAATGTTCCTTCGAGTGTTATGTTAAAAATATCTGCATTGAATAGCTGATGCGATATACCAATATATAAAAAAAATCATTTGTCCAGCACACGTGCTGTGTAAGCTATAGGTAATCAAATCAAATAGGAAGCATAATCAAATCTGGAAAGTTTCCAGTGTATTCAGTCAGCAACTTCTTTCATGGATACCCACAGAAAGATTTATTGGTTTCATTGTGAACTTTTATCACTTACGAATGAATGAAGCGAGCCATGGATCTAATTAGTTTATGATATTCTGAATACAAACCTCTCGCCTATCGATCTATGATTCTCAAAGAATTTCAATAGCAAGTATGGATACGAGTAACACGTACTTCATTCACTTTTTGTTGGAACAAATTTAAGGGATCTTTAAACTGTTTTTATTAATCTAATGTTTGCTTTTTAAGTATGTAAAGAAATGTCTAATGAGAAATTTATTATATTCTTATTTTGAAAAAAATATCAGGATCTGGACTGTTTGTGTCGACATATCGCTAAATGATTATTTTGTGTAGGTTCAGTTTGGTGGTATTGCCATGTTCTAATTTTTGAATTTACTTGGGGGGTGGTAAATACAAAAAGTTCTAATTTTTGTATTTACCACCCCCCAAGTAAATTCAAAAATTAGAACATGACAGTATTCACATAAAT
Organism: Pteria penguin; assembly: GCA_035048485.1. Lineage (NCBI taxonomy): Eukaryota > Metazoa > Mollusca > Bivalvia > Pterioida > Pteriidae > Pteria > Pteria penguin. The sequence goes on from CM068580.1 coordinate 6,347,548, forward strand.
ATCATGAATCTATCTGTGTTGTCTGCTTTGAAAACCGAGAATGCAAAATATTCGTACATATACAATACTACATACTTCACACATATAAAATGCTACATGCTTTGTACATATAAAACTACGTACTTCATACATATGAAATGCTACATACTTCGTACATAAAAAATGCTAAATACTTCACACATGTAAAACGCTACATGCTTTGTACGTATAAAATACTATATGCTTCACACATATAAAATGCTACATACCTCATATATATAAAATACTACATAATTCGCACATATAAAACTACATACCTCGTACATATAAAGTGCTACATACCTCGTACATATAAAGTGCTACATACCTCGTACATATAAACTGCTACATACTTCACACATTTAAAACGCTACATGCTTTGTACATATAAAATACTACATGCTTCATACGTATAAAATGTTACATACCTCATTTATATAAAATACTACATACTTTGTACATATAAAGTGCTACATACTTCACACATATTTATAAAACAAAACGCTATATCTTTCATTGCTGTAAAATGTTACATACTTCACAACTATACAATGCTACATACTTCACACATAAATTGCCACGTACTTCACACATATACAATGCTACATACCTCACACATAAATTGCTACGTACTTCACACATATACAATGCTACATACCTCACACATAAATTGCTACGTAACTCACACATATACAGTGCTACATACCTCACACATAAAACGCTAAACACTTTACACATATGCAATGCTACATACTTCACACATGTAAAATGCTACGTACTTCACATATATACAATGCTACATACGTAATACATATACAGTGTTACATACTTCTCAAATATAAACTGCTACATACTTCATACATATGAAATGCTACATACTTCGTACATAAAAATGCTAAATACTTCACACATGTAAAACGCTACATGCTTTGTACGTATAAAATACTATATGCTTCACACATATAAAATGCTACATACCTCATATATATAAAATACTACATAATTCGCACATATAAAACTACATACCTCGTACATATAAAGTGCTACATACCTCGTACATATAAAGTGCTACATACCTCGTACATATAAACTGCTACATACTTCACACATTTAAAACGCTACATGCTTTGTACATATAAAATACTACATGCTTCATACGTATAAAATGTTACATACCTCATTTATATAAAATACTACATACTTTGTACATATAAAGTGCTACATACTTCACACATATTTATAAAACAAAACGCTATATCTTTCATTGCTGTAAAATGTTACATACTTCACAACTATACAATGCTACATACTTCACACATAAATTGCCACGTACTTCACACATATACAATGCTACATACCTCACACATAAATTGCTACGTACTTCACACATATACAATGCTACATACCTCACACATAAATTGCTACGTAACTCACACATATACAGTGCTACATACCTCACACATAAAACGCTAAACACTTTACACATATGCAATGCTACATACTTCACACATGTAAAATGGTACGTACTTCACATATATACAATGCTACATACGTAATACATATACAGTGTTACATACTTCTCAAATATAAACTGCTACATACTTCATACATATACAGTACTTCAAACTTCACACATATGCAGTAATACATACTTTACACATGTGCATTACTACATTCTTCATACATATAAAATGCTACATGCTTCATACGTATAAAATGCTACATACTTCAAACATATACAATAATACATACTTCACACATATACAATAATACATACCTCAGACATATAAAATGCTACATACTTTACACATATACAATCCTACATACTTCATACATATAAAATGTTACAGTACATGCTTCTTACGTATCAAATAAGGGGCAGGCTTGGTGTAGTGGTTAAGCGCTTGGCTTGCGGCGCCGACGATCCGGGTTCGATTCCCGGGTTGCGCCACTATGTTTAAGAGGTTGGTAACCTCCTGCTTCCATGTCGCGATATAACTGAAATATTGTTAAAATCGACGTAAACACCAATCAACAAACCAACCAACCACATATACAATGTTACATACCTCACACATATAAAATGCTATATACTTCATACACATACAATACTACATACTTTATACATATACATAGCCGCAAGTAGTGGCCCTAAATGAATGATAGGGCCACAATTCCTTACGTTGCGTAAACTTGCATTTTTTATAAACGGAATGGCCGGCAGGATTCTACGCATTTCGGCATCAAATGGAGCAAATATCTAACATACATAAACATAAATCAATGTTTACTTACCCCCGATCTGTCGTCTGAAGGCTCTACACACATTTTTTTTCCCAACCTGTTTCAAATTTGCCGGTTTCTGTGTCAGCCATTCGGTCTCGCGAGATCTCGTTACAGAAACCTCACAAAAAGAGGCGGAGCTGACGAAAATCAGAGAACTATTCTACCCTCCACCACTAAACACTGACCACCTCCACACACGGTACTCCTATAACCTCCACCACTTAACACTGACCACCTCCACACAGAGAACTCCTCTACCCTCCACCACTAAACACTGACCACCTCCACACAGAGAACTCCTATACCTTCCACCACTTAACACTGACCACCACTACATAAGGTACACCTCTAACCTCCACCACTAAACGATAACCATCTCCACTTAGGGTACTCCTATAACCTCCACCACTACACACTCACCACCTCCACTTAGGGTTATCCTATAATCTCTACCAATAAACACTAACCACCTCCACTTAGGGTTATCCTATAATCTATACCAACAAACACTACCTCCACTTAGGGTTATCCTATAATCTCTACCAATAAACACTAACCACCTCCACTTAGGGTACTCCTATAACCTCCACCACTAAACACTCACCACCTCCACTTAGGGTACTCCTATAACCTCCACCACTAAACACTCACCACCCCAACTTAAGGTTATCCTATAATCTCTACCAATAAACAGTAACCACCTCCACATAGGGTTATCTTATACCCTCCACCACTAAACAATGACCACCTCCACATAGGGTACTCCTATACCCTCCACCACTGGACACTGACGCCTCCACATAGAGTACTCCTATACCTTCCACCACTGGACACTGACCACCTCTACTTAGAGTACTCCTATAACCTCCACCACTGGACACTGACGCCTCCACATAGAGTACTCCTATACCCTCCACCCTCCACCACTGGACACTGACCACCTCTACTTAGAGTACTCCTATACCCTTCACCACTGGACATTGACCACCTCTACTTAGAGTATATATATATATATATATATATATATATATATAGAGAGAGAGAGAGAGAGAGAGAGAGAGAGAGAGAGAGAGAGAACAATAATAATAACAACAATTAGCGTTATCAGAAATTTTGAAATGCCTCAGTCTTGGTTGTAGTAGACTGTTGTTTGTAGATACAAGCTATCGACGAGCTGTCATTATCAATAAACCAAAATCTCCTCAATTAAAATCGCGCTAAATGAGAAATGAAAATACGATATAGTGCTTAGAGCGGTTGTCATTGAGGAACTGCGGCGATGCATGAATCTATAAAGCAATATAACAATAAAACAGTAGTGTTATACTCTCCTTTATGTTAGCGTTATTGACTATACATTGTTCTCTTTATTCATTAAGAATTAACCAGCGACAATGTCTATCTTTATTATGCATAATCTCAAAGGTTCGTGAAAAGTATTGAATGAGTCCTTAGTGATGGTGTTATTGTGGTGGGAGTCAGACTGACCAGGATATGTAACAGTTACTTTGTAGGAACTCTTCTCCATAGTAAGTCCGGGTTCTTATTTCGTGTTGGATAATTAATTGTTAATTAATCTAATTTCCATTGTTCCGTTTTATTTAAACACACCATTATTTTTCAGAAAAGAAAAACAGGAACCAGTTAATAATATTTCATGTGTTACTGAATTATGACACTTCCTTTTAAACACAGTTATCTAAAGATTGCAGTATACAATTTCTAAATGTGAATATATACATTTATTAATAATAGGTTTTTATATGTTGAAGGTTAGCTGTAGGATGCCGGCGTGTGTCAATATAAATATGACCTTACATGATCAGGCTATAACTGTCTATACTCAGAGGAGATAAAGCCTCCAATTCAAATCAATACACAATCTTTGTAGATACCTCTCGGCATTTGGTGGTGTAATTTGGCAAATCACAAGCCTCTTTAACTTCTCCTCCTTACGCTGTTGTTTGTCGAAGACCTGATAATAATATTGACCTGCTATAGATTACCTTCGGAATTCTTTTGAATTTTTCTACGATCATGGTAACTATATTGATTTGAAGAGATCTGCATATGCGAAGTTCAGGATTTCACCAATTAACTACACTCAGTCTTCGAATAAATATTTAGATTTTGAAACATAGTGCCTTGCGATTGGATGGTTTCAGTGTAGGCAAACATACCCCATAAACCGTAAGGAAACACATAATTTACGAGAGAGGATTTAATCAGCTCTGTACCATGAAATTTGTCAGGTTTTAAGGCCAAGAATCAATTAAAAACACAGAGGCAAAGGATTTAATCTTTGATGTGTAAAACATTGCCAGTGAAAAGTTCTAAAGAATAGTTCGTCGTAGAGACTCGAGAAGTAGTATATCACTGGTTCTCTACTTACATTAGATGATCGTAAAACACAGTGGGGTAAACTCGCAGTTGCGTGTACATTTAAACTTACTTGCGAGCGGAAATCACACTGAAAGGGACTATATAGAGGCTTAGAATGTTGTCACGTTGCAGAGTGAAAGCGTTGCGGAAATAAAGTGCGAGTGGCACGGGCATATGGTGATGAGACTGTAAACTTCGTGTAGCATGTCAAAGTGGAATATCAATAACAGAATGGCACTAAGGGTAAATATATAGAAATTTGAATTCCATCAGAAAAATCTAAACTAGATCTCAATAAAAGGCAGCATAATCAATATATACATAGTCTATGAATTATTCAATAGAAGGTAGCATAATCAATACTGACAATAGAGGCATAGTCTATGAATTATTCAATAGAAGGTAGCATAATCAATACTGACAACAGAGGCATAGTCTATGAATTATTCAATGGAGGCATAATCGATGAATTATTCAGCAGAAGGCAGCATAATCAATAGAGGCAGTCTATGAATTATTCAGCAGAAGGCAGCATAATCAATAGAGGCAGTCTATGAATTATTCAGCAGAAGGCAGCATAATCAATAGAGGCAGTCTATGAATTATTCAGCAGAAGGCAGCATAATCAATAGAGGCAGTCTATGAATTATTCAGCAGAAGGCAGCATAATCAATAGAGGCAGTCTATGAATTATTCAGTAGAAGGCAACTTAATCAAAATAAGCATAATCGATGAGTTAATCAATAGAAAATAGCATAATCAATAGAGGCGAAGTCAAGGCACCATAATCACTACAGGCAGTCTATGATTGATTGATTGATTGATTTTTGTTTAACGTCACACCACGAATATTTCACGTAAATGGTGACGGCATCTGCCTGATGCGGGGCATACAAATTTTGACGTTTGCAACGGACCCACCCGAAGCAGTGAGGGATCTTTAACGTGCCATGCATACCACGACACGGGGCCTCGGTTTTTACTGTTTCATCCGAAAGACAGGACACCGGCATGACCAGAGCGGGACTCGAACCCCGGCCTCCCGATCAGGAGGCGAGCGCGATACCACTAGGCCACGCCGGCCTCATAGTCAATAATCAATAGAATGTAACAATCAATACAGGCATAGTCCATGAGTTGTTCCTAGTAGGCACATAATCAATACAGGCACAGTCTAGGAGTTATTCAATAGAAGACACCATAATCAATACAGGCATAGTCTAGGAGTTATTCAATAGAAGACACCATAATCAATACAGGCATAGTCTAGGAGTTATTCAATAGAATGTAACATAATCAATACAGGCATAGTCCATGAGTTATTCAATAAAAGGTTATGCGAGGTTTAACACCTCAGGTCAGATGTGGCTTTGTAAGAACTCAGGTCAGTTGTGCCTCTGTAACACCACCTCAGGTCAGTTGTGCCTCTGTAACACTTGAGGTCAGTTGTGGTTCTGTATTAATTCAGGTCAGTTGTGGCTCTGTAACACCTCAGGTCATTTGTGGCTCTGTATCACTTCAGGTCAGTTGTGGCTTTATAATACCTCAGGTTAGTTGTGGTTCTGTATCACTTCAGGTCAGTTGTGGCTCTGTAACACCTCAAGTCAGTTATGGCTCTGTAGGATCTCAGGTCAGTTGTACCTTTGTAACATCTAAGGTCAGTTGTGGTTCTGTATCACTTCAGGTCAGTTGTGTTCTGTAACATTTCAAGTCAGTTGTGTTCTGTATCATTTCAGTACAGTTTTTGGTAAAGTTTTGAGGTCCCCAAAACTTTATCATCAGCCTTCCTTATTAAGCACATCAGTACATTCAGGACCTATTTACCCCTAGTTCTCGAAAAAGAGAAAAATAGATATTTCTTAAATAACGAGATATATACTTTCTTTATTTTATTTGTGTATTCAGTTTGTGAAGTTTCATTCGTTTAAGACATGATATATTAAGGTTCCATATATAGATTAGTAAAATGCCTTGGTTCCACACACTTAACCCACCCCGTCTTTCAATATCCCACCCCCGTCTTTCAATAAATAAACATTTCGGTACCTTCCCTAGGAATGATGACACATACGCTGTGTGATATTCCCATTAGATATACTGCAGTGGTTTTGAATAACCGTTTTAGTGTGTATGCATAATATACAGACTTTATATGTACCTGTATTCACACTACCTATCATTTACTCTTTTTAAATCCAATCATTAATGTATAAACTTTATCGAGCTTTGATTGATGTAATAACGCTGCTCATCCATAGACTAGATTGAATATTCGAAGATGAATGGTGTACATATTGAATATATATTGAATATGACCAGTAGTTAATGTTGAAAAGAAAAACTTTCGATGGTCAATAGATGTTGCACAATATTTAGTGATGAGGGGATACCAACCAAATACGGCAGTAACTGACGTTTTATAAGGGTAGTGATTGCAGCAGTGTATCACTGTGGACGTTCGTCATAGACGCTATAAATCAGGTGAGACCACTTGTCCGGAAGGCGCATGTTTCTCCTGTTTTGTTAATGACATCTGCCATAAATGTCTGTATGTTTACCCAGTTTAGTTAATGACATCTGCCATAAATGCCCGGAAGTTTCCCCTATTTGGCTAATGACACATGCCCTGAATGCCATAAGATTTCCCCTGTTTGATTAATGGCATCTGTCATGAATGCCTGTAAGATTTCCCTCTTTGGTTAAAGACATCTGCCCTGAATGCCTGTAAGATTTCACCTGTTTGATTAATGACGTCTGCCATGAATGCAAGTAAGATTTCCCTGCTTGGTTAATGACATCTACCATAAATGCCTGTAAGATTTCCCTGCTTGGTTAATGACATCTACCATAAATGCCTGTAAGATTTCCCTGCTTGGTTAATGACATCTTCTATGAATGTTTCCTTTGTTTGGTTAATGACGTCTGCCATGAATGACTGTAAGTTCCCCTATTTGGTTAATGACATCTGCCATGAATGTCTGTAAATTTCCCCAGTTAAGTCAATGACATCTGCCATGAATGTCTGTAAGTTTCCCCTATTTGGTAAATGACATCTGCTCATGGACTCGTGTGATGGGACTCTTTCTTCTCCCGGACATGTGGTCTCATATGATGAGACACTTCCTCCTCCAGGACATGTAGTCTCATATGATGAGACACCTCCTCTATCCGGACATGTGGTCTCATATGATGAGACACTTCCATCTCCATGACATGTGGTTTCATACGATGAAACACTTCCTTCTCCATGGCATGTGGCCTCATATGATGAGACACTTCTTTCTCCATGACATGTGGTCTCATACGATGAGACACTTCCTCCTCCACGTTATGTGGTCTCATGTGATGAGACAATTCCTCCTCCAGGACATGTGGTCTCATATGATGAGACACTTCCTCTTTCCGGACATGTGGTCTCATATGATGAGACACTTCCTTCTCCATGACATGTGGTCTCATACGATGAGACACTTCCTCCTCCAGGACATGTGGTCTCATATGACGAGACACTTTCTCCTCCAGGACATGTGGTTTCATACGATGAGACACTTTTTCCTCCAGGACGTGGTCTCGTGTAATGAGAAACTTCCTTCTCCAGGACAAGTGGTCTCGTGTGATGGGACACTTCCTCCTCCAAGACATGTGGCCTCATATGATGAGACACTTCCTCCTCCAGGGCATATGGTCTCGTGTGATGAGACACTTCCTTCTCCAGGACATGTGGTCTCGTGTGATGAGACACCTCCTCCTCCAGGACATGTGATCTCATATGATAAGACACTTCCTCCTCCATGACATGTGGTCTCATATGATGAGACACTTCCTTCTCCCGGATATGTGGTCTCATATGAAGAGACACTTCCTTCTCCCGGACATGTGGTCTCATATGATGAGACACTTCCTTCTCCCGGACATGTGGTCTCACATGATGAGACATTTCCTTTTACATGACATGTGGTCTCATGTTATGAGACACTTCCTTCTCCAGGACATGTGGTCTCATATGATGAGACACTTCCTCCTCCAGGACATGTGGTCTCGTGTGATGAGACACTTCCTCCTCGAGGACATGTGGTCTCGTGTGATGAAACACTCCCTCCTCCAGGACATGTGGTCTCATATGATAAGACACCTTCTTCTCTATGACATATGGTCTCATATGATGAGATACTTTCTCCTCCATGACATGTGGTCTCGTGTGATGAGACACTTCCTTCTCCCGGACATGTCTCATATGATGAGGCACTTCCTTCTCCCGGACATGTGGTCTCATATGATGAGACACTTCCTCCTCCAGGACACGTGGTCTCGTTTGAATAGACACTTCCTTCTCCAGGACATGTGGTCTCGTGTGATGAGACACTTCCTTCTTCGGGACATGTGGTCTCATATGATGAGACGCTTTCTCCTCCAGGACATGTGGTCCCATGTGATGAGACACTTCCTTTTCCAGGACATGTGGTCTCATGTGATGAGACAATTCCTTCTCCCGGACATGTGGTCTCATATGATGAGACACTTCCTTCTCCCGGACTTGTGGTCTCATATAATGAGACACTTCCTCCTCCAGGACAGGTCTCATGTGATATTCAGAATGGCGCATTATCTTGGTTTGTCAGGAGTGCCGATGCTTAATGCAACATATTTGTCCTGTTTCGATGCTACAGTAGTTTTATATACATACAGTTCTGCTTAGATGTTATGTACCGGTACTGATCGGTCTCATTTTGTATAAGTATACGGATGAATTTTTCATTTACCAATTTTGGTGTCTTAAAGGATAACAAAGACAGCTATTCTCAGTGCTAATTGAATGAATGAAAATTTACAGAAAATTAATCATACGAATAAGAACTGCTTTGTCGTCCTGGGAATTGATTTGTAAATTCAAGCTTTTAAATACAAGCTTTAGAATTCTTGGCTCTATAGCGACGAGACACACTATTTGCGTCCATCTTTTTTTTTTTCATTCCTGGCAACAGTTATCGATCCTGCCATAGTGCTGTAGTCAACCACAATGGTTTGAATTGTAATTGCGGACCGTAGAGTGAAAACAGAGGAAGTGAAAAGGATCTGTATACCAATAAAGAGTATAACAGAAAAATAATTATTATAGTAATGAAGTATTTTGAAATTGTATAATTATGTAGTCATATTTGGAATGCACCAGTAATATTTAGCAGTTTCTAAACGATTCTGTGGTAATATAACGTAGTTATGTTAAAGGAGCATGGTCCGATTGAAGTCGGGAAAAGTATAAAAAAAATGTAAACGGATTTCTTAAACGGCAATCGATTGCTAGTATATTATCTAAGATGTGTAAAACGTATCGTTACCAAAGTCGATGTCGTTAACGAGATATGCCCGTTTTAAATTTGCAACATAACCAGGTCAACTCCTTGAATATTGATGAGATCGGTCAGAGGAAATCACGTGACAATGAAACTCGAGCTTTACCCGATTCTAACATTTGTTCCACTTTTCTTTTTTTTTTTTTTTTTTTGGCATCTGGGTTTGTGTATAGTTATTTTCGACCACACTTTTGCTTTTCTCGTGCTCGTATTCCTCCATGTGTACAATTTTTTGTTGTTTTCTACAGTGAACATCCGCGCACGCGCATGATTATGGGTGCAGCATCGCCTTATTTGGGGAATTGATACCAGCCGAATTTAATTCGACTCAATTACCTTTATTCTACGAAAACATTGAGGGATTTTAGTTTTAAATTTTGCAATTAACACAAAGTTTATAATTTATACAATACAGGAAAAATAAGATATTGTCGTAATTTATCCTTTTCATGCTAAAATTTTCCAGTCTCGGACTATGTCCCTTTAATTTATAACACGTACAATTTTAAACAGATATGAAATCAAAAGCTTGAAGACTTTCTGCTAGATTTCAAGTTCATTTCGTGGTATAATTTTGGAATTTTAAACGTCATTAGAGACTGACTATTGTGTTTCTGCTCTGTTCATAGTCGTTGGTAAGTCCAACACATCGATATTCATTGAGAAGAATACAATTGAAATGAATTCATTGTTACAAGGTAATTGTAAAGAACCTTGCTTTCATGCAACTTTCCGATTCGATCGAAATTGATAATGTTTTCCTATTAAAACATGACAAAATGAGATACTATGACGGGTGCTAAATTGCAATGACAAAGCAATTGCATCAACAACTCGTGCATAAATATTTTAAAGGGATAGGACTTGCAATTTTAAATGGAAGTTGATTCAATTTGGAATGCGTACTTCAAAAATCTCCAAAGAAAGCTGAACAAATAACGATAAATTGATTTAACAGATCTATCATCTTACACTACGTGGTAAAGTCAACTTTACTGAATAAGGCCTTGGAGAAGTTTCATTATCTTTATTGGAAGTAAATAGAGTAGCCCGTTTTCACTCGACAGTTGTGCGATAATACGGCTCCCATATATATGGTACACCATAAATTGGTAATTCAGGTTGGCAGGGGTCTTACCTAAAATTAAAGAGGAAAACATTCCAACAGTTTGATTGGATGGTAATTTGTTATTTGCATTGTTTTAACGGCTGACATTCGCTTTTTAAAATCAATACCTTATCTGTGTCTTTTAAAGTTTTGTATAGATATTCAAGTATAGACCATAAAAGTAAACAAGACTCATTGTTCTTGTAAGAAATCGTGAACAATAGAGATAACATACGCATTCTAGTGGTGTAAGTGATCGCGCAGGCTACGTATTATACTTGTTTCATATCTCGATAAATCTTTAGAATAATACTTCATAATCAAATATTTTGTGATATCTTCAATTTTCATGTTCCACTTAATGCTCTACATGCCTGTAGCGTTATTTGTCACGCGGATTACCATCATCCCTGTCTGTAGCATTATTTGTCACGCGGATTACCATCATCGCTGTCTATAGCGTTATTTGTCACGCGGATTACCATAATCTCTGCCTGTAGCGTTATGTGTCACGCGGATTACCATCATCAGGCGGATTACCATCATCTCTGTCGATAGCGTTATATGTCACGCGGATTACCATAATCTCTGTCTATAGCGTTATTTGTCACGTCGGATTACCATCATGTCTGTAGCGTTATTTGTCACGCGGATTCCCATAATCTCTGTCTATAGCGTTATATGTCATGCGGATTACCATCATCACTGGCTGTAGCGTTATGTGTCACGTGGATTACCATCATCTCTGTCTGCAGCGTTACTTGTCACGCGGATTACCATCATCTCTCTCTATAGCGTTATTTGTCACGCGGATTACCGTCATTTCTGTCTGTAGCGTTATTTGTCACGCGGATTACCATCATCTCTGTCTGTAGCGTTATTTGTCATGCGGATTACCATAATCTCTGTCTATAGCGTTATTTGTCACGCGGATTATCATCTTCTCTGTCTGCAGCGTTATTTGGCACGCGGATTACCATCATCACTGTCTGTAGCGTTATATGTCACGCGGATTACCATCATCTCTGTTTGTAGCGTTATATGTCACGCGTATTACCATCATCTCTGTCTGTAGCGTTATGTGTCACGCGGATTACCATAATTTCTGTCTGTAGCGTTCTGTGTCACGCGGATTACCATCATCTCTGTCTGTAGCGTTATGTGTCACGCGGATTACCATCATCTCTGTCTTTAGCGTTATTTGTCACTCGGATTACCATCATCTCTGTCTGTAGCGTTATGTGTCACGCGGATTACCACCATCTCTGTCTGTAGCGTTATATGCACGCGGATTACCATCATCTCTGTCTGTAGCGTTATTTGTCACGCGGATTACCATCATCTCTGTCTTTTTTTCTTTACATAAAAACGTCAAATGTCCAAAATATATATAATCAAGGCGCCCAGTGTTCACAGTTTTACTCAAATGGTAGTATAGAATCAGAAAAAATGGATTTTAATACAAATAAGTATTTTTAAATCTTTAAGTTGTGAACATACTATTTTTCTAGAGGGACATAGGTTAAAGTAAAACTCAGTCACAATGCATACTGAGTCAGATTCGTCAGTACAAGGTAATGATGTACATGTATGGACACTTCGAAAATCGAGTTGTTAAACGAATTGAAAGGTAAACGGTGACTTTGGAGAATTAGGGATGGGATCAGGTGCCACGGAGAAAAAAAAAACATCCCCACTGGCAGCTCACATCTCCCGTCAGCCTGTAATTATTACAATTCATGAAGGATGGTTAAAATCACAGTCACTATCGGGTTAGATTTCCAGTTCTCTACACATTTTTAACGTATTTAAATATATAAAAGAAATACAGTAAATAGACCCATATATATATATATTCCTCCGAAAGCTATTTAAACATCAATACATCGATTCTATATGAAAAAGAAATATAAAACGTCAAAGTACGATGGCTATTTACATTAGCAATACGGAGACGTAATTTACATTGTGGCCTTTCTCTTTTGTTTGTATATGGCATCTTTTATTTGGGGTGACATGATTGACGGTCTCTCAGACATGTCTTCTTTACCTTGTTTAGTGTGGCGTCAGTTCATTATATAATGCTGATACATTATATCTGGATAAATATTGTACCAAGTTACATACAAACTGCTCATCCATAATTCTTATATCAGTCGGCCCTATCGTTGCTAATTATTGACTCTGATGTGTGAACAGGGCCTGGTAACATGCATGTAAATCCTTCTTACATCGTTAGCATTTAAATGCCAAAATGATAAATATTCAAGCTTTACTTTAACTCAAACCGTGGTGTCAATATTGTGATTGGATATGAAGCATCTAAAATCGAATTTAATAAGCGTAAGTTTATACATGGCACATAATAGACATAATTCTCTGGACACGTCATCCGAGTTTACAATGAAAACAAGCAAAATAATAAGGTAGACTAACTCGAACGCTGTTAAATCCGCTCTCAAGGGATTGACCAAATATGCGAAAGAATATAGAATAACACAAAATATCTTGATTGAGAGTGAGTATTCCAATCATACGGCTTATACTAAGAGTATGAAGCATCTAATAGACCTTTCTGGTATTTTTAAAAATTTCATCTCGCATCAATGCCCGACATATGAAGCTGTGTTGCTCAACGTCATAATGAAAATTCCAGCAAATCGGAGTATGTCGGGCATGAGGCCCCATATATCGTATAAAATATTCGCATACTGCTTGGTACCTTATTAGCTCCACAGACGATATTTGGATGCTGGTTCTACACACCAAATCATCCTTTTAATTGAATGTTCCGCTATTAAATCTACTTACGTATACTTTGAACTGCTCAATGATTTTGTCATTATAACTCATATCGTATGAGTATAGTTGTTTCCAAGAACGACTAATGTCGTTCTAAAATTCAGAAAATACAAAACAAAACGCCTACGTTGAGTTGTTTTTCTCTGTATCAGTATATTATTTTGTTTTAGTTACGCCCAGTTTTGGAATGTCGGATGCCCACCTTAACAACGAGACAAGCATTCCTGGTATCACTCCAAGAAGAGATGCCCAAACAAAAGGACAAATTTCGCGGTCTCAAACGTCTGGAGTTCAGTCCCCCTAGGAGTCTTAAAGACCTTCGCAACATCGTCTCCTCTGAACTTCGAAATGTAAACAAGAAACTTTCACGACTAGAAAGAGCATATTACGGAGTGGGAAAGAGTTTACAAGATGAAGTCGATCGATATAATATGCCACTCAAAGTCGTTATGCGAATGCTTTCGATTCAAAACTTTTCGTCAGCGAAGTCCATTGAGGATGCCATCAAATTCGGCACAGATCCCAAACGTTACAAAGGTGACCCAAATAACATTACGATGTTGAAAGACATTTATTCCAAACTTCAGATGTACGTACCGGAGAAGTTCACAGAATTATCGGACTATTGTCTGAAAATATTGTCGACGTTAGAGAAATATTTCATGAGTTTTTATGACGAAAATGACGGATATCTTGAAACGTCTGCTCACTATCATCAACAGATCAACAAATGGAAGACAACGATTAGATCTAATTTAGAAAAGGTGAAGAAACTTCAAAAGGAATTCAAAGACAACATGGTTCATTACACTATGTTCACACCTCCAGTGGTAGCATTTTGTAAAAAGAATGAATGCGAACAAATTCCTTTCCTTCTCATGTTTGCTGACGCATGTACCAATATTCGGGCCGCAATGGCAATAATGACGTCATGGTTACAAGCAGACGAAAATTACCCAGTTTTCTTACGCAATGATATTGATGATATGGAAATGAAGAAAGAGGAGAAAGTAAAAGCTATGCGAGAGGCCAAAACTCGTTATCATTCGTTGATTTATAAGCTCAATCAAACTGAGATGGAATACGACAGAGGCCTGTCAGAAGTGGAAACTTGGAGAGATAAAGAAGACGCACTGAAGGTGGAGGAAGACTATCTGAAACAGCTGCAAGGCGAACTGCAGCAAGAGTTAGACTTTAAGGAGTTCCGGAGAGACGAGTTGATGAAAAACAAAGCCGAATTCAGTGCAGACAATTATAATGAAGTATATGACATGCTCATTGATGAAATACGGTATGTCAGAGATCGACTTCCCTTAGTCAGACGACAACTCGCAGCTGCACAACACAAGCTGGAGTGGATGACACAGAAAAAAGCGGCCCTAACCAAAATCGAAAAAGAACTGAAGCGAACTAAAAAGGAATTATCGGATGCAAAGAAAGAACAAAAGGAGAAAGAGCAAGAATTTACGGAATTAGAAAAATCATTAGAAATAGCACGTAAAGTCCATCGATATAAAACAAGCACAGATGCAGCGGAAAAAATATATTTCTGTCTCCCCTTTGGACAGAAGCAGACACATGCACTTGGTGCAGTAGATGGTAAGTAAATAAAAAATTTCTGGAATTCACATACCTCGTATAGTAGCAAAAATACTATCTAAAGTGATGTCTTATCTATAATCATCATGGGAACTGTGTTCGTTTAGTGGGTACCACAGGAGACATTCTGTCGTTACTCAAGTAAATTAAGTCTTCAGTCGTCACCAAGGGAACCAAGATCGTTTAGTTAGTATCATGATCGTCTTAAAACCGAGAAGTTATATTATATTATATTATATTATATTATATTATATTATATTATATTATATTATATTATATTATATTATATTATATTATTCACTGTAAATGACGTCTGACATTCTCTTGCAGATAAATTCACCAAAGTTTCGTCCGTTGTGTGTCGCATGATTGACCAAGACTGGATCACACTTTACCGAAATCTGCCATTTCATCCAAAACGCGGGTCACTGACCATAGAAAAAGACATAAGTGATATAAACGCAGAGAGCGCCAGAGGACCAAAGGAGGGTCGGGCTCTCAACGCTATTAACAGATGGAAGCGCTATCACACGCGCGCCAAGGTTGACGACATTCTTGATACCCTGAAGAAGATCAGACGGCAGGACATCATGGCAGAAATCGAGAAGACGCTGAACCCTCCTAAAGTCATTGAAGAGGTGCAGGAAATCTACGTTCCTCCTAGTGTTGCTCCTGAGTTGGTACCATTTTATAAAGAACTTGAACGATATGACCAACTTCGGAAAGCACATAAAACAAAAAGGTGAAAGCGAAAAATAATAAACAGTTGTTGCAATTACTTGGTTTCCAAATTTGGGATTGGCGAAGAGGGTGTTTTGATTTCGTTCCTCTTTCGTCACTGGAATATAGTTTCTAATTACATTTGTATTATTAGGAAGTGCTCAATTTTTCAATTTTGTTAGTTTATTACATGTTATCTATGATTAAACTTCAAAAACTGCTAATGTCGTTATCTAAATGACTCTTACCTTCTGTAAACCATGTTTTACCATTATTCCAATCAAAGAATAGTGACTTTTGACCTAAAAATAGATAGGCATCTTTGTCTATTCATTGCTTAGTATATATATTTATATTAAAATTTGGATCTGACGTTTGGTTCTGGAGTTACCATCCGGAAACCATTTTGTGACGTAATGACTGATGTACAAGACAGAGGGACAAATGGAAGTGAAACATAATGTGACGTAAAGACTGACGTACAAGAAGATGGAGGAACAAATGGAGGGGAAACATTTTGTCCTTTCTATCAAGCCAACAGGGGACTTAAAACAAGAAGCCCAAGTGGGCATGTATCGCTTTCTGGGCTCTTTGAGCACATAAAATTAGAAAGTATTAGGATTTTCTTAGGTAAAAATGTTCACATCATAATCTACCGAAAAACATCTTTCTGTGATATATATATAGCAGAACTTTCATTTCTACTAGACTTCATCAAGGTCCATCATAGCTCAATAGTGTATTCCATACCTTTTTAATGTTTTAGAAATTTAAAGAAATCACAGTATTTATGCATTTTCACACATTTTTACAAAATTACAAAAAAAAAAGAAAATGCATTATGTCAATGTTCAATGAGAAAATAATGAAAGTAGTAATAAATACAAATAAATAAATAAATAAACACCCTTTTTAAAAGCGTTAGATATTGAGTTCAAAATGGAATCGTAATAACAATTTTCTTAAGACATATTTCTAAAAATAAACTCTTATTCATCCGAGAGAAGACCTTTGTTAAAGGAAGGTACACTTGGGAGCCTTTGTCGCTAGGTTCCGATCTGGCAAAACACAAGTATTGTAAGGGATATCGAGTTCCTGATCCAAAGCTAAGTTTCATCAAAATGTTCCATCAGAAGTCCATCCTATCTTACTATAACATACAAATACATGTTGTACGACTCACCCTTTTAATCTTAATTATAACCAATCCTAAAATTCAATTGTGGTCACAGGGGCAACAAATTTTTTATGAGGACATTTTTTAATTGTAAGTAAGAGGTGACGGTCAAGGTCACAAGGTCTAACAACAATGAACACGCATGTAAAATATGAAAGCCCTAGTTCTCATGGTTGAGAAGTTACGGTCGTGGATTAATGTTTTCATATGTAGGTCAAACGTGAAGGTTAAAGTCACAAGGTCATAAATCGGTACCAATGGAAAGGTCTTGCTAAAAGGAACACACGAGTAGTATGGAAGCACTGGCTGGCAAAGCTGGAAGGTTATGTATAATGTTAATTTGTCTACAGACAGACAAGACTATCGATCCAGGGCATAAAAACCAACAATAAGTTTAGACTGGAATAAAAACAACACGTTTTTCTAGATCTCTGAGCTATGCAAATCTATCGAAAAATAAAACCCCGAATTCCAAAGACAACCCCAAAATAGAGCACTGCTGAAGCGCTCTGCTCATTTTCGAAAGATAAAGAAGATAAAATGCCAAGGCATTTTGTTGTACATATTCTCTCACATACCCATCTTGAGCGTTTTGAGATTGCCATCTTCCATGTTTTTAAACAGTCAGTAATACCAGCTGTTGCAGCAGCAGTACCTCCTCCTGATCGTACGCTATGTAAGCGGAACTTTTGTTTGTCCAGACCTATGATGCTATATGCATGCGAAATAATTTCTCTAGTTCTAGTATAAGTAATATGTGTATTACATTTCCTAAGTTTGTAACAATTCACTTTTTAACAAAATAATAAAGGTAGAAACAGAAATTCATCAGTACATAATTTTACACCACATATATTTAGATATCTTTCTAAAATATTAACTGCATGTGTCATCGTACCAGTTTTTACAATACATACTTCAGAACCAGTTTTATATATGTCAGTCTTACTTTTACTTATATGAATTAACACATAATCTTCAAACCGCATAATATCTTTACTTTTTAATTAAGATAATTCAGAAGATCGAAGAAACCCTGCATATGCAACTTAACAAGTACAGTCGATGCATATATCAGCTAAAGATCTATGTTCATTTGAAAATTTATTAACTGAAAGAGACAAATGTTCTGGCTGGATGGGTTCTTTTTTCACTATAGGGCGACTTGTATCTCTTACTGCCCCTTTTTTGACACATTTCACGAGATCAGAATGGCATGGATTATCTTCTCCTGCTATTAAATGAACCCAACTAATATTAGGACATACTACTGCTGCATCGCCACATTTAACGAAATGAGCAATATACTTTGGCACATTAAAATTTGTTGCTGGTAAAGGAATAACGGGAAGTTGATATTTATTGCACCAATATTGAATGCGTACCGATATTGTTTTATCGTGTTTTCAGCTCGGGATTTCAAACATAATTCATGCAACGCTTTAGCAAGATCATTCAATTCCACATCTTCATATATCTTATTGGTTTTCCACCTTCCTATAGTGAATTTATCTGAAAACGTATATACAAAATGATATGCAATTATCTCAATGCATTGATATCAGTCAAGTGACCATTAATTCACCAAGGCCTTTTCAACTGCTGTGCATCAATAGCTGACCATTATTTCACATACTAAATACTAAAAACCACCCGACTGATACGGACTCCATAAGTACTCCACAAATAATGACACACAGGTCTATGAGACTCATGGTCTACAACTAATGACACACAGGTCTATGAGACTCGCGAGTCTACAAGTAATGACACACAGGTCTATGAGACTCGCGAGTCTACAAGTAATGACACACAGGTCTATGAGACTCGCGGGTCTACAGGTAATGACGCACAGGTCTATGAGACTCGCGGGTCTACAAGTAATGACACACAGATCTATGAGACTCACAGGTCTACAGGCAATGACACACAGGTCTATAAGACTCACGGGTCTACAGGCAATAACACACAGGTCTATAAGACTCACGGGTCTACAAGTAATGACACACAGGTCTATGAGACTCACGGGTCTACAAGTAATGACACACAGGTCTATGAGACTTACAGGTCTACAAGTAATGACACACTGGTCTATGAGACTCACGGGTCTACAGGCAATAACACACAGGTCTATGAGACTCACGGGTCCACAAGTAATGCCACACAGGTCTATGAGACTCACGGGTCCACAAGTAATGACACACAGGTCTATGAGACACACGGGTCTACAAGTAATGACACACAGGTCTATGAGACTCACCTGTCTACAGGCCATGACACACAGGTCTATGAGACTCAGGGGTTTACAAGTAATGACACACAGGTCTATGAGTCTCACGGGTCTACAGGTAATGACACACAGGTCTATGAGACTCACGGGTCTACAAATAATGACACACAGGTCTATGAGACTCACCTGTCTACAGGCCATGACACACAGGTCTATGAGACTTACGGGTTTACAAGTAATGACACACAGGTCTATGAGACTCACGGGTCTACAAGTAATGCCACACAGGTCTATGAGACTCACGGGTCTACAAATAATGACACACAGGTCTATGAGACTCACGGGTCTACAAGTAATGACACACAGGTCTATGAGACTCACCTGTCTACAGGCCATGACACACAGGTCTATGAGACTCAGGGGTTTACAAGTAATGACACACAGGTCTATGAGACTCAAGGGTTTACAAGTAATGACACACAGGTCTATGAGACTCGTGGGGCTACAGGCAATGACCCACACACAGGTCTATTAGACTCACGGGTCTACAAGTAATGACACACAGGTCTATGAGATTCACGGGTCTACAAGTAATGACACACAGGTCTATGAGACTCACGGGTCTACAACTAATGACACACAGGTCTGTGGGACTTACGGATCTACAAGTAATGACACACAGGTCTATGAGACTCACGGGTCTACAAGTAATGCCACACAGGTCTATGAGACTCACGGGTCTACAAGTAATGACACACAGGTCTATGAGACTCACGGGTCTCCAAGTAATGACACACAGGTCTATGAGATTCACGGGTCTACAAGTAATGACACACAGGTCTATGAGACTCACGGGTCTACAAGTAATGACACACAGGTCTATGAGACTCACGGGTCTACAACTAATGACACACAGGTCTATGGGACTTACGGATCTACAAGTAATGCCACACAGGTCTATGAGACTCACGGGTCTACAAGTAATGACACACAGGTCTATGAGACTCACGGGTCTACAGGTAATGACACACAGGTCTATGAGACTCACGGGTCTACAAGTAATGACACACAGGTCTATGATACTCACGGGTCTACAAGTAATGACACACAGGTCTATGAGACTCGCGAGTCTACAAGTAATGCCACACAGGTCTATGAGACTCACGGGTCTACAGGCAATAACACACAGGTCTATGAGACTCACGGGTCCACAAGTAATGCCACACAGGTCTATGAGACTCACGGGTCCACAAGTAATGACACACAGGTCTATGAGACACACGGGTCTACAAGTAATGACACACAGGTCTATGAGACTCACCTGTCTACAGGCCATGACACACAGGTCTATGAGACTCAGGGGTTTACAAGTAATGACACACAGGTCTATGAGTCTCACGGGTCTACAGGTAATGACACACAGGTCTATGAGACTCACGGGTCTACAAATAATGACACACAGGTCTATGAGACTCACCTGTCTACAGGCCATGACACACAGGTCTATGAGACTTAGGGGTTTACAAGTAATGACACACAGGTCTATGAGACTCACGGGTCCACAAGTAATGACACACAGGTCTATGAGACACACGGGTCTCCAAGTAATGACACACAGGTCTATGAGACTCACGGGTCTTCAAGTAATGACACACAGGTCTATGAGACACACGGGTCTACAAGTAATGCCACACAGGTCTATGAGACTCAGGGTCTACAACTAATGACACACATGTCTATGAGACACACGGGTCTCCAAGTAATCACACACAGGTCTATGAGACTCACGGGTCCACAAGTAATGACACACAGATCTGTGAGACTCACGGATCTACAAGACATACAGGCCTATTGGACTCACGGGTCTACAAGTAATGACAGTTCTATATAATAATGAGATTCACAGGTCTACACAAATAAACACACCGGTCATCAACATCAAAATACACGGTATACATACAAATGCATGTAAAGAATAGTATTCATACATGTAATAGATTGGATGCATCTAATTTCACCAATAACACAGATGACGAAAATGTATCAGACCCAAAAATAACATCCATGTTAGATCCCTGTATATATATAGCGCTAGGGTCTTTAAATTCAAGTACATCTATCACGTACTCTCTGTAATTCAATCCCTCTTTGAAAATGAAAGGCCAGAGAGTGGACGAGGGCCATTTAGGAACTAAGAGACAACCTCTAGCTTTACATTGAACAAGGTGGTTAATACATTTAACGATTTAATATATAAGGGGACAAGCCAGTTCATTTCTGAATTCCAGTTTTATTGAAATAATCAATCGCTTTAGTATCTACACCCAGAATTTCGAAAATTTTAGTATTTATTTCTGCAGTGTAAGTGCCTGCTCCCGTAGAGCTTGCATCAGAAAATACTAAAGTATTTTTCATGATTGGTTGATCAAGGTTCATAAATTATGAGATTGAATATTGCTAAGCAAAAACCTTAATTCATTTAAAAGATGTTTATTTTTCTCAAGATAGGCGTATCCTAAGATACACGTTTAAAATCAGCAAAGAACAATATCTAGTCATTATACAACAAACACTCCCAAACACTGGAGTCATTGGTATTATATTGCCCGCAGTTTTAGCCAAGTAAGTCCTTAGCAGTGATCAATGGGAAACGGGAGATAACTCTTCGTAGCGAAGATTTCAAACTCTCAGTTCTCCTTTCTGGCGTAGAATATATTTTTTGGTTGGTTGATTGGTGTTTTACGTCGCTTTCAACAATTTTTCAGTTATATCGCGACATGGAAGCAGGAGGTAACCAACTTCTTAAACATAGTGGCGCAATCCGGGGATCGAACCCAGATCGTCGGCGCCGCAAGCCAGGTATTGAATAGAAAATGTTAACGGATCCCACATAATACACGCCAGAGGCATGGACTGCGCCGGACGAGGGGTATACGCCAGAGGCATGGACTGCGCCGGACGAGAGATATATGCCAGAGGCATGGACTGCGCCATGCGAGGGATATACACCAGAGGCATGGACTTCGCAGGATGCGAGATATAAGCCAGAAGCATGGACTGCGCCGAACGATAGATATACACCAGAGGCATGGACTGCGCCGGACGAGGGTATACGCCAGAGGCATGGACTGCGCCAGACGAGGGGTATACGCCAGAGGCATGAACTGCGCCGGACGAGGGGTATACGCCAGAAGCATGGACTGCACCGAACGAGAAGTATACGCCAGAGGCATGAACTGCGTCGGACGAGGGGTATACGCAAGAGGACATGGACTATGCCGGATGAGGGGTATACGCCAGAGGCATGGACTGCGCCAGACGAGATATATACGCCAGAGGCATGGACTGACCCGAACGAGGGGTATACGCCAGAGGCATGGACTGCGCCAGACGAGGGGTATACGCCAGAGGCATGAACTGCGCCGGACGAGGGGTATACGCCAGAAGCATGGACTGCGCCGAACGAGAAGTATACGCTATAAGCGTGGCCTGCATCGGACGAGGGGTATACGCAAGAGGACATGGACTATGCCGGATGAGGGGTATACGCCAGAGGCATGGATTGCGCCGGACTAGGGATATACGCCAGAGGCATGGACTGCGCCGCACAAGGAGTATACACTAGAGGCATGGACTGCGCCGCACGAGGAGTATACGCCAGAGGCACTGGACAAGAGATATACATTAGAGGCGTGGGATGCGCCGCACGAGGAGTATACGCCAGAGGCACTGATTTCGCCGCTTACTCGAATCTTTAGCTCAGGTGACCTAAAAAGACAGTAAGTTGTCATATTTAAAATCATGTAGTAAGATACCTGACACAAAGTGTTTCTTTCTATTTAATGAGTAGTTTTAATAAACTTGTGATCTCTGTATTAAATATTCAAGTCCTTGATATAATTTTGGAGATGAACAACGGAACAGACAAGTCTTCATCTAGTATTTTATTTTTATAACCATTTTCATTTTTGTAGACATTTAGTAATGCAACATAAATATCACATGCTTTCAACAGTTATTGTATAACAGAAATTAGGGTAGAACAAAGCTTGGTAATAATGTAATCTAATGCAAAATTCGACATGATAGGGCTGGAGTTGTCGTCCTTGGCTTTGCAGATCTTTGTTACTTTATCTTCTACATACTTGCCCCATTTAGTATTAATATAATTTTCATAAAACATATTTGTGTAACATCTACATATACTCAATATACTATTGGCCAATGAATTTAACCTGCACATTTATTATAATTACTGAAACTCCTTGAAATAGACAGATCTTACCCTACAACATTGCTACTTTAAATACTAGGACACAAACTAATGTTTACACTTTTGAAAGTACATGAACTTCAGTTGTACTTGTATAGTATAATTAGGTCATAGGATTAAATGGCATAGAATACATCATGGATGAATTTGAATAATGGTAACTTCATATACGGCAGATAAATTTCACAACCAAATGTAAAGCAGATCAAATAGGAATAGTATGAATGACACTGAGTGATAATTATTTGCCAGATGGAAATGAGGAATGAAGATGAATTGAAATATTTTCTACTATATTAAGTTTGACAATTACTTGAAGGACAATCTCATGACCATAGTTAGTCATGTTTACACTATATAACATGATTTCTCAAGGTATTTTGCATCTAGAATATATTTTAATCAAACCTTTTTTTCATTGCAATTTTGAAGGGAAGGTTGTATAAATAGTCAAAGTTATGAAATTTATGCCCTAGAAGAGAACTAAAATGAACAAGATGAATTGTAAAAGAAGTTTTGTTGTGGAGAATACAATGGGGCTATCTTTAAAGAGAAACATTGTGCAAGATAAGAATAGTGAAGAGAGTCTATATTGCATGACATTTACTGAACTTGTACTGGTTCAATGTAAAACTTAACATTATACAATCATCGTCAGTAACGTAACACACTATCCTAATACATATTATTGCACCGAGATAGATCTCTTATAACAGATAGGAAAAAAAAATAGATAATGAGACATCCAGCAATAATATACATA
Organism: Pteria penguin; assembly: GCA_035048485.1. NCBI lineage: Eukaryota > Metazoa > Mollusca > Bivalvia > Pterioida > Pteriidae > Pteria > Pteria penguin. Next base: position 6,372,257 of record CM068580.1, read on the forward strand.
GTCATATGATCTCATACATTAATATATTCCATAGTAAATAAAAAATCCTAAATTGTAAAACCATGACAGCAAAGGGTTCTGTTGTAATTTTAACCATCTGGAAAGCTGTGCAAATTTGCTAAAGGAATAAAGAGCTCTTTTCTAAGACACAGAGACTACGTTCTGTAGGGAGTTGTAACAATTCTGATAGCCAAGAAGAAGCTTTGGTGGTAGAGATACCCAATATTGCCAGCATCTCTTGATAGTTAATCATACATCAATATTACTGTGAAATATCCAATAATCCCTCTTCATTTACAATAAACAATGGCTGTCCATTCAGTACAAAACAACAAAAACACATACAAAAAGCAAAACAATATCACAGTTACTTTTGGATTAATTGTGTGTTTGTTCCATATACTAACTAGCTATATAGACACTACTTACATTTGTTTTCAACATATATACTAACTAGCAATTGAGACACTACTTACATGGGGTTTCAGTCATATCATTAAACTGTTCAACACTAACAAGGGATTATATACATAATGTTTTTGTTTATCAGTATTCTATACAACTCTATATTCTTATTCATACAATGACAACCAAGTTTTTCCAAACAGTAAAAACCTTTCTTACCAAGAACTATTTTATAGCTCACCTGTCTGAATAACTGATGAGCATCATTACAACACTTTTTTGAGAAAACAAAACTTGAATAAGATGAAAATAAATCTGTATAAATATTTGGTTTATTAAGAACCATTAAAATGTAAATTCATTAAAAAAGTTCCTCTCAGTTTTCATTTAAACCCTTCGTACTCTTTTCGTATTTACCGTACTTAATGACAATATATCCTGTTACATGTTTTATTCTACACAATAAAAGTGTGAATTCTAGTTAGCATTATTATGTTTCCTTCACTATACACTTTCCTGGGTCTATTATTCTCACTTATCCAAATTCATTTCTCGTTTTCTGTTACATGTAATTGTATACAAGGGAGATATACACAAATAATGATCATCATTATAAGTAAGATGCCCTGTATAGATTATTCATAGGGTATACATGTACATTACTCAAAAAGTTTTGCAATTCATTATGCATTGCAGTGACTAGATTACCTTTATATGCTTATATCATACAAAACACAATATCAGAATTTGGTACAAACAGAGCAATAGACCAGTAATGGGCAAATTCTACATGGGATTTTACATGTAAATGTCCAAAGAAAAAAGGATAAAGAATGCATATTTATAATTTCAGCATGTGAAATAGGTATTAGTTTGCTTTTTGATTTCTTTTAATCTTATGTTTTTTTATATAAAGCAAAGCAGTTTCATTCCTCACTTGAATGATTTAAAAGCAGTAAAGTAAAATAAGTTTTTCTTGATGTTTGCTGAATTTAAAGAAAGCAAATTCAAATGTTGTGAGTGTTTGTTTGGTAAAACAGATAATATTTAATTTCAGGACTTTGTAATGGCATCAGCTGCTTGCTGGGCTTTCACTATGTTATAACAAGCTTGGCACACTCTCACTGGTTTCAGAATACGAAGTCGTCTAATCTCTGTTTCATATCGGCTACATCTACAAAATAAGTCACAGGCAAATGGATTCAGTCTGAGAGTGAAATTATCAGTAGTAGTTAGTGAAAGACAATAAATCAGATATCAAGAGTATAGACTGGAAATTTCAACTTCAAGGGTCAAAGAGAAATAGTCTAAATTAACCAAAATACTTCTTAAATGAAGTTTCACTACAAATAATTGTGATTATCATAGAGGTTTGACCTAATCCACATTTAGAGTTATCCATGTTCTAGCAAACAAACCTAGAACAGTCCTAAATACAAAAAGCCCTAGCAGCTGTGAATTGGAATTGTAATGAATTTAGTCATGTGTTAATGGTCACTTTGGGTGAAGGTCATGACATACCCGTGTGTAAACCCATATGAAAATTGTATCCCTTCTGTTCAAAAGATATAATGAAGGTTAATTAGTTTTAAAAACAAAGCTCAAATTTCAAGGTCAAGGGGTCAAAATCATATTATCATACAAAATATTCATCATAGCAAATGATACTGAATGTAATTGTTTATACATTACAGCACAAATTATTATTTTAACTTTAAATTTAACCCTGTGGAATGGTCCTTGCAAAAGTAGGAAACGTAAGCATTACCTGCCATGCCATCTTCTACTGTGTCACAGGACATTTACCTTATAGCCTATTACAACTTCTACTGTGTCACAGGACATTTATTTAATAGCCTACTACAACTTCTACTGTGTTACAGGACATTTACCTAATAGCCTATTACAACTTCTACTGTGTCACAGGACATTTATTTAATAGCCTACTACAACTTCTACTGTGTCACAGGACATTTATCTTATAGCCTACTACAACTTCTACTGTGTCACAGGACATTTACCTTATAGCCTACTACAACTTCTACTGTGTCACAGGACATTTACCTTATAGCCTACAACTTCTACTGTGTCACAGGACATTTATCTAAAAGCCTACTACAACTTCTACTGTGTCACAGGACTTTTACCTAATAGCCTATTACAACTTCTACTGTATCACAGAACATTTACCTAATAGCCTATTACAACTTCTACTGTGTCACAGGACATTTACCTAATAGCCTATTACAACTTCTACTGTGTCACAGGACATTTATTTAATAGCCTACTACAACTTCTACTGTGTCACAGGACATTTATCTAACAGCCTACTACAACTTCTACTGTGTCACAGGACATTTACCTAATAGCCTTTTACAACTTCTACTGTGTCACAGGACATTTACCTAACAGCCTACTACAACTTCTACTGTGTCACAGGACATTTACCTTACAGTCTACTACAACTTCTACTGTGTCACAGGACATTTATCTAATAGCCTATTACAACTTCTACTGTATCACAGGACATTTACCTAATAGCCTATTACAACTTCTACTGTGTCACAGGACATTTACCTTATAGCTTACTACAACTTCTACTGTGTCACAGGACATTTATTTAATAGCCTACTACAACTTCTACTGTATCACAGGACATTTACCTAATAGCCTATTACAACTTCTACTGTGTCACAGGACATTTACCTTATAGCCTACTACAACTTCTACTGTGTCACAGGACATTTACCTTATAGCCTACTACAACTTCTACTGTGTCACAGGACATTTATTTAATAGCCTACTACAACTTCTACTGTGTCACAGGACATTTACCTAATAGCCTATTACAACTTCTACTGTATCACAGGACATTTACCTAATAGCCTATTACAACTTCTACTGTATCACAGGACATTTACCTAATAGCCTACTACAACATCTACTGTGTCACAGGACATTTATCTAATAGCCTATTACAACTTCTACTGTGTCACAGGACATTTACCTAATAGCCTATTACAACATCTACTGTGTCACAGGACATTTACCTAATAGCCTATTACAACTTCTACTGTGTCACAGGACATATACCTAATAGCCTATTACAACTTCTACTGTGTCACAGGACATTTACCTTATAGCCTACTACAACTTCTACTGTGTCACAGGACATTTATTTAATAGCCTATTACAACTTCATGTGATGCAAAAACTAAGAAAAAATCCCTCTGAATGGAAAAGATTAGCAAAATGTATTTTACTCACTTGGAGCACAATAATTGCCCACAATTTCGGCAATGATGTTTTCTTTCTGAGAAAGAAAATTTGACTCCGCATGCAAGACAACTGTCTGCTCCTTCATCTTTCATCCAATGATCAGCAACCACCCGACCAGGTTGATCCGTCACTGTCCAGCTGTAGATACGACCCTTGGAGTCTCCTACATACACTGTCTTGTGATCTCTAGAAATAGTAAGTGGTCTTATACACACAACAATTCACAATGTATTATACACACAACAAGTCATAATGTATTATACACACAACAATTCACAATGTATTATACACACAACAATTCACAATGTATTATACACACAACAAGTCACAATGTCTTATACACACAACAATTCACAATGTACTATACACACAAGTCACAATGTATTATACATACAACAATTCATAATGTATTATACACACAACAATTCACAATGTATTATACACACAACAATTCACAATGTATTATATCAGTGATCTGTGAATGAATAAAATATTACTAGAATGAAATGCACAAAACAAGGTATGATATGTTAAATTTATTTTGTTTTCAATAACTTTTTTTTTATCTCGTAACACAAACTGTGTATTATACAAAGGATTTTACTGCATTTACATATTGCAGATCCATGTATTTAAATGTAATATTTTTATACAGTTGATATTTACTGCATATTTACTTCTTGTTATGTACATGTTATTTACATGTACCAGATAGTTACAATACATTGTTATGACCTATATTTACATGTAGAAGATAGTCACAGAACATTGATATGACCTATATTTACACATAGCAGATAGCCACAGTACATTGTTATGACCTATATTTACACATAGCAGATAGTCACAGTACATTGTTATGACCTATATTTACACGTAGCAGATAGATACAGTACATTGTTATGACCTATATTTACACGTAGCAGATAGTCACAGTACATTGTTATGACCTATATTTACACATAGCAGATAGTTACAGTACATTGTTATGACCTATATTTACATGTATCAGATAGTCACAGTACATTGTTATGACCTATATTTACATGTAGCAGATAGTCACAGTACATTGTTTATTCTAGAGATCAGCTGCTCTAACACATGCTTACTTTGCCACAGCAATAGAGGTGATAGACGCAAGATCATAACACATGCTTTTGCTTACTTTGACACATGCTTTTCCTTACTTTGACACATGCTTTTGCTTACTTTGACGCAGCAATAGAGGTGATAGATGCAAGATCATAACACATGCTTTTGCTTACTTTGACACATGCTTTTCCTTACTTTGACACATGCTTTTGCTTACTTTGACGCAGCAATAGAGGTGATAGATGCAAGATCATAACACATGCTTTTGCTTACCGGTACTTTGAAACATGCTTTTGCTTACTTTGACACATGCTTCTGCTTACTTTGACACAGCAACAGAGGTGATAGATGCAAGATCATAACAAATGCTTTTGCTTACTTTGACACATGCTTTTGCTTACTTTGACACATGCTTTTGCTTACTTTGACACAGCAATAGAGGTGATAGAAGCTCTAATATACTTTTGCTTACTTTGACACAGCAGTAGAGGTGATAGAAGCTCTAATATACTTTTGCTTACTTTGACACAGCAATGAAGGTGATAGACGCAAGATCATAACACATGCTTTTGCTTACTTTGACATATGCTTTTGCTTACTTTGACACATGCTTTTGCTTACTTTGACACAGCAATAGAGGTGACAGAAGCAGGATCACGATTATCTCTGCGTTCAAATGCAGTATGCATCGTCAATTTGCTGCGAAACACTAACTGTCGTTGCCAACGGAAACCTATCAAAATAAAAATCACAGCATTTTAGAGTAACTGCCATAACAGAACAAATGCCTCCCCCTGGCAGCAAAGTGGTACATAGACTAACAGTGACCCATGAAGATATGCTCTTAGGTCATGGATATTAATTGTGACGGTCTATGTGTGAAATATTGTGATTCTAGAATTAAAAACCATTGCATTACAGATTAGGAAAATTTTTGAAAAAACAAATTTTGTTAACCTTGTACTTTTACCTTATGTACTTAAAAAGAATGGGGATCGTCCTGGGGTCACAGGTATCTTATATGCCAAGAATCATGACTCTACCATGAAAAATCAAAATCTTCCAAATTTCACAATATGTTGGTGTCTACATATGTTTATATATCAAATTCAAAGGTAGTAACTCTGACAGAAATTGTAAGACAACATTGTCCTTACATCATGCACATCTACATATTGTTATCTTGTTTGTGCCAAGTTTCATTAAAATCTACAAAGTGTTTAGGAAGAATTGTGATGACAAGATGATGTATGTTTAATGAAAATAAAATTAAATGCAGTATATTGAACAAAAGAATTCTGAAGTAAGCCCAAAGCCACAACTACTACAGAAATTGTTGAGAGTTGTGATCAGATCATGAACTACAAAAGGCCACTATGGGTCTATATCACTCACCTCAGCACAATTTGCTCAGTTATAAACAAACTCACTGCTTGAATAAATTTCCACTTAAAAATTCTCTTGCTTATTGTGTTTTTGACAACTTACAAATGATGATAAACTTGCTTCTCTACATCTAATAAATAGAGACTAGTATACAAACAAGAAGCACAGCAATAATTAAGGAAATGAATGTCTCAATATATTGGAAATCATTTTATTAATTGATGAAGACTTCAAATCTCAATGTATCATATGGATATCCAACTGAGTCCACTGTAGAACAGCAAGTGATCACAGTACAGATGGGTGCAGTCCCAACATAACATACACGTTAACACCAAAAGTGGTCGCGAGGACTGCTCTAGCACATGTGCTAGGACTGCTCGACCGGACGCGCGTGCGCTCCTCGCGTTAAGGAATTCGCGTTAACGCGATTTATTCCCGCGTGCGCTCGGTCCAGTCGCACGTTCACATGTCTATATTTGTAATTCTCTATGCAGTACGGATGGAGAAAATAAAATGGATCTAATAAAATTACCGCGAATGTCGCCATAAAACGTGTATTAAATGAAATGTTAAAATGTCACCCTGCATTAAGGATTTCATATGTAATATAATAAAGGAAATTATCGTGTAGACATGCAATAAGGTATTTATGGAAAAACTTCGTCAGTTTATTCTAGCATGATTACTTTCTAATTTCATTTATTTATTTATTTTTAATTAGTTTATTTATGTATATATTTCTTATTTGTTTATTCATTTATAACTAGTTTATTGTTGTATTTACATTTATTTCTTATTTATGTATTTATTATTATTATTTTTAATTAAGCTATTTTCTATATATGAATATAATAATTATCATCGTTATTATTATCTTTATTATCTTTTATTTCATTATTATTATTATTATTATTATTATTATTATTTTCCTAAAATAAGAATAAATATCATTAAAGTAAATGTTCGGAAATTGCGTTCAATATTTCTGAAATTCATCCCTCAACTCGGAAGGGTTTTATTTAATTCTAAATATTTTACTTACACATTAATAAGTTTTTATATATAAATATACAATGTATATATCAACTCTCCTTCAAATCCTTCTATATGAACATGTTAATACATGTTTTAAGTTGTAAGCAAGCGAACTTGGCTGTCAAGCACGTTCATGCGGCAGTCAAGCGCGTGATCTCGAAATTAAGTTCACGTGGAAATCTGCGTTAACGCAAACGCGTGTGCTCAGCAATCCTGAGCGCAAGAGGAAAGCAAACTTCATGTTGACACGACGTTAACATAATGTTATGTTAGGACTGCAGCCCACTGTATCTTAAACTAAAATGAGTAAGCTTGACTTTGATTAGTTATGAAATAAAACTTTGTTTGTGACCTTGATAATACACTGGGGAAGTATGATCAAATTCTGGTGAAAGGTGTTGCAGATATAAGCACTTCATGGTACTTTAAGTCGTAGTTAATAAGTGACCTTGACCTTTCAGAAATGACCTTGAGTGACCTTTCTCCAAAAGCCCTTAACCTAAATAACATTTTTGGTGAAGTATGATCAAATTCTGATGAAAGGTGTAGGAGATATAAATACTTCATGGTATTTTAAGTCATAGTTAATAAGTGACCTTGACCTTTCAGAAATGATCTTGAGTGGCCTTTGTCCCAAAGCCTTTAAACAAAATAATACACTGGGGAAGTATGATCAAATTCTGGTGAAAGGTGTTGCAGATATAAGCACTTCATGGTACTTTAAGTCGTAGTTAATAAGAGACCTTGACCTTTCAGAAATGACCTTGAGTGACCTTTCTCCAAAAACCCTTAACCTAAATAATATTTTGGTGAAGTATTCTCAAATTCTGTAGAAAGGTATAGGAGATATAAGTTCTTCCAGGTAATTCAAGTCATAGTTGATAAGTGACCTTGACCTATCAGAATGACCCTGAGTGACCTTTGTCCCAAAGCCTTTAACCTAAATAATACACTGGTAAAGTATGATCAAATTCTATTGAAAGGTATAGGAGATATGAGCTTGGACAGATGGACACATGGACATGACAGTGACTACATGCTCCCCCGAAAGTTTTTTAGGAGCATATAAAGTGTGAAAGAGATGAATTCTTTTTTCCAATTGTAATGATTTATATAATATGTATACCAAGTGCTACAAAATATTTAAATACTTGTTCAGAGAGTAATATGCTCAGATGTGAACTCAAAGGACCAGGTTAGAACCTCATAACATGTCCAGTGTCACAGTGGATGTTGGCACATACCAGAAAAGATTTCTTATTGGTTTGGATAAGTTTGCTTTTTTTCTGTGCATTGCATTACGCAGATGGCATCACTATATATGATATAATCTTGACATAAAACAACAAATAAACAAACAAAAGCAAACCTTCTCTGAGAACATTCCTCGATGTTCCTTTATACTTCCTCATCATTTCCTCTACAGTCCGAGGAGATCCTCTCATCTCTTTATCAGATATTACTTCAAAGTCAGAGGATACAGATTTCATTATTTCAGGTTTAGGGATATCTTTCAGATCTGGCTGACTCATACTGCGATCACAGCCAAGTGTATCATTAGAGGCAGTCATCAAATCCAGTTCTGACTCACTTGGAATTGGAGTTTCACTCAATGCATCCACAGCAACATCTATTGGCAAGTCACATGATCTACCCGACAGAGACCATGCATCACTACTGACACCATCATCCCCTCGATCACTGAAACTACACCCTATGCTCTCCTCTGTGTTGGATTTATCATCGTTTTGAAGTTTTGTTTTGTGTCTTAAGTGAGCAGTCAGATGACTCTCGCTATCAAGTGAAGAACCTAACTCTGGCTCCAGGCCATGCAGATCTAAGTCTTTGAATTCTTGTAGTTTGTCAGCAGCACTTTTTCCTTCATCGTAACTGTTACACGAATCACGTCTTTGGTTTAGTTCACATTTTGTGTCTTTAATTTCACTGTTTGTTGTATCAATATTGTCTAGAGTATTAGATTCTTTTCGGTTTTCACATGGTACCTGGACATATTCTACGGACCACATCTACAAAATGTTACTACGCAGTATGAAAAATGGTCATATTCTACAGACCACATCTACAAAATGTTACTACGCAGTATGAAAAATGGTCAAATAATTCATTTCAAGTTAGTTTACTTATGGTAATTTCAATTTTCAGTAAAGAATATCCTAATTAAAAGCAATAGAAATGATACATTTTTAAAGTATTTAAAACTTTACAATAAATTTCAAGAATTTCATGAATATTTCATACATATGAATGCTACCAAAGGAGTGGTAGTGGAAAACCATAAGCAGGCTTATTGACAAACCTGCTCTCTTCTCAAGGAGTCAAACCCACACCAAAAAAAAAAAGTGACAGGAATCAGGATAGAGTGAGTTTCATTACAATACTGGAGCCCACTTATCTACCCAGGTCCTGACATTGCTAGAAATAAGACATATTTAGGAATGAATGAACCATACCCTGACTACACCATCACTGCTCCCTGTTAAGATCACATTCCTATTGTCCCATTCATTCATCTGTAAAATATCATGATTTAAGTCAACACAAATTATGATAATATTTACACTATAAGCGTGCTATACATGAATAAGGATCTGTTTAGATGAAAAAAAAAAGATAATTGGCCCCTGGCCCTATCAGACATTACCCATATTCAGCCTATACAAATAAATAAAGTCTTGGCACAATACTATATATTGACAGCCAAATATTTTCTGCCCATTTATTTTCAATTTTTTAAGATTTTTTAACACATTACACTGCCATTGATATAATGAGATGAAATTTTACCTGTGACATTGCTAAGCACAGAATTTGCTGACTTCTGAGTGTAGCAGTGTTTACACATGAGATTTCTTCTCCATTTATTGACCATACATACAAATAGGTTCCAGCACAGGTTGCTATGTCTCCCTGAAATGCAGACCGAAATATGGAAGTCAATAGTTAACAGCACTTCTATATACATGTACTGACATTTTCTTTTGAGTTACAGTATACATTTTATAAAAAAGTAATTAGTTACCATTTTGTGTAACTTCACTGCACTGTAACAGTGCATGCATGAGAAGATAGAACAAAAGAATTTTTAATCAACTAAAGCTGCTCTACATATTTCTATATTCAGTGTCACCTTCCTGAATGGTTTAAGAGACATGCATCTAGATGTACGGACAGACAGATATGACTGTCACAACTGATATGGCATAAAGATAAGGTAAAATTGTAAAATTTATGCTGGTGTATTAGATTTACAAATGTACTGAATATAATAAAAAATACATGGCTGGCATGCTCCTATGGAATAAAATTAAAAGGATCAAAAAGTCTTGTCAAAGAAAAAGATTTTTCTCTGTTGTTCTACATCACTTCAAGATGATTTTACTTCTAATACTTTGGGCTGATAAATATATGGAATAACAAAAGTCAAACTGGGATATCAGTCTGAATGTCTGACACGGAAAACTACTTTCCCAGAACTCTGTAATAGGAGAGATGTCTCGTACTGAAAATTAAGACTTACTGTAAGTTCATTGATACAGACAGCTGCCACAGGAGCAGAATGTCCCCTTAGCTGCCTCACATATAGTAAACGACTGAGATCCCATATAATACATGTCCTATCCCTCGACCCACTGACGATAACATTGTACGCCTGACTGGAAGCGAGGCACGTCACAGTCTCTGTGTGGCCATAAAGAGGCTGCTTGAACACCAACTTCTTCTCCTTCAGACGATTTTCCCACACATTCACTACCTATAATTAACATTCATTGATTTAAACATTCACTACTTTTTCATTTAATGCCTTTAAATAAATATCTAGTACCTTTGCTTTCCATAAATAAATATTCACTTCCTGTATTGATTAATATCACTTTTATACATTAAAACTATCTAACAAGAATAGAAGTAAAAGTGATGGACACTCCCTCAACTGTATCAAACCAACAAAAAATTGTCTGCAGAATTACCATGAAATGTTGGTAAATTCCTGAAATTAAGGCCTCTCCAAATATTTAAGGTTGTGACTTTTAGTGAGTATTGTCCAAAAGTTCATAGTCCAAGAAACCCCCATCCTAAGGAAGATTTGTGAAACATAATAAAATTTTGTATAATGAGACATGCTGGTAAAGAGGCTTTCAAATAGTTTAGGGAAATGTGCTGAGTGATCTTCACCTTGCAGGAATGACCTTGAATGGCCTATGTCCAAACAAACAAACAGGACAAGAACAATATACCCAGTAAAGAAAGCCTTAAATTGTAAATAATATATGTTTAATTAAACATGAGAAATTATTTCATATTTGAAAATAGTCACTAGACATATAGTTTTAATACATATGAAGGAAAATACATTACTGCACATGTACACATACTTACACAGCTTGTACCACCAGTAATAAAGATTTTGGCATTTGGACATGATGCACACAATATTTCTCCATTATCTAAACATTCAAATACTTGAATAGCCTGAAATATTTGTAGTGAAAACTAAGAATATAATAAGAATAGGTATATATGATGAATTTGGAGGTAAGTCTACATCTCTGTAATGAGTAAACAACAATAGAGGAAACCAGAGGACCTGGAGTTTTCAGTTATTCTTGGCTAGTTCTCTAAGAAACCTACTCACAATGTACTAGTCTCAACCCAATTCATTAAAGGCATGAGGCTACAGTGAATACAGTATGTACTGAAAACAACTTTACTTTTTATAAAACACTAAATCTCAAAACAAAGTATATATGCTATTAATTCCTTATAGCTATATTTTAAACATTCAACTTTATATGGTGACTTTGTAAAACATCTTTTTAAGCTTCCTTAGTAATTAAATCATCACCGTCATCAAATAGAATAGAAGATAGCATTAATCTCATACATCCATCTTAGGAAACAATGTAATAATGTACATGTGTATTTTCTAACCTTATCCGACTCGTAATTGCCAATTCTCACACTGAGGTCAGAGTAGCCCCAAGCCAAGTACTTATTATAAGACGGAGGTATAAGCACTTTGTTCTGTTCTACAGCGAGAAGATATCTGTCTGTATGGATGATCTGTCCCACTGCTCCTTTCACTTCTGAAATAACAGATGTTTTATAAATTGTAGAGATGAACTGAGGTAATACATGACTTTGCAAAACTGAAAATATCACAAGATTGATATGATATATCATTTAATTTTACATGTTACATGCATTTTGACTGGTTTAGAAATTAGTGGTACATCTCATCCACCAAAGTTTTTCTCTGACGACCTACTTTCCCAAGTTTGAGTAATTGTGACATCAATATGTTGACACCACCACAGTAGAAGTTTAGAGATGTTGAGAAATAGTGCAGACACAAATGTTCCAATTATTGAGAATATAAACATGTTTGAAAGGAATCAAATGATCAGGAATTAAATTTGTTTTTCATTGGATAGAGGTATACCACAAAAAAAAATTGGAAAACATACATCATCCGCTGCATGTAATGATGCAGTTTTATTTTTTTGGTGGTATACCTCCATTCAATGAAAACCAAATTAGATTCATTCCTTAAATCCATAATAATAATTACTATTATCTGACTGTGACTATGTTTACACCATCTAAAATACTTTAGTTAATGGAGTGACAGGTTTAAATGGCTTAGTAAACCCTAAAGCATTATATTATGGCAGTTGTGACCTGCCATTTTGCTCCTCCATGGCACCTGATCTCACTCAGCTTCTTCAGGAAGACCATGATTATACCTTTATCTGATTTTGTTTTCAACTTTTTGATTACACTCTAATCAATGTATACAAAGTGACTACAATGTACAGAAACTATAGCTTTAACCAGAAAGGTACATTTATGTAGTGAAAGAGATACCTTTGATAGCTTGTTTTGCAGGTTTCATATTGTCAACATTGTGGAAGAAAAGCTTATCCTGATTGAGAAGTGATCCCATTGGGAGAGATTCATTCAGACGTATATTCAAACGCTTCTGAGGATGAGGTTTTCTAAAGAGCTGAAAAGAACAAAATGTCTAGATAATGATCAAAAACATCCAGAAGGACCTCAGTTTCCAAGTTAAACCTATTAGTATTTATGATATTTCTAAAAAGAGATGTTTAGGAAATCATCATGGGTACAGGTGATAACTTGATACCTAACTATTTAAGCAGCAAGAGTAAAATCATTTGCTAATATAAAAGTATCTAATATGAAAATAATATATGTTAATTAATATGTCAGTCTGTCTGCTGTTAATGATACATCTAAAGATTTCAGTGGAACACTGTATACTAATGTTGCTTGGTAAGACATATGAAGAACATGCCTGGATGGATCATGATTTTAATGTAATGTATACACCATTCTGGACAAACTGGTGAGGTCTCCTAATAGATGGACATTATGATTTAGTGGAGGATGAAAATATAGTTCCAAATTCAAACATTTTCTACTTCTGGCACTCTATTGCCGACTTATACATGAATTTAATATCATTTTACATGACACTATGTATGAATTTATTGTGATTTTGTTACTAAAGAAGAATACATTTGTTAAAACTAAAGGATTTCTGAGCTACAAACAGATATTTGTTTAGCACTGATTAAGAATTTTGTTTTTTTTTTTTACCTTGATATTTGGACTTTTTGAGCACTTCATAAAAATTTTTATTTCTTCATAGATTTAACTGAAACTTGCAAATGAAAATAAAACATCTCAAATTTTATCTGTTTATTCTTTTTGGTAGAAATAAAAAGTCATACATATCCATTGTTGTTTTTCAGTCTCTCATTATATCTCCTCATTAAGTAAGTAATGCATTTATGCAGCTGATCTTAATGTAAACTTTACCTGTTTGGGAATTTGACCAAAGTTGTTGATGAAGCCTATGGTAGCATTTTTCTTGAGAGGATCATCTATGCTGTATATGTCTACATTGCCTTCATAGAAGAGGTGGTGGAAGACATTAACTGCCTCTATTGCTAGCGGTCCCTGCTGCTTATGACCAAATATAAGATCTATCCATTCATGTAAGTGAGCACTTACATAGTCACTTTCCAAAGCCTACGAAAATATGCAATGATTTTTCAAAGAATACACAGAAAAGACATACTGGTGTGGAAGTAATTCACGGTCAAAATTTAAGGTTATTTGTCAACAACTTTCCTTCTAAGCCTTGTACATTCATGAAAATTGGCAGATATATTGAGTTATTTAGCTACTTGAATATGTAAAAAAAAAAAAAAAATTGAAAATCGATCTTCTTATGCCATAAAGAGTGGTCCTTTCAACTAGGCGTTCCAAAGCCATTTGAAGAGTTGAGAGAAGTAGTTTTGGTCACAACGCCAGAAAGATTTGTTGAGGCTCAAAGCAGGGTACTTTTTAATGTTTTTGATGAATTCTCTAAGGAATGAGAGTTATAACTTGCTCTTATCAATTATTGTTTTATGCTCCCTGTCACTTCTCCAGTGCCAGAAATGACAACAATAGACAATAGAAACAGAAAGAAAGGCTGAAATCATCTTTAATGATCAAATACTTTCTACGTTTTTGTATGTGGTTTCACCATTGATGGTCTTGATAGACTAATAAGCTCATATTGAATAAATGGCTCTAAACGCCCGAAATGGTGAAGTGACCGGGAACTGCTTCTGACAGGGTACTACTCCCACACCAGTACAGATTAAATCTTAGTCAGAAAGATATTCTGTGTTAGTCACTTACAAAACCTTGAAGCAAAGTATGTCAAATTTGGTATTCTGAAGACCCAAACTAGTCTTCATTAGATAATAAAATTAGTGTTATGTGTCGGGGTTTCACAAGTCCCTGAGTGATTCTTAAGAGAAAGAAACAGTCTGCAGAATAGAATTTTTGTATTTTTCTCGTCATAAAATTTCTATTTCTAATCAGATTGATATAAGATTATTAACAAAACCATATTTATTTTTCCCGTACTTACACTCTACATATATAACATGATAATCTCCTGTACTCACACTCTACATATATAACATGATAATCTCCCGTACTCACACTCTACATATATAACATGATAATCTCCTTTACTCACACTCTACATATATAACATGATAATCTCCTGTACTCACACTACATATATAACATGATAATCTCCTGTACTCACACTACATATATAACATGATAATCTCCCATACTCACACTCTACATATATAACATGATAATCTCCTGTTCTCACACTCTACATATATAACATGATAATCTCCTGTTCTCACACTCTACATATATAACATGATAATCTCCTGTTCTCACACTACATATATAACATGATAATCTCCTGTACTCACACTACATATATAACATGATAATCTCCTGTACTCACACTACATATATAACATGATAATCTCCTGTACTCACACTACATACATAACATGATAATCTCCTGTACTCACACTCTACATATATAACATGATAATCTCCTGTACTCACACTACATATATAACATGATAATCTCCTGTACTCACTCTCTATATATATAACATGATAATCTCCTGTACTCACACTCTACATATATAACATGATAATCTCCTGTACTCACACTATATATATAACATGATAATCTTCTGTACTCACACTCTATATATATAACATGATAATCTCCTGTTCTCACACTACATATATAACATGATAATCTCCTGTACTCACACTCTACATATATAACATGATAATCTCCTGTTCTCACACTACATACATAACATGATAATCTCCTGTACTCACACTCTACATATATAACATGATAATCTCCTGTACTCACACTACATATATAACATGATAATCTCCTGTACTCACTCTCTATATATATAACATGATAATCTCCTGTACTCACACTACATATATAACATGATAATCTCCTGTACTCACACTCTACATATATAACATGATAATCTCCTGTACTCACACTACATATATAACATGATAATCTTCTGTACTCACACTCTACATATATAACATGATAATCTCCTGTACTCACACTATATATATAACATGATAATCTTCTGTACTCACACTCTACATATATAACATGATAATCTCCCGTACTCACACTACATATATAACATGATAATCTCCTGTACTCACACTCTACATATATAACATGATAATCTCCTGTACTCACACTCTACATATATAACATGATAATCTCCTGTACTCACACTCTACATATTAAACATGATAATCTCCTGTACTCACTCTCTATATATATAACATGATAATCTCCTGTACTCACACTACATATATAACATGATAATCTCCTGTACTCACACTCTATATATATAACATGATAATCTCCCGTACTCACACTACATATATAACATGATAATCTCCTGTATTCACACTCTCTATATATAACATGATAATCTCCTGTACTCACACTACATATATAACATGATAATCTCCTGTACTCACACTACATATATAACATGATAATCTCTTGTACTCACACTCTCTATATATAACATGATAATCTCCTGTACTCACTCTCTATATATATAACATGATAATCTCCTGTACTCACACTACATATATAACATGATAATCTCCTGTACTCACACTCTACATATTAAACATGATAATCTCCTGTACTCACACTACATATATAACATGATAATCTCCTGTACTCACACTCTACATATATAACATGATAATCTCCCGTACTCACTCTCTATATATATAACATGATAATCTCCCGTACTCACACTACATATATAACATGATAATCTCCTGTACTCACACTCTATATATATAACATGATAATCTCCCGTACTCACACTACATATATAACATGATAATCTCCTGTATTCACACTCTCTATATATAACATGATAATCTCCTGTACTCACACTACATATATAACATGATAATCTCCTGTACTCACACTACATATATAACATGATAATCTCTTGTACTCACACTCTCTATATATAACATGATAATCTCCTGTACTCACTCTCTATATATATAACATGATAATCTCCTGTACTCACACTACATATATAACATGATAATCTCCTGTATTCACACTCTACATATTAAACATGATAATCTCCTGTACTCACACTACATATATAACATGATAATCTCCTGTACTCACACTCTACATATATAACATGATAATCTCCTGTACTCACACTGCATATATAACATGATAATCTCCTGTACTCACACTACATATATAACATGATAATCTCCTGTACTCACACTACATATATAACATGATAATCTCCCGTACTCACTCTCTATATATATAACATGATAATCTTCTGTACTCACACTCTACATATATAACATGATAATCTCCTGTACTCACACTACATATATAACATGATAATCTCCTCTACTCACACTACATATATAACATGATAATCTCCCGTACTTACACTCTACATATATAACATGATAATCTCCTGTACTCACACTCTACATATATAACATGATAATCTCCCGTACTCACTCTCTATATATATAACATGATAATCTCCCGTACTCACACTCTACATATATAACATGATAATCTCCCATACTCACTCTCTATATATATAACATGATAATCTCCTGTACTCACACTCTACATATATAACATGATAATCTCCTGTACTCACACTGCATATATAACATGATAATCTCCTGTACTCACACTCTACATATATAACATGATAATCTCCTGTACTCACACTACATATATAACATGATAATCTCCTGTACTCACACTACATATATAACATGATAATCTCCTGTACTCACTCTCTATATATATAACATGATAATCTTCTGTACTCACACTCTACATATATAACATGATAATCTCCTGTACTCACACTACATATATAACATGATAATCTCCTCTACTCACACTACATATATAACATGATAATCTCCCGTACTTACACTCTACATATATAACATGATAATCTCCTGTACTCACACTCTACATATATAACATGATAATCTCCCGTACTCACTCTCTATATATATAACATGATAATCTCCCGTACTCACACTCTACATATATAACATGATAATCTCCCATACTCACTCTCTATATATATAACATGATAATCTCCTGTACTCACACTCTACATATATAACATGATAATCTCCCGTACTCACTCTCTATATATATAACATGATAATCTCCCGTACTCACACTCTACATATATAACATGATAATCTCCCGTACTCACTCTCTATATATATAACATGATAATCTCCCGTTCTCACTCTCTATATATATAACATGATAATCTCCTGTACTTACACTACATATATAACATGATAATCTTCTGTACTCACACTCTATATATATAACATGATAATCTCCTGTACTCACACTACATATATAACATGATAATCTCCTGTACTCACACTCTCTATATATAACATGATAATCTCCTGTACTCACTCTCTATATATATAACATGATAATCTCTTGTACTCACACTACATATATAACATGATAATCTCCTGTACTCACACTCTACATATTAAACATGATAATCTCCTGTACTCACACTACATATATAACATGATAATCTCCTGTACTCACACTCTACATATATAACATGATAATCTCCTGTACTCACACTACATATATAACATGATAATCTTCTGTACTCACACTACATATATTAACATGATAATCTCCCATACTCACACTACATATATAACATGATAATCTCCTGTACTCACACTCTACATATATAACATGATAATCTCCTGTACTCACACTATATATATAACATGATAATCTCCTGTACTCACACTCTACATATATAACATGATAATCTCCTGTACTCACACTATATATATAACATGATAATCTCCTGTACTCACTCTCTATATATATAACATGATAATCTCCTGTACTCACACTATATATATAACATGATAATCTCCCATACTCACACTCTATATAATTATATAACATGAAAATCTCCTGTACTCACACTCTACATATATAACATGATAATCTCCTGTACTCACACTCTACATATATAACATGATAATCTCCCTACTCACACTAAATATATAACATGATAATCTCCTGTACTCACACTCTATATATATAACATGATAATCTCCTGTACTCACACTACATATATAACATGATAATCTCACATACTCACACTATATATATAACATGATAATCTCCTTTTCTCACACTCTACATATATAACATGATAATCTTCTGTACTCACACTACATATATAACATGATAATCTCCCATACTCACACTATATATATAACATGATAATCTCCTGTACTCACTCTCTATATATATAACATGATAATCTCCTGTACTCACACTATAATATATAACATGATAATCTCCCATACTCACACTCTATATAATTATATAACATGAAAATCTCCTGTACTCACACTCTACATATATAACATGATAATCTCCTGTACTCACACTACATATATAACATGATAATCTCCCATACTCACACTACATATATAACATGATAATCTCCTGTTCTCACACTCTACATATATAACATGATAATCTCCTGTACTCACACTACATATATAACATGATAATCTCCCATACTCACACTACATATATAACATGATAATCTCCTGTTCTCACACTCTACATATATAACATGATAATCTCCTGTACTCACACTACATATATAACATGATAATCTCCTGTACTCACACTACATATATAACATGATAATCTCCTGTACTCACACTCTACATATATAACATGATAATCTCCTGTACTCGCACTACATATATATCATGATAATCTCCTGTACCCACACTCTACATATATAACAAGATAATCTCCTGTACTCACACTCTACATATATAACGATAATCTCCTGTATTCACATTCTATATATACAGACACACCATTCTTATCACGAACACAGATTGTAAACATGGAAGATTTTGATGAAATTCAGTCAGACTGACATTTATATCAAGACAAAAAATTCCTACAGACTGAAAAATTCCGACAGGCAAAATGATAAGAATGACGGACATTAACACACATACAGATATTAAATACTAAATATATCTCTGTAATGTAGCTGTGATTCAAACACTTACCTCCCTATGAGCTCTGATGAATTCTCTAGGGTCAGACTTTGCCCAGGTGGGCAATACAACATCATCAAGCTCGACACCACTTTGTTTACAACCTAAAACATAAATTACTTGGATATATATACCCACACTGGCATTGTAAAATTAATGTAATTCATAGTTACAGTTATAGGTTGAGTAAACAATGAGTTTTAATTTTCTATTAATATTGTTGGTCATATTCCATGTATTAGTAAATACCAAAATATGGAGTTTGTAACTCAGCAATTCCTACCAAAAGTATTTATCTCTATAGAATACATCCTTAGTAAGAATTTCATCAATACACGTTAGAACTACTTCACCTATATCACATTGGTCAGTATTTACTGGTGAAGGAAACTAGAGAGCCTTCAAAGAACAAAAAGACTTTAGTTACTGACAGTCTTCACACAAACAGCCTGAATTACTGACAGTCTTCACACCAAAAGATTTTGCTGCTGACAGTATTCATACCAAAAGCTTTTTCTACTGACATTCCACACACCAATGGCTTTTGTTACTGACAGTCTTCACATCAATAGCTTGAATTACTGACAGTCCTCACACCTAAGGATTTTGTTACCGACAGTCTTCAAACCAAAAGCTTTTGTTACTGATATTCCTCACACCAAAGGACTTTTGTTACTGAGAGTCTTCATCCCAATAGCTTGAATTAATGACAGTCCTCACAGCAAAGGCTTTTCTTACTGACTGATTTCTTACCGAAAACTTTTGTTATTGACAGTTCTCACACCAAAGGCTTTTGTTACTGACATTCTTCACACCAAAGGCGTTTGTTACTGACATTCTTCACACCAATGGCTTTTGTTACTGACACTCCTCACACCAAAGGCTTTTCTTACTGACACTCCTCACACCAATGGCTTTTGTTACTGACAGTCTTCACACCAAAGGCGTTTGTTACTGACATTCTTCACACCAAAGGCTTTTCTTACTGACAGTTCTCACACCAAAGGCTTTTGTTACTGACAGTCTTCACACCAAAAGCTTTTGTTACTGACACTCTTCACACCAAAGGCTTTTGTTACTGACAGTTCTCACACCAAAAGCTTTTGTTACTGACAGTTCTCACACCAAAAGCTTTTGTTACTGACAGTCTTCACACCAAAGGCTTTTGTTACTGACAGTTTTCACACCAAAGGCTTTTGTTACTGACACTCTTCACACCAAAGACTTTTGTTACTGACATTCTTCATACCAAAGGCTTTTCTTGCTGACAGTTCTCACACCAAAAGCTTTTGTTACTGACAGTTCTCACACCAAAGGCTTTTGTTACTGACACTCCTCACACCAAAGGCTTTAGTTACTGACAGTCTTCACACCAATGGCTTTTGTTACTGACAGTCTTCACACCAAAGGCTTTTGCTACTGACAGTCTTCACACCAAAGGCTTTTGCTACTGACACACTAATGGCTTTTGATTAATACACTAACTTCACCTCTGGATTCTGATTTGAACTTATGACTGACAGTGGTCAAAAGTTACAAAGAATTTCATGGCATCACATCAATCAATCTAGTAACTTTAACTCATAATGTAACAGTCCAATAAAGTACCTAAATCAAAGTTATTGGCATTGGTGAGGAATTCTGGGAGGTAGAAGAATTCAGGGATAAGTTCCTTCACATCAGCCATGTTGTTCTTTGAAGCAGACAACCAATTCTCTTTGACGCTGTGAAACATCCTGTCAGCTAAGTCAAAATGACCTCCCTAATCATAGAAGAAAAACATTCAGCAGAGAGGAAAATAGTTCTTTATGTTCTGAAAAATCATATACTGCTTCTGTTTAGTGATCAATGATGTACTGTTTTAGAATACAATTAATTCTCTATCACTACAGTAATGTACCTAGTGACTGTAGGCATGTAGAATGTAATTTAAATATATGAAGAATACAAATTCATCAGGAATCACTTTTGGTTTGATTACTGAAGTACTCCATCTGGCTCACCTGTAACTTCAAAAAATGTTGAGTGAAAGGCTCCATTCTAAGAAGATATGATGCTACTATCATCGCAGAAGAGTAATGGGTGCCATAGTGATAGGGTGGGGTCTCACCTATCATTATACAATAAAACATATATTAGTCACCTAACACAGCTGAGGAGTAATGGGTGCCATAGTGATAGGGTGGGGTCTCACCTATCATTATACAATAAAACATATATTAGTCACCTAACACAGCAGAGGAGAAATGGGTGCCATAGTGATAGGGTGGGGTCTCACCTATCATTATACAATAAAACATATATTAGTCACCTAACACAGCAGAGGAGAAATGGGTGCCATAGTGATAGGGTGGGGTCTCACCTATCATTATACAATAAAACATATATTAGTCACCTAACACAGCTGAGGAGTAATGGGTGCCATAGTGATAGGGTGGGGTCTCACCTATCATTATACAATAAAACATATATTAGTCACCTAACACAGCAGAGGAGAAATGGGTGCCATAGTGATAGGGTGGGGTCTTACCTATCATTATACAATAAAACATGTACTAGTCACCTAACACAGCAGAGGAGAAATGGGTGCCATAGTGATAGGGTGGGGTCTCACCTATCATTATACAATAAAACATATATTAGTCACCTAACACAGCTGAGGAGTAATGGGTGCTATAATGGTGAGATATAATTTATCATTATACAATGAAACATGTACTAGTCACCTAATATGATAATTATATTATCTATGTTAATTACAGTATCATCAGACAACAAACACTTTTATAAGCATCTACTCTATTGACAATGTTTTACTAGGCCAATTCATTATTAGTTACACCACTTTACTGGTCTGAAAAATGGTTTCTAAATGAAAATTCTTGTTACTTAGACAGTTTAGTTACATGCCTAAACCTGTGTTTACTATCTAAAGCCTTAAAATTATGTAGAAATCTTCAATTTCAATCACATGCAAAACTTTTCAGTACATGTATTTTTCTATAACAATAATACAGCATTAATTATTATAAAGATGCAACATGAAATGAGTATGTAGAAGTAAATCGCAAATAGTAATAATATGAATATAAATTAGTCATGCTTATAATTTATACTCTTATATAAGTGAACATTATGCAGTGATGGTTTGTATTATATAGTATCGATCCTATATCGTATCATTTATTATTAATGTACATGTATATATATTTTTAATCTGAAGAGGTTTTCACCTTGTGGATCATCCCAGTCCTGGTATCGCTTTCTGAATTGTTTGAGTCTTTCGGGAGTTTGTGCTCCCATTGGCTTAGACAAATCTCTAAAGGTTTTCTCATCATACAAATCCAACTCCTATAAATCAACACAAGTATTTCATTATGAATGTAAGAAGAGCAAGATCTTATAAATGAGTGTTATAAAATAGATTACAAAATTCATACTTGTACCTTAAGTTATACATTAAGTAAAGAGTCAGTATAACTCTATTTGTTTTCGTTGGTTCAAGAGTAAAAAGTCTTGGGTTCATGTGTCACTGTTGGTTATTCAATGTACTATCTTTCTAATGAGACAAAAATCCAGGTATTCTGTCACGAAAGACATAGCAAGATCCGTGACTGGGGAGTTTATTGTATGGTCTAGATTGCATGGCAGGATCCATCACTGGGGAGTTTATTGTATGGTCTAGATTGCAGTACATCCTGTAGATGCTGTCACCATATGGCAAGATCCGTCACTGGGGAGTTTATTGTATGGTCTAGATTGCACGGCAAGATCCGTCACTGAGGAGTTTATTGTATGGTCTAGATTGCAGTACGTCTAGCAGATGCTGTCACCACATGGCAAGTTCCGTCGCTGGGGAGTTTATTGTATGGTCTAGATTGCAGTACGTCCAGCAGATGCTGTCACCACATGGCAAGATCCGTCGCTGGGGAGTTTATTGTATGGTCTAGATTGCAGCAGATGCTATCACCACATGGCAAGATCCGTCACTGGGGAGTTTATTGTATGGTCTAGATTGCAGTACATCCTGCAGATGCTGTCACCACATGGCAAGGTCCAGCAGATGCTGTCACCACATGAGTGAAATAATCTTGGTGTGACATAAAACATAACAAATCAATCTAACTAATACACATTAAGTATACAGATCAATCTAACTAATAAACATTGAATATACAGATCAAAGTTATCTAAACATACAGGTATATTGATTTTTTGATGAATTATGTCATTAAACATTTTATATGTTATATTCAGTATCTTGACTTTTGTTATTTATGGTATATACAGAGCTAATGTATGATCAATATGAACACTACATTATCAAAGTTAGTCTATATACATTGTAATGGACAAGGTGAAGAAGTGACAGTTGGACTGCCACTCAACCCGCAGAATTTCTGGTTACCATAAACAGGAGCTGAGTTAATATTCCCAGTTTGTAACATGGCTCATCCAAGTTTCCTTACTTGTAAAACAGTGGATGTATCATCAAAGATGGATGCTAACAATGTAGACTTCATGGCAACAATACTAAACAATGACTTAGTTCTTTTTGAAAAAGAAATATCTAATGATGTACTTATACATGTATGTACACTTCATGATAAACTATTTTAAAAGCACACATAAACATCAATAATTACTTCTGAATCATAATCTGCTAGGATCCATGGAAATACAGGGTACTGCATGAGGTCATTATATGATCTCCCAGCTAAAGTGTTAAGGTGCATCAAATACTGAAAGTTGTTGATTTCTCCTCTCTGAAAAATATATATGTAAAGCAATGCATAAGTGGGTTGTACAGACAGGATACAAATATCAAAAGATTTCATACTGGTATTTTGGGATCGATTATTGTTGATTAAGGAAGATATGTAGTCAGCAAATGATGGAGTTTTTTTTACTCAATATTTACTATGTAACATTCAGTATTAACAAAAAATATGTACATATTGTTGCACGTTTCCCTCGTAGTCTATATGCAAGTTAAGCTTGTAGAAGATATCAGTAAAATGTCAAATAAAGAGTCCAGATTTATCTACATATAGGAACACCTTTGTGTTACAGGTTTCTCGCGATATGTACTCACCTCCAACCTTTGTGTTACAGATTTCTTGCCATATGTACTCACCTCCCACCTTTCTGTTACAGACTTCTCGCCACATGTACTTATAGAAACATAGAGGAGGAAATGTGAGCGAGACTTCCATTAACATGAAATATGTAGTCACCTCCTACCTTTGTGTTACAGACTTCTCGTGATATGTACTCACCTCCCACTTTTCTGTTACAGACTTCTCGCCACATGTACTTACCTCCCACCTCTGTGTTACAGACTTCTCGAGATATGTAGTCACCTCCCACCTTTGTATTACAGACTTCTCAAGACATGTACTCACCTCCCAACTCTGTATTACAGACTTCTCGCCACATGTACTCACCTCCCACCTTTGTGTTACAGACTTCTCGCTATATGTACTCACCTCCCATCTTTGTGTTACAGACTCCTCGTCACATGTACTTACCTCCCACCTCTGTGTTACAGACTTCTCAAAATATGTACTCACGTCCCATCTTTGTGTTACAGACTTCTCGCCACATGTACTTACCTCCCACCTCTGTGTTACAGACTTCTCAAAATATGTACTCACCTCCCATCTTTGTGTTACAGACTTCTCGCCACATGTAATTACCTCCCACCTCTGTGTTACAGACTTCTCAAAATATGTACTCACCTACCATCTTTGTGTTACAGACTTCTTGCCACATGTACTTACCTCCCATCTCTGTGCTACAGACTTCTCAAAATATGTACTTACCTACCATCTTTGTGTTAGACTTCTCGAGATATGTATTATCTCCAACTCTTGTGTTACAGAAATTTTGCCATATGTAGTCACCTCCCACCTTTGTGTTACAGACTTCTCGCCATATGTAGTCACCTCCCACCTTTGTGTTACAGACTTATCCCCATATGTACTCACTTCCCACCTTTGTGTTACAGACTTCTCACGACATGTAGTCACCTCCCACCTTTGTGTTACAGACTTCTTGAGATACGTACTCATCTCCCACCTTTTTGTTACCGACTTCTCAACATATGTACTCACCTCCCACCTGTGTGTTACAGACTTCTCGAGATATGTACTCACTTCCCACCCTTGTGTTACAGACTTTTTGAGATATGTACTCACCTCCCACCTTTGTGTTACAGACTTCTCACCAATCAAATTACTAATCAAACCAGACCTACAAGGTAAGAAATGATATAATGTAAATAAGAATAATAGAAAATAAATGTATCAAAGCTAGTATATATTAGAGTCTTGTTTTATGACAGCACAGTTCCAACTCAATCACATATAGATAGGTTTCACTAGCATAAAAATTTATTGGAGTTACTTCGCTTTTGACAAGTTGTCCATCATCTTTGAGGTATATAACTGAATATTGATTCATAAAACAACCAAATGATGTAGGTGATTTCCCCAAACTAGGAAGTTCCTGTACTTTTGCAATGCTAATGCAAATTTTAAAGTATTAGACCATGTGAAAAAGGTTTTTAAAGAAGTGTAAATATTAACAACTTCCTAAGAAAATTAATTAATCTTTTTATGAATATGAGGCAAAAAATCATGCTTGACCACAAACATGGCCGACAACGGGAGGTGACTTCAACTAAATTACTGCCAATGAAACCTATCTATATTGGCCTCTCGGACAAACAACATCCAAACATGAAAAATCTTCCTCCAAATCACTGAATATTTTACTAAATTACAATATTCACTAAACATGCTAAATAAAGATACAATAATAATGTTTAAAATGATCTTGATTCAACAGCAAAATGAAAAAATTATTCAGTAACATTTATTACAAAATGTATTATTATGCACATATCATTATCTCATACATAATGAATGTCACTGAGTGATGAATATTTAATTTACTGTTGAATCAAGATCATCATATGCTGTGACACAGAGAAGCTGTATTTGTACTACAGACTTAACCAGCATATTACTTGTCTCTTAATATCTCACATTAACAACTATCCAGTATTGTGATATACCCTGTTCCTATCTTGGCCCTTGATATCTAACATTAACAATTATCTAGTATCATGATAGACCCTGCTTTTATCTTGGCCCTTGATATCTCACATTAACAACTATCCAGTATTATGATCTACCCTGCTTCTATCTTGGCCCTTAATATCTCACAAAAACAATTATCCAGTATTACCATATACCCTGCTCCTATCTTGGCCTTTGAAATCTCACATTAACAATTACCCAGTATTATGATATACCCTGCTTCTATCTTGGCCCTTGATATCTCACATAAACAATTATCCAGTATTTTGATATACCCTGCTTCTATCTTGTCTCTTGATATCTCATATTAACAATTATCTAGTATTATGATATACCCTGCTTCTATCTTCGCCCTTAATATCTCACATTAACAATTACCCAGTATTATGATATACCCTGCTTCTATCTTGGCAATTGATATCTCACATAAACAATTATCCAGCATTTTGATATACCCTGCTTCTATCTTGTCTCTTGATATCTCATATTAACAATTATCTAGTATTATGATATACCCTGCTTCTATCTTCGCCCTTAATATCTCACATTAACAATTACCCAGTATTATGATATACCCTGCTTCTATCTTCGCCCTTAATATCTCACATTAACAATTATCCAGTATTGTGATATACCCTGCTTCTATCTTGTCCCTAAGCTGGCATGGTCTAGTGGTATCGCGCCAGACTCCTGATTGGGAAGCCAGGGTTCGAGTCCCCGCTCTGGTCATGCCAGTGTCATGTCTTTCGGATGAGACAGTAAAAACCGAGGCCCCGTGTCGTGGTATGCATGGCACGTTAAAGATCCCTCACTGCTTCGGGTGGGTCCATTGCAAAGGTCAAAATTTGTATGCCCCGCATCAGGTAGATGCCGTCACCATATACGTGAAATATTTGTGGTGTGACGTAAAACAAAAATCAATCAATCTATCTTGTCTCTTGATATTTCACATTAACAATTATCCAGTATTGTGATATACCCTGCTCCTATCTTGGCCCTTGATATCTCACATAAACAATTACCCAGTATTAAGATATACCCTGCTCCTATCTTGGCCCTTGATATCTCACATTAACAATTATCCAGTATTATCATATACCCTGTTTGGCCCTTGATATCTCACATTAACAACTATCCAGTATTATAATATACCCTGCTTCTATCTTGGCCCTTGATATCTCACATTAACAACTATCCAGTATTATGATATACCCTGCTTCTATCTTGGCCCTTGATATCTCACATTAACAACTATCCAGTATTATGATCTACCCTGCTTCTATCTTGTCCCTTAATATCTCACATTAACAACTATCCAGTATTATGATAAACCTTGCTTATATCTTCGCCCTTGATATCTTAAATTATCAAACACCCATTTTTACAACATACAGTAGGGTGCAGCCTTAACATAACATCATGTTAATGTGAAGAATGCTATTCTCTGTCACTCACGACTGCTGAGCACTGGCATTTTTGTTTACTATGTTACCACACATTTAACCTTACATTAAGAATACATGTAATCATTCGTTATTATAACATGTCCTTTTATTTTGTCTCTTGATATCTGAAATTAACAGTGATCCATTATTATAACTTACACTTTTTCAATCTTGTCTCTTGATATCTGACATCAATGTTTGTTGTTTATGATAACATAACCTGCATCTACCTTGTATTTTGATATCTGACACCATCTATTGTTCTTTTTTGTAACATATTCTGCTTCTATCGTGCCTCTTAATATCCGACATTAAGAATAATTATTCATTGTTATAATATACTTCACTTCTATTGTGTCTCTTGATATATTATTATAATTTTAAAACATACCCTACTTCTATCATTATCTCTTGATATCTAACATTAACTATTATCCATTGTTAAAACATATCCTACTTTTATCATTGTCTCTTGATATCTGACATTATCTATTATCCATTGTTATAACATACTGTGCCTCTATCATGCCTCTTGATAATTTACATGTATAGTCATTGTTTACTATAACATACCCTGCTTCTATCTTGGCTCCCACTTTCTGTCCTGACACAGACTGTTGAGCATTGTCTGTCATAGACGTTGCTACAGACATGAATCTTGAAAAATATAAAATAGATATATCTTCAAATAATTCTGAATTATAAGGAACATTATTTAGATACATGTAAATTTCACAACATTGATTTTACAACTCATAAAAACAGAAACTTACATTACTGAAAAGCAATTTCATGCAGAAGGAAACTTGGAAGATTTTAGGAACAAATAACACCTACTTTGCATAAACCTTGTTTCGCAGTTTCCTTGGAAACGCTAAAAGATAATTACGACCATCAGAAGAGAACACCTCCACTGCTATGGGCTGAAGAAGGTACCTCCTTTTATGCACCTCTCTGATGTCTTCATAAGCAAATTTACTGCACCTGAATTTAAGAAAAGATTCAATACTAAGGCTACATTTTCTTTTATTGTTTTTGTTTTTGTCGTTGATGTTAAAGGAAACATGTAAAGACATTTTATTACACAACTCAAGGTATTATTTACTAAATTACAGTATCAATGCTTAATGACTTTCAACTATCTGTACTTAAGATAAACTTACATGCGTTTCTGTGAAGCAGAACCCATTGATGACTTTGGTATAATAGGATCATGAAGACTGTAAAATAAACCATATAAAGAGTTATAAAATAAAAGTTACAACTTATTTGAGTACAGAAATATAGGGGTTGTAAAGATGAGGAAAGTTACAACTTATTTGAGCACAGAGTATAGGGGTTGTAAAGATGAGGAAAGTTACAACTTATTTGAGTACAGAAATATAGGGGTTGTAAAGATGAGGAAAGTTACAACTTATTTGAGTACAGAGTATAGGGGTTGTAAAGATGAGGAAAGTTACAACTTATTTGAGCACAGAGTATAGGGTTTGTAAAGATGAGGAAAGTTACAACTTATTTGAGTACAGAGTATAGGGGTTGTAAAGATGAGGAAAGTTACAACTTATTTGAGTACAGAGTATAGGGGTTGTAAAGATGAGGAAAGTTACAACTTATTTGAGCACAGAGTATAGGGGTTATAAAGATGAGGAAAGTTACAACTTATTTGAGTACAGAGTATAGGGGTTGTAAAGATGAGGAAAGTTACAACTTATTTGAGTACAGAGTATAGGGGTTGTAAAGATGAGGAAAGTTACAACTTATCTGAGCACAGAGTATAGGGGTTGTAAAGATGAGGAAAGTTACAACTTATTTGAGTACAGAGTATAAGGGTTGTAAAGATGAGGAAAGTTACAACTTATTTGAGTACAGAGTATAGGGGTTGTAAAGATGAGGAAAGTTACAACTTATTTGAGTACAGAGTACATGTATAGGGGTTGTAAAGATGAGGGAAGTTACAACTTATTTGAGTACAGAGTATAGGAGTTGTAAAGATGTTGGAAGTTACAACTTATTTGAGTACAGAGTATAGGGGTTGTAAAGATGAGGAAAGTTACAACTTATTTGAGTACAGAGTATAGGGGTTGTAAAGATGAGGAAAGTTACAACTTATTTGAGTACAGAGTATAGGGGTTGTAAAGATGAGGAAAGTTACAACTTATTTGAGCACAGAGTATAGGGGTTGTAAAGATGAGGTAAGTTACAACTTATTTGAGTATCAAGTATAGGGGTTGTAAAGATGAGGAAAGTTACAACTTATTTGAGTACAGAGTATAGGGGTTGTAAAGATGAGGAAAGTTACAACTTATTTGAGTACAGAGTATAGGGGTTGTAAAGATGAGGAAAGTTACAATTTATTTGAGTACAGAGTATAGGGGTTGTAAAGATGAGGAAAGTTACAACTTATTTGAGTACAGAGTACATGTATAGGGGTTGTAAAGATGAGGAAAGTTACAACTTATTTGAGTACAGAGTATAGGGGTTGTAAAGATGAGGTAAGTTACAACTTATTTGAGTACAGAGTATAGGGGTTGTAAAGATGAGGAAAGTTACAACTTATTTGAGTACAGAGTACATGTATAGGGGTTGTAAAGATGAGGAAAGTTACAACTTATTTGAGTACAGAGTATAGGGGTTGTAAAGATGAGGAAAGTTACAACTTATTTGAGTACAGAGTATAGGGGTTGTAAAGATGAGGAAAGTTACAACTTATCTGAGCACAGAGTATAGGGGTTGTAAAGATGAGGAAAGTTACAACTTATTTGAGTACAGAGTATAGGAGTTGTAAAGATGAGGAAAGTTACAACTTATTTGAGTACAGAGTATAGGGGTTGTAAAGATGAGGAAAGTTACAACTTATTTGAGTATCAAGTATAGGGGTTGTAAAGATGAGGAAAGTTACAACTTATTTGAGTACAGAGTATAGGGGTTGTAAAGATGAGGAAAGTTACAACTTATTTGAGTACAGAGTATAGGGGTTGTAAAGATGAGGAAAGTTACAACTTATTTGAGTACAGAGTATAGGGGTTGTAAAGATGAGGTAAGTTACAACTTATTTGAGTATCAAGTATAGGGGTTGTAAAGATGAGGAAAGTTACAACTAATTTGAGTACAGAGTATAGGGGTTGTAAAGATGAGGAAAGTTACAACTTATTTGAGTACAGAGTATAGGGGTTGTAAAGATGAGGAAAGTTACAACTTATTTGAGTACAGAGTATAGGGGTTGTAAAGATGAGGAAAGTTACAACTTATTTGAGCACAGAGTATAGGGGTTGTAAAGATGAGGAAAGTTACAACTTATTTGAGTACAGAGTATAGGGGTTGTAAA
This sequence comes from Pteria penguin, assembly GCA_035048485.1. Taxonomy (NCBI): domain Eukaryota; kingdom Metazoa; phylum Mollusca; class Bivalvia; order Pterioida; family Pteriidae; genus Pteria; species Pteria penguin. The sequence continues at coordinate 6,404,434 of CM068580.1, forward strand.
GATGAGGAAAGTTACAACTTATTTGAGTACAGAGTATAGGGGTTGTAAAGATGAGGAAAGTTACAACTTATTTGAGTACAGAGTATAGGGGTTGTAAAGATGAGGAAAGTTACAACTTATTTGAGTACAGAGTATAAGGGTTGTAAAGATGAGGAAAGTTACAACTTATTTGAGTACAGAGTATAAGGGTTGTAAAGATGAGGAAAGTTACAACTTATCTGAGCACAGAGTATAGGGGTTGTAAAGATGAGGAAAGTTACAACTTATTTGAGTACAGAGTATAGGAGTTGTAAAGATGAGGAAAGTTACAACTTATTTGAGTACAGAGTATAGGGGTTGTAAAGATGAGGAAAGTTACAACTTATTTGAGTATCAAGTATAGGGGTTGTAAAGATGAGGAAAGTTACAACTTATTTGAGTACAGAGTATAGGGGTTGTAAAGATGAGGAAAGTTACAACTTATTTGAGTACAGAGTATAGGGGTTGTAAAGATGAGGAAAGTTACAACTTATTTGAGTACAGAGTATAGGGGTTGTAAAGATGAGGAAAGTTACAACTTATTTGAGCACAGAGTATAGGGGTTGTAAAGATGAGGAAAGTTACAACTTATTTGAGTACAGAGTACATGTATAGGGGTTGTAAAGATGAGGGAAGTTACAACTTATTTGAGTACAGAGTATAGGAGTTGTAAAGATGAGGGAAGTTACAACTTATTTGAGTACAGAGTATAGGGGTTGTAAAGATGAGGAAAGTTACAACTTATTTGAGTACAGAGTATAAGGGTTGTAAAGATGAGGAAAGTTACCACTTATTTGAGTACAGAGTATAGGGGTTGTAAAGATGAGGAAAGTTACAACTTATTTGAGTACAGAGTATAGGGGTTGTAAAGATGAGGAAAGTAAATAATTATTATTATTCCTCTCTGAGAATTTCATCTTTAATACATGCACAAATCCTCTAACCTACATTATTTATGATCTCATGTACATGAACATAATATAAAATGTTGCTTTTTGAAAGACTTCAAGAGAGTAAAAAGAACTCGAATTCTAATGCAACTAAAGATATAACGAATCAGCCTACTCTGGTGGTAAACTGTCTATGTCTCTGATTTCTCTTGTTCTCAGCATAGTGAAGCCATCAATCACATAAAAATATTCCCGTCCAAATAATAGTAGTCCTTCTGCTGTATCCAAGCCCTGAATTCTGGCACATCGAAATATGTTGGTGATCTACACATTGAAATAAAAATAGCTGTTATTGCAGTTAAATCACCATAACATTAACATTAAATACAACTGTAGTATATACCCTGTAGCTTATAGCAATCCATTCTATGCACACCTGGGATGTCATAACTATTTTTCTTTAATTCTAAACTGTATTTCACTCATAATAATAATAGTAATAATAATAAAAGTGATAACAAGAGCAAAGCCAACGCAGCATATGCCCACCTGGACATAACTCACATGACCACATTAGAGGTCATCTACTCTTTATAATCACCCACAAACAAAATTTTTCCATTCAAAAGTTTGTGTCTAATGATTAATAGGTATATCACTTGTCTTCATTTAATCTAGACATCAGTATTAACTAACACAAAACAAAATCAAAATAAAAATGCCAAAGTCAGGTATCCTAATTATAACTTACTAACTTCACCTAGATATCCTCAAGATGTATCTGTATATCAAATATCAATTAAGTATATCTAGCTGTTCCTGAGATAATGAGCGGAAACTGCTAATTTTAAGAAATTTTCTAAGTCCAAAGGGGATAACTCTCACAAAACTCATTGAACCATAACCAAATATGAAGTTGACCTAAATATCCTTTAAATGTTTTAGTATATAATTAAAATATAAATTCAATATCTTTATTGGGTCCAGAGATAATGTGCGGAAACTGTTAATTTTAAGAAATTTTCCAAGTCCAAGGGAAATAACTCTGACAAAAACTATTGAACGATATCTTAATTTCAACAAGACCTAGATATCCATTATATGTATCTGTATGCAAAATATCAATTCAGTATCTCTATCCATTCCTGAGATAATGAGCAGAAACTGCTAATTTTAAGAAATTTTCTAAGTCCAAGGGAGATAACTATGACAAAAATTATCAAACAATAACCAAGTTTGAACTTGACCTAGATATCCTTGAGATGTATCTGTATACCAAATATCAATTCAATATCTTTACTGATTCCAGAGATAATAAGTGGAAACTGTAAATGGACAGACCGATCGACAGACGGAGGACGGAACAACCGACCGACCGACAGCAGCAAAACAACATGCCCCTCCTTCTTCGAAGGGGGGCATAATGATGTAATATACCGGTACATATGTATATAATAATATATATATAATAATAACTAGACATGTATTTTTCTAGATTATCGGTATGTAAATGATCAATTCTGTTATCACTGTTGTTATCTAAGGACTACTAGATTCTCACCTACTCCAGATAATACTGACGTTGCTATGGATATTTCTTTGTTTTACTGGTGTTTAAAGTCAAGTTCAGGAATATTTTACCTACATACACATTAAATCTCACTTAAAGCCAACAATGATAAAGAAATTTATGTTTATTGTGAATTTTTTTTTCAATCTCAGGCAATATATGTATACTATTTACATAATTAATAAATGTATGTAGCAAACTTGTTTATAGCAAATTTACAGATTCAGCAAAGCATTATTGAGTCCCCCAGAATATGATTCAATTGTATTCGTAATGTTTATAGCAAATTAAAATTTTTATCTGAAACACTTAAAGTCATGAAAGTTATTTTTATTTGTCCCATTCTATTAAGTCAGATAGCCGACGGCAGTTAGGCACTAATCGTTAACTTTTAAGCCAGATAGCCAATGGCAGTTAGGTAGTACTAATCGTTAACTATTTACACATATTTGATACCTATGTTTGACACATGTTTACTCGGTAAATATTTGATATGAATCACATATTAAAGTTGTTTTATGTTGTGATTTAACTCACTACAGACTGTAGTTTATCATGGCTTCACCAAGCTGGAGAACTGTTTTTGGTAAGTGGGGTTTGATGATGCTCTGACCTACTCTGATGATGATGATATACCATTGGAGAGAATCAGGGAAATTAATGCAAAACTTTGTGAACTTTGTATTTCAATGAATGATTTTGCCAATATTGACAAAAATATTGTAGCGACGGAATCCAAGTCAGATGTGATGTAGTGTCAGACATTTTCAATATGAAAGACATTAATTCTGAGGATGATATCGAGCCAATGGAGGCAGCTTTGGATACTGCACAGTGTCTGCTCCAAATTTACGACGTTGTGCCCCTGAATATATTTGTGTCTCTGTTGTCCATCGAATCCATGCTTAATGTCAAATAAAAACAATCTAAGAACCACCATTTCTTTTAAACCAAAGTGAACTTTGATAGAGCATTGTGATTGTGTATATAAATATGAGAATCTAATGTCTGTATACATAGAACATTAAAATTCCTTGTCTATTTTCCTTTAATAACTGTTAAATCTTTTGCTGTTGTTTTGGGAGATGGTGAATTTTCAATACCATATAGTGAACTTCATCATATTGATATCATGAATTACGGTTATGGCGAATTTCATCATATTGATATCATGAATTACGGTTATAGCGAACTTCATCATATTGATATCATGAATTATGGTTATAGCGAACTTTAACCAAAGATCCCCTAAAATTTGCTATAAGCAAATCTTAATGTTTAGTACAAAATAGCTGTCATTAAAGTTTCAAATGTCTGATGTGGCATAAAGAACTAGGAGCCAAGGAGTTTGAAAAGACTATCAAATTCTCAATTTGTGCCCTTGATTTTAAGAAAAGAATGAATGACAGAAATAAAGATCTCAATTGACCTTTTCACCCTCTCCCAATATCCTGAGGATAGCTTGATTATTATCTGTTTTGTTGTTGGTTTGACCCTCCCCTTGATTCTCTCCTTGCCCTTCTCCAGGAGTTTCATTTTTGTCAATTTCACTTGATGCATCAACTCCAGGGCCTTCTTCATCATTGTCATCTAGATCTGTAGATCTTCCTTTGTTTGATCTTGGTAAAAGCTTGGACATTCTAGTAATATCTGAAATTGCATTATTTAAATGATTGTAATTGACTCAATTTTTTGTGGAGTATTTACCTTTTAAACAAAAAGGTTTCAAAATGACAAGTTTTGAATATGGTATCAATAATAACATATAAACAAACAAGTTATGATGAAAAATAACTTTTTGTGTTATTGTGTAAATCTATAACATTTTTATAAGAAGGAGTTTTAAAGTCGTGTTTGGTATCTGTCTTATAAGATGGAGTTTGAAGGTCGTGTTTGGAATCTGTCTTATAAGATGGAGTATGAAGGTGGTGTTTGGTATCTGTCTTATAAGATGGAGTATGAAGGTGGTGTTTTTGTATCTATCTTATAAGATGGAGTATGAAGGTGGTGTTTGGTATCTTATAAGATGGAGTGTGAAGGTGGTGTTTGGTATCTGTCTTATAAGATGGAGTATGAAGGTGGTGTTTGGTATCTGTCTTATAAGATGGAGTATGAAGGTGGTGTTTGGTATCTGTCATAAGATGGAGTATGAAGGTGGTGTTTGAAATCTTAAGATGGAGTATCAATGTCGAGTTTGGTATTCATCTTTTTAAAAATATAAACTAAATTGGTATAATAAACAAAATATTAAAAACAAATGGAAGATACAGAAATCTTGACATTTGTAAAGAAGGGGCCTATTGTATGCCAGATACATTAACCTTTATAATGATTAAATCTCCTCTGGTCTAGCCAATGAAAGAGATTGTGTTAAGATGATCTTATATCAACCATTTAAATAGGACTTTGCTCTTAACCTCAAAATTAAAATTAAAAAACACAAAAGTTTTTATTGGTTGGATAACTTCTATCCTCATATATTCATCATATGTACAGTCAAACCTCGTTATCTCGAAGTCGGAGGGACCGTGGAAAATACTTCGAGATATCCAAATTTCGAGTTTAGGATCACAAATCTTGCAGTTGTTAATGTACGCCGATTCATTTGACATTTGTGATTTTTATAGTAGATGTATGAGATATACATGTATTTATCTATAAATAAGCATGAAGATGTGCATATTGTATTGTTCCTAAATAATTAATCTAAATCTCATCATACCTTTTATATTTTATGAATATATAGAGAATATACTCCAAAACTGGAAACGTCATGTTTCCTTTTCAGTAACATCGTAATTTAAATCCAATACTGGATATAACCGTCTTATACTATACCTAAAACCGAGGACGGGCTAACACATAAGACAAGATGCACGTCATAATTTGATTTAATTACTATCACTTTGCATAAAAATACATAGACATATACATGGATTGCAAATAGTAATAATGAACAGTGTAAAGAAATTTCTTTAAACGCAGGTATGAAAAAGCATTAATTACAGTTAATGTTAATTATCTCATTTGGTGTCGAGTTTAATAAACTATCATCATTTATTAATATTTGGTATAAATAACAGGGTACGCACGGACGCGATCGATTATGTAATTACTGCGGCTTTGTACACCGACACGGTTAATTGATCACACCACGCGAGCGACCTGTAATTTAGGGTAAACGCCGCGGGGAATATTGTCAATAAGAAGCCAACTTCGAGATAAACCGGGTAAATAAGAACTTCGGGACTTGAAAATGTATTCGAGATAAGCATGGTATTCAACATATCAGTGTTCGACACATCCGGGGTGAATTTAATCATAATATGAAGGATTTTTTTTCGGGACCGACGTTTGACTTCGAGATATCCCGGGTATTCGAGATATCAGTGTTCGAGATATCGAAGTTTGACTGTATATCATTCCTGAAAGAATATTTGCTACGAATATGAAGGATAAAAATAGGGCATGGCTAGACAGGTGCATGATATGCCCACATTTTTTTTACCTCTACCCCTTCTATTTACTCCACAGGACAGAACCCTAATTCAAAAACAAAGATGCACAACTTCAAACTAGACCTTTCCTATGTCGCCATGAAATCAACCAGATCTGTCCTTAAGGAGGAGACGAGCAGAAAAGATGTTTTTACCCTTCCTGATTTTCCCTACTGAAGAGGCCAGACCCCACTGGAAATACCCATGTGCATGACAGTCATTTTGCTCTTGTTTACACAATTTTTATACTTAATTTTATCACATGCTTTGCAGTTTATGCAGTGAAATATCGCTATGTCATAAATTAATCTATGACATAGCTGACATCATAGCATGGAAAAGAATTGTGTCAAGCTGGTGTTTTATGAAATAAACACCTTTAAACTGAGTGTAAACATGTGATAAAAAGAATCTGAAATGAAATTTCATTTCATTAAGTATTTAAGAAACTCATTGTGTGTTTGATATAAAACAAACAACTCGTTTCATAAATACCGTATGAAATGGAAATTCATTTCAGATCCTATATATATATATGTGTAAAGCATCAAAAGTCTATCATTTTTGATAATTAAAGAAGGAGCACTTACAAGCTTTATATATGAAAAGTGACAGCATATGTTTTCTGGGCCTCAGAGCCAAGAACCAGAACTGATATAGCACATGCACATTTAGATGATACACCTTACAAAACTAGAGCAGTTCTTATAGGACAAATACCTTCTTGGCAACAAAGTGTTATGACAACAAATACTAATCATAGGCTTACCTTGACCTTGGAGATGTGACCATGAAACCCTTGTGCCATGAGTAATAATAATGTGAAGTATGAAGATCAATGTTACCTCAAAACTGATGTAAACCCTGATGTTAACCAGAGTCACTGATATGTGAAATGTAGTGCAGATTGAAAATATGTGGCATGCATCGCAATCACTATCCACAAATGAAAAATTCATGCAAGTTTGGATGAAATCTCACCTAAAGTACCTTAAAACTAGCTTAAATGCTATGATGAAAGAAAGTGTTCACTAACTTAAAGATGAATGGGTACTTCAAGTGTAAACCTCCCCTCCTCCATAACCAATATTGTTGTAGAGGATTGATTGATACCACTAGGCCATGCTGGCTTTTGTTGTAGAGGTATATTGAAATTATAACCATTCTATCAAAATCTTTTAAACATTTTTTTTTTTACTTAATTCAGATTTGTTTGATGATTTAATATACAATGAATATTTTCTGTCCAATCTGGACCTCTAGAAGCCATTAATCTGTAAGATATTTAACCTAAGTCAAAATTGTAAGTGGGTTGTAAGAGAAAATAGTTCAAGGTCAGCATTTACCATCAGGAGATCTATCTTCTCCGTTTTCATTGCTGTCAGGAGAGTCCTCTACTCCTCTCTGTATTGGGAGAGCTTCAATTCCTATTCCCACGAGAGTCTGAGACCGGAACCTCTCAAAATATTCCTTACTATCATAACTCATGGCTACTTTGTACTTTAAAGGCTGTAGAAAATCAAAAAGCCAAGTAAACAATATGAACCATGTTATTATCAACATAAAAGATTAAAAAAATCACAAACAGTTGTAAGTATAACATTTACAGTCCAGTATCATAATTACAAATATCATTTCAATACTTTATGACAATATCATACGAATACTGTAATTTAGGACTGGAGAATGAGGGAATGTAGTGGACAATAATGTTTTATTGCAGTGAACGTGGAGGGATTACACATGTATAGAAGATAGAATCACTACTGAACTTCATCATGAGAGACAGAATAAAGAAATTCCTGGGACAGGAGGGCATAGGTATGCGATTACCTAGGTCCTCCTCTGGCAAAAATGGGCAATTTTGAACTAAATATTCTCAACAATATACCTCCTGTATGTGCATTTTAATAACTGAAAAATATTCATGTGGAAATTTGCATTTATTTTCAGAAATTTCTTTAGCAGAAATTCATTGACCTTGCAATCTGAACACCTATTAACATACTTAGGGCATCTTTGCATTACAATCTCATTTTATTTCTACACTCAATTTAGACCCCATAAGTCATGCCATACTTTTGGCCCAGGATTAGACAGTGCAGTAAACTGATACACATGTAAGTGTATTACATTTATTATCATACTCTACCAAGATGTATAGTGTAAGCCAATTACTTTGGAATTTTCTGTTTTCGGCAAAGGATAATATGCTTTAAGAAAAAGGGATTTGACATCTTTTGTCACATGGAATACCTGTCAGGCAAATAAGTGCAAATATATTACAATCCCACCTTCTTTTTATTTACAGGTTAATAGTTGCAATTATATTAAACTACTCTCTCTTGAAACGAGGTATTCATACATATAACTGCAATTATAACAATCTGCCACTTTTGTTACACAGAATGCAGACTGCCCCCAGTCTCGTCTCAGACTCACTCAGAATACTGGCTAATAACTATATCTACCCCCTTTTGTTACACAAAATGCAGGCTGATAACTGCAATTATAATAATCTGCCCCCTTTTGTTACAAGGAATACAGGCTAATTACTGCAATTATAACAACAGTGTTCGAAATAAGCTTTGTCTGGTCGTCAAAAACAACCTAGAGTCTCTTTGGGCTACCCAAAAAATTCAGTAAATATAATGGACGTCATCCAAATTTTCCTTAAATTTGCTAATTTGATGACCCAAATTTTTTGTCAATTTCAAGCCCTGTAACAATCTGCCTCCTTTTGTTGAATAGAATGCAGGCTGACAACTGCAATTATAATAATCTGCCCTCTTTTGTTACACAGAATGCGGGCTAATAACTGCAATTATAACAAGCTGTTCAGGCAAAGTAAATTAGAGGGAGTTTTACTCAATGTCTGGTATTCAAAGTCCAGTTGAAAAACTGCACATTTGATGGCGACGACTTCAGCCAGAATAACTGCATATCCCAAATTAGATAAGACCAAGTGTCTGGAGAGTTTGAGCATCCTCTGTTAGCATGCCACACTGATTGAAAATGTAGCAGAGAAACTTCTTGTGTTTGGTAGTAAAGTCATAAAGAAGATTTGTCAGATTGGTAAAAGGATGTCATTGTATATGATTGTATTCCAGAATGTCATATAACATTCTGAAAAGAGTCACTTCCAACTTGGCACATCAAAAACAAAATGAACAAACTTGAAACATAAATCCTTCTACATCACTCAGATGCCATTAGTTAATTATATTATCCATACAGTGGTTCTGGAGAAAAAGAATTTCAAAGAGGGATAACCTCAGAAACCTATTTTAAGCTATGGTGGCAGCACCTGTCAACAGATTTTAATGAAATGAACATACTTAGTACAGAACTTTTAGTACTTAATGTATACAAAGTTTCATCAAAATCTTTCAAAATTGACAGACAGACAGTCCGACTAATGACGGACAACAAGTGATCAGAAAAGCTCATTTGAGCTTTCAGCTCGGGTGAGCTAAAAAGTACATTAGAAAGTCTCATACAATCCACCTTCAAAATGAATGCACTAATTCTTAGCACAGATGACTCCATTGCATACCTCTGAGTGATAAGTTCAATTCTTTTGAAAGGTATGTTTTGGGTCTTTGCTAAGTATTTTGTATCTCTGCTAGGTATTTTGTGTCTGTGCCAGGTATTTTGTATCTGTGCTAGGTACTGTGTCTTTGCTAGGTACTTTGTGTCTTTGCTAGGTATTTTGTATCTGTGCTAGATATTTTGTGTCTTTGCTAGGTAATGTGTATCAGTGCTAGGTATTTTGTATCTGTGCTAAGTATTTTGTGTCTTTGCCAGGTATTTTAAAGGGGGTGATGATATGTGAAAGCCATCAGGGTTCAGCATGCAGATATACTGTTCAATATGCTTATAGAGCTATAGAACTATGTATATTATACCTCTTCCTCTCTATCCTGTTCAAAGAAATTTTGCCATTGCTGTCACATATATATATATGTAGAAACAAATAAGATTTAAGACTGGTTATATTAAATACCAAGGAAATGTATGAGAGTAAATTAATTTGGTGAAAAAAAGAAATCTTACACTGTCTTCCATGTCTGGTCTATAGGGGTAATGTTGATAAAACATGTCATTCCTAACCATTTTCTTCCGTGTACGACTTGGACCTGATAATTCATTACAATATATATCTTCTATAAGTAATAAAAATTTGTTTCAGAAATATACAGAGCAAAACAAGCTTGATATCTTTATTCATTATTAGATGTTATTGAATGGTCTGGTTTGAGATTGCAAAACTTAACATCTTTTATACAAGACTTTCTTTGCTATTATACCCGCTTTTAGAATATTTGTTTACCTTCAGTGACATCTAAGAGCCATTTGTCAAGCCTGGATCCAACAGAGGGACCCCAAAGACCCTTTTCCCTCAGTAGCTCAGTTTCAGATTGAGTCCATTCCTCTAACATGTATTTTTCCATGTGTTCATGCCCCTGTACAAAGGAAAATGGAAATCTTATAGATTACAAGAGAATCAACTGACTGAGTGGCAATTAACACAGATCTTGTAATTAACAAGAAGCCCAAATGGGCCTATATCACTCACTTCAGCTCCTTGAGCACATGACTTATCTCAACACCCCGAACAAATGAAAACTTTACAAAATATCCGAATGTTCTCAAATTAGAGTCTCCTTTCTCAGAAATTTGTATCAAAGATGTAATAAGCCCGGTGGCAAAAAACAAACTAGAAAATTTGATGTGTCGGTGCAACACAGATGCCCAAGCTGGCAGCTAAAGTATTGAAAAATAATTGCCAGAGACCTAATATTTGAAAATTCAAAAAATTTCTCATGTTCAAGGGCAATTACTCTGTTAAAAATTACCAGACGAATCCATATTGGAATGTGACCTGCATTTTCCATTGATACATCTATAGACCCAATATCAATTTAATCCATCAAACCTTCACCTAGAAAATGAGCAGAAACTGTCATTTTTAAGAAATTTTCTATGTTCAAGGGCAATAACCCTGTCAAAAATTACCAGACCACACCCATATTCAAACTCTAGCTGCAACTTCCCTTGATATATCTGTATACCAAATATCAACTTAATCCATCAGACCTTCAAAGAGAAAATGAGTGGAAACTGAATGATGACAGAATGACAAAACAGGGTAACACTATATGCCCCTGGCCATTTCAAGGTGGGGGCATAAAAAGCATGCTAATACATCAAATAAAAACAAAAGGCCCAAGTGGGCTATATCAATCACCTGGGCACAATTTGCTTATTCACCAACACCTATAGCAATTTACAGATGAATATGTCCACTTGCCTACTGTGTTTTTGAGAACTGACTGTTAACTTGTTTCTCTACATTAAATAAATCAAGACATTGATGCTAAAGTGTGCTAAAAAAATATACAACAAAAAAAAAAACCCAAGAAAAAAAAAACCCAAGAAAGTTGCATCAAAGATGCAATATGCCCAGTTGCAAAATGTTTTCATACACTTATCAAGACTTTATGACCTTGACCTCTTGTCTTTTCATCCCGAAATCAATAGGGCATATCCATGACTCATGGGGAGTATGTGTGTGAAGTTTCATATTAGTAGATGGTATGTAGCTACAGTTATGGCCTGTAAACCATTTTCACTCATCAAGGCCCTATGACCTTGGCCTTTGACCTTTTGATCCCGAAATAAATGGGGCACATTCTCGACTTATGGGGAGTATGAGTTTTAAATTTCATAACAATAGATGGAATGTATATAAAGTTATAGTCCAGAAACCATATTCATTTATCAAGGCTCTATGACCCCGACCTCCGATTCTTAAAGCAATAGGGCACATCCTTGGGAGTTTCATTACTATACCTAAATAGTTGTAGGGGTAGAGTCTGGAAACCAATTGCTGACGTCTGCCGCCCACCATCTACCCCTCATTGGATCAAGAGCCAAATTTTACACCTCGGTTAGATCACTTTGATACATTCAGTTAGATGACCTATGCAGCCAGTCAAAAGAAGTTTGTCAATGAATGATGCCTCCTTTGACTTATATTGCCCCACCCAGGATCCACCTTAAAATGGATCTCTTCGAAAACAGTAACATTTGAAGATGACCTTGAATACTTTCAAATTACCACATTTCATCAAAATCTTTCAATTAGTTCTGAAGGAGAAGCCCTTCATTTACATCAAAGTTTACCATACTAGGAGTATATCTTCTTTTTTATCTTCAATGATTCTAGAAATTACTTTTGCATTTCATTTATTCAAATTACATTATTACAATGAAAATAGTTTAAACATATCACAAAAACACATTATAAGCAACCTATCAGGAGGAAATCCCAGAAATTGCCAGAGAAAATGTAAAAATCATAAATTTCTAAGACACCCTTCTGTTTTATAATCTTTGCAGCCAGTCTGAAGAAGTCTGTCAATGGAGGGTGTCCTCTTTAGCCTATGTCACCCTACCCTGACTCCAACCCTTAACAGATCAGACTGAAAAACAACAACAATTGTTCATAACCTAGAGTATTTCATCCCTATGAAGTTTCAACAAAATCTCTTCAGCAGTCCCAAGAAGATGAAAATACTAAATGGTTACAGACAAATGCACAGATAGACACCACAGGCATTGCTATGACTATAGTTCACACGAATCTTCAACTCGTGTAGACTAAAAACCAACCAGTTAATGAACTTGTTATTACATGAGCAATTACATTCATAAATTCAGTCTAAAATTATTTTATCAAATACATTTTGTTTTAAATCATTATTTTACATCATATCACAGCTACTTCACTTATGATGATTTAGACTTTTACCAATGCATAAACTGAAGCATTGAAGGATCTTTCATGTACTCTGAATTCTGAATTGTGTAATGAGTTATGATTTGCATTGATAATTAATATAAGTATCATGCAATTGGGACAAGGTTACACAAAGTTAAGAATCAGTAGCCCTTTTCACAAAAATTGTTACGACTATTATTTCTCGTACGAAAAAAATTACGACAATTCGTAAGATTTTTTTGTGAAAAGGGCTTTAAAATTTTACTGTTTCAGGTTAAACACATTAACTATAAATACAGTGCTTTAAATAACACGTTAACAATAATTCCTCTGCATCAGGTTACACACGTTAATTATAATTCCTCTGCTTCAGGTTACACACATTACTTGTAATTTCCCTGCTTCAGATTACACATGTAAACTAATTCCACTAATTCGGGTTACAGATGTTAATTATAATTAACCAACTTCAGGCCACTCATGTTAATTTTAATTTCTCTGCTTAAGGCTACACATTTTAATTATAATTCCCCCGTTTCAGATTACACATGTTAACTATAATTCCCTTGCTCAGGTTACACATATCAATTATGATTCCCCTGCTTCAGGTTACACAGGTTAACTGTAATTCTCCTGCTTCAGGTTACACATGTTAACCATAATTCTCCTGCTTCAGGTTACACATGTTAACCGTAATTCCCCTGATTCTGGGTACTCGTGTTAACCATAATTACCCTGCTTCATGTTACACATGTTAACCATAATTCTCCTGCTTCTGGTTACACATGTTAACCATAATTCCCCCTGATTCTGGGTACTCGTGCTAACCATAATTACCCTGCTTCAGGTTACACATATTAACCATAATTCTCCTGCTTCTGGTTACACGCGTTAACTATAATTCCTCTGCATAAGGTTACTCATGTTAATTATAATTCCCCTGATTCTGGGTACTCGCGTTAACCATAATTCTCCTGCTTCTGGTTACACATGTTAACCATAATTCTCCTGCTTCTGGTTACACATGTTAACCATAATTCCCCCTGATTCTGGGTACTCGTGCTAACCATAATTACCCTGCTTCAGGTTACACATATTAACCATAATTCTCCTGCTTCTGGTTACACGCATTAACTATAATTCCTCTGCATAAGGTTACTCATGTTAATTATAATTCCCCTGATTCTGGGTACTCGCGTTAAACATAATTACCCTGCTTCTGGTTACACATGTTAACCATAGATTATAATCCACAATCAACCATATTACCGGTACTTACCTGTGAGTATTGTTGGAACTGTAATTCCACCAAATCTTTGACAATGGACATGTGAGTTAATGTCCATGAAATGAAATCCTGCATGAAGACAATATTTCTTCATTATTATACTTCCAATAAGTGTCTTACAATCTAACTGGTAAAAACCTAACCATAATTATCTGACTCAAATATTTATCATGTAACAACTACTAACCTGGAAAATTGTCTTGTGTACAACTAAGGATTACTGTGTAGAACTAATGACCAAGTCATTGCTTTTTTAAAACTGAGATCAGTAAAAATATTATCAGAATAATAAAACAGATGACTACTCCTGAAGAGTTCATGACAAAATGATGATCCTTGATTTTGTACTCTAGAGAAGAGACACACATGCCAAGTCTCAGTCATCAAGGTCACCATAATGATCTCATCTGGAGCAATTACCTGTATACTATACTGATGCGTAATAAACTACAGATGGTTGGTACTGTAGGACTGTTTATAGTAAAAAATCACCAAGGATTCATATTCATACAAGCAATTCCCCAATAACAATTGCTTCATCATACATCACTTCTTACTTGAGCAGAATTGTCAAAAAGGTAATAGCTTAGATAATAACATACTCTTTCCTTTCCTTTCTCTACAATATAACCTGACTGAAGAAATAGTAGTCTCTTACTGTCATGTGGATGTTAGAGGACGGAGACATTTTGAGAGGTAGCTTTTCTTTGTTTTTTCTTGTTGCTAGACGTAACATACCACTTCCAACTTTTTGTAATTTCTATAATGAAACAAGTAACTAGATAAACATAAGATAAAGGTTATTATACAACAAAGAAAATAATACTGGTCAAGGACCAGTCCTGGCCAATACCAGTTCACGGCTACTATATTATTACGAGAATTAAAAACATAAATTGACGACATTCTCATATGAAATGGTAGGTGCCCTGTGTATTGCAGACAATCCCGTGAAAAAATCTCATAAATTCATGTTTCAAAAGCCAATATAATGTAGTAGTCAGTAACTAGTCTTAGCTGGTAACTGGTCCTCAACCAGTAAGTGGTGACAAGAAAAGAATATTTCCTGTAAGCATTTTGCACCTGATCCAATGTGGAAGTTTTTTTTTTTGTCTTGGACTTTCTTTAACTTAATATCATAGAAATTCAAAAACTGGAAAGTCTCTTGTAAAAATACTTCTGAATTCCTTATTTTAAGGTGATAAAAATAAGTTGCATTTACTTTCACTATTGCTATATAGTAGATAAAAAGGATTACAAATTCAAGAAACATAGAAAGACAGATCAAAAACATTATGCCCCCGTTCTATTGATCTGGGGTCATAAAAAGCAACATATGTTTAAGATGCAACCAAAGTGTTTTTGAATGAACAAAAGAAAGGAAAAAACAAAAAGTTCCAGAAACTCTAGGATAAAGTCAAAGAAAGGCTTAATGCATAAGCATCAGGAATAACAGGAAATGGTTACAGAAGGTATATTATGTGTTAATCTACATTAATCATTACATTTATCATTACTTGTGTCTGTCACACTTATTCCTTAAGATTTAATATAGATGTCAAACAAGATGTGTTTGCAAAACAAAAATGCCCTCAGTGGCAATAAATTGCCTAAATTAGGCACATTTCCCCCAACTAATACAGACAGACTTAAGGACAAGCAAGGCACTGTCAAGAGATCATCCTGACCGAGGCATAGAAATTCAAGCAAATTATATCAATGTTGACATATATTTATATCTAAGAATCAACAGAAAGTATACTAAAATAGCAAGTAATTAGTTATTCATCTACATCAATCTTAAATGGACTCTGTAAAAAGAGGTCATTATATACTGATCCCATGCAAACCAGTTGAGTTAATAAAAATACATGTATTCTCAGAAAATTCAGGAGTGAAATTAAAAGATGATACTTAACTCGGATGTGAAAAAGTAAAGAGATCTTCTTTTCTGAAGATTTTCAAAGTGATATTTATGTTTTGATTTACAAGTACGATACATAACTCAATATGCTTTTGTAAGATTTACTTTATATATACAACAATTATTCAAGAAATAATAAGAAAAAATGAAAGAAACAACCTAAATTGTTTACTAGTGCATGAAAAGTACAGGGAAAGGTTTGTAGAAGTTGTAGTATGTTTTACGCTACTTCTCAGTCTAGAAATTTGTCACATATGTAGCAGTAAAGCATATGCAGCGCTTATGTTGTATGATACATCCAACATTTAATTTCAAGTTTCTACAATGGGCAAAAATGACCTACTAAATTGACCTACTAAAATGCAATAACACTTATATATCAAATCAATAGCCATCATCCTTTTGTCATAAGGAGTATGTGTACAAAATTACACAATCCTAGCCTCAACAGTTCTATGAACTTGATCTCTGATTCATAACCTTGACAATCAATGGGGGTTGTCGTTTGGATTGATTGATTGATTATTATTTTATGTTACTCCATGGTTACTTCACGTATATGATGACAGCATCTGCCATGATGCATTCATAGAAATTTCTACCTTTGCAACGAACCCATCTGAAGCAGTGAGGGATCTTTTAAGTGCAATGCCTACCGTGACACAGAAACTTGGTTTTTACTGTCTCATCAGAACGATGTGCCCAATGCGGGAATCGAACCCGAAACCTCTTGATCATGAGACAAGCACCTTATCCACTAGGCCACATCAGCTTGAGTTGTTTTTTGAAATAAAGGAGTATATGTACAAAGTTTGATGGTCCTAGCTCAAATGGCTCTGCCAATATATAGCTTACAAAGTGCAAATTAATCAAAAATGTTAACCTTGACCTTTGATTCTTGACCTTAAAAATCATGGTCCTTTTAAATTAGCAACTACATTAACCAGGTTTGATGGTCCTAGTCCAAATAGTTCTGTCTCGTTTGCATGGTGCAGTTAATCAAAACTGTTTAGCACGTGACTGTGACCTTGAGCTCTGACTTTAAAAAAAAAAATTAGTTATCTTCCTTTTGTCGTAAGATGTATACATAGCAAGTATGAGAGTCCCGGTCCAAGCAGTTCAATCTGTATCTTGTTTATTAATAAAAAAAGTTAAGCATGTGACCTTGATCTTTGACCCCTGACCATGAAAATAATAAGAATTGTCCTTTCAGCATCAGTGGGTACCAAGTCTGATGGTCCTAGCCAAAATAATATGTTTCTGTATCATGCTTGATTAACAAGGTTTATCATGTGACCTTGGACCTAGGTAAACAACAGACATTATCTTCTTGTAATGAGGAGTATTTGAACCAAGTATGACAGTCCTAATCCCAGCAGTTTAGACTGTATCTTGTTAGAAATGTTTATCAGCAATGTTTACTATGTGACCTTGACCTTTGACCCTTACCTTTAAAAATTGGGCATTATCCTTTCAGCATCAGTAATATATGTACTAAATCTGATAATCTTAGTCAAATCAATATGTTCTGTATCATGAATAAAAGCTCTACAAGTTTGATGGTGATGTTTAGTATGTGATCTTTCCTCTTTAGCAGTATATGTACCATATTTGTCAATTCTAGACCATGTGGTTCTATCTGTATCTTGTGTAGAAGGTTTATCAACAATGTTTAGTATGTGACCTTCACCTTGAAAAACAATAGGGTGTCCTCCTTTCAGATTAGTAGTATGTGTGCTAAGTTTGACAGTTTAGCCTAGATGGTTTGATCTGTATGATGTTTACAAGCTTAGTGACAGACACAGACAGACAGATGCACTGTGCCTTACAATAAAACATTCATCTATATGAGTGTATAAAAACACAAATTATGGTAAGAACTTACTGATTGTATTTGAGCGGGAAGTCTGTCTGTATAAGAGAAGTTTACTTTCCTTTCTGTTTCTGCATATGCTACCCATACCTTGGAGGAATATTCTTGGATGAGTCCTCTACAAATAATGTGTATTTCTTACAGTTTCTTTGTATTTCATACTAATGTCCTACCACATGAAATATAATTCAACATAGAAATTTAATCAAAAAGTATAGCTTTGTACTGTTGGAGAGAAGCAACCACATTAGGCATGTTCAGTGCCAGACTTTTTCACTATAATGAAATCATACCATTACCTGGTATTGGATGCCTTCGATATTTTAAAAAGTATATAAAAATAACAGTTGCATGTTATCTATTTACAAGCATTCTGTTTGTAACGTACAATCTTGTTGGTCCACATGACATGATGGCAAAATTTCAATATTTATGTTAGAATCAAAGGCTTGAAGAGCCATAAAGCCGTCGAGCTAAATTTAATTTAAAGCTGTCAAAAGTAGCAGAAATTGACCAGTCATGTTCATCTTTTTTGCTGAATTCCGATAATTTTTGGAATAGAGTAAAAATAAAAGCTTAAGGGCCAACAGCCATATATCATATATCGTCATAACATTTTATTGTTCTTTACGTCATTCTTACAAAAATGTCAAATGTCTTATCATAAAGAATGTACATGTGAAATCGATTACCACTGCCATTTTTTTACAAAGATAAAATGGACGAGTTGTTACCATTGCCTGTAAAATATGGAAGCCTTATGCTTAATTTGTTTTAAGATATGGTCAGGTCTAGGTTACAGTTTTTGTCTACGCTACTAACACTGGCACTAGGGTCAACAGCTTGTATATACCGTCCAAACACACTAGTACTAGTTATTATTCGGTCGTTTATTGTATGTGCATGTGTAAGGGCTACAACGCCATGCCGTTCGCCGTAATGACACAAGCCGATTGTGCAACACAATCGCACTTTATCGGTTGATTTGGAATCAAATCTTCACATGTAAGTTCTACGTAATTTATTTTTCATGCATTCAATCTAAAATTCTGTCTTAATCCATGCTAACATCCTTTACATCCGCTTTAAATTTTGTAGGCGATTTGAAAACTTTCTCAGCTGCCACTTTTTGTGCCCTCGTAGGAACTTTTCCAGATATGTGGAAGACCATGTGATATATACACATGCTACTTCCCTAATAAGGAAAAATTGAGGCGTGGCTTTATAAATTTTAGCGGGAAAATACACAACTACGCAAAAACAAGTAATTCCTATTTACATAAAGCTATTTGGCTTTGTGACTAACATCTTGATCATTTAATGTTATTCTGACTGCAACCTAAGTTTTTAAAAAGCTATGCTTACGATAGACTGGAGTTACCTGCTCATGCTTGCTATCGCTACGCAGAGAGACAAGTGACCACTGCCATCTTGTAGAGGCTAGTCTGGCAAGTGTTATTTATAGGACAGGTGTTAAGGGCAGATTAGAAGCTGTACACACTGCGTGTAGATATTTTAAAAATTCGTCTGCAGTGGCATACATAGCATAAGTATCCAGTACCTGATGTAATTTATGAGAGGCTCGTGATGTTTAGCCTTAAGGATGGAATTAATTTTGTCCATATTTGTTGATTCTAGATTAAATGAATGAAACAAAACGAAATTCAGTGAGATAAAAATAACCGATAACGCATCACTTGAACCTCAGTCTCAGTCTCGTTATGAATTAGTGGTCACCTGTCTTAATATTGCCAGTCTATATTTAGGATTCTATGAAATCTTTAATTTATTCTTTTTTAGACTAAAATTTATATCTAAATATATTATTATATTATTTATATTATTATGTAATATATATTTTGAAGATCGCGCGATCGGTTTCTATATTGGCACTTATATGTCAAATTAGGCCTTGATCGCGTGTGTTACAAGCGTTCTACCACGATTACTCGAAATAAGGCAATATGCCACGTGGTCTCCTATATTTGGAAAAATTCCCATGAAGTGCGATTGTAATTCATAATCGGCTTGCGTCATTACGGCGAATGAATATTTTAACACACACAATAAGCGACAGAATAATAAGTGTTTTAGAGTAATTTATTGATAATTTAAGTTAAGCAGACCTATGCTTAAACATATTTCTGTGCAATGAAATTTCAATAACAAGGATAACAAAGCCGGTTTTGCAAGATTTTTTAATACTTTAAGTACTTTAAAGAAGGTACTACTTTGTTGCGTGAATTGAAAAGGCGGTGCAGAGGTAAAATTTTTACGATCGCTAGAAGACTGTCGAGCAAATGCTCGATGCCTTAAAAACTGACAGGGAATCGTTGATCTCCCAGTCTGAAATTTGTAAAGGTTCCAATATCATTACACTTTTTGTAAAACCTATGCACAGTAATTCCTTAATGCCAACTGGAAAGTGTTTCCAGATCTGTATATGACTGTAGACTACACTTAAACCGAAAGCCTCTTTTCTCCAAAAACAAGTATTCCAAATAGGTATACACCGACAACATAGATATGATTTATCACATTTCTCGAAAGTGTGGTGGTACCTAAGACTCAACAATTTCACTTGGTCTTACCTGACAAAGTTTAAATCCGGAAAGTTGATATCTGAATCATTTGATCCTGGATCAACATTATTCAACTGTGTCTTGAAAACTTCTTGAAGAGGCTATAGATAAAAAATAACTTCTATATGATTAAATCATTGGTCAATATCACTATATTTAGTAGAGTCTAATATTCAGCTGGAAGACAAGTTATTATAGCAGGGAAGCTAAAAGCTAAAATTATTTGACTATGTACACATGTGTATTTAATGGCCTTCAATAAAACATTTTAAAAGTATGTTTAAACAACGATACATATCAACTTACATGTTTTTTACATGCATATAGCTCTTCCCACACCCTCTTGGCAGCATTGGCGATTAGCTGGTGTCCTTCAGGAACCCCTGACCCCTCAAGGAAGATGTTATGGCGTTGTTGAGCTTCTTCCCCTTCTTCAGTATCTAGGTTAATATGCCATGTGGTAGCCATGGCTTTACCATCATATTCTCTATTTATAGAACAGACACAAGAAATCTCTTTGTTAATGAGTGCATCTTATATTTGTGAATTACAGATTCCTATGATTTTTATACATGGAAACAGAATAGCATAATAATCATACTTCGTGTTTTGCAAAACAGTTGATAGTGTCCGTATTCCCGTATCAATTATAGAAATGTCGAAATCAATTTCGCGAAGCTCGCTCCTTTACAAGCAAGTTCTTCGCAGTCCACTAATAAAATATCTCCACAGGTTAACAAGCCAAAACAGGACTTGATTAAGTCCTCTGAAAAGAAAACATTTGTACCTAAATCTGAACGTAAGTGTGGGAAAATTGGTCACATAGCGTCTGAATGCAATCCTAAATCAAGAGTCCATGCTATTGTCTCAGATCAAAATGAGTCAGAAACTGAGGAAATTGATAAGTTCTTGAAGAGCTTTTGACTAGATTGCGCAACGCTAATTTGACAAATATTGATGGGTTACCAAAACATCGTCCGTCTGTGACAGTCATGTCAAACACCTTCCATTATGTATTTGCTGCCTAAGATGCTAAGTGGGCTGGAAGACCTGTACTAGAACTCTCAAAAGCACCTGCCAAGTCTGGGTTCTATCCCAGAATAAGAAAAGTTAGAAGGTACCCCAATGAATATGATGAAATATGGCAGTTTCCTCCATATACTGCAGTTAATCAATAACAAACACCAATAAATAACAGGTCTTGATCTCATCAACTAATTTCGTAGTCACTGTACCACATTTTTACATAAACAAACATATAAATATTACACCATACAAATGTGTGTTGTATTCTGTGACATATTCTTCAATATTCTTTTTAATCATTCATTTTCTGTATATAAATTTTGGACTGGAATCTTGACTTACGCTTTAGATGGATCCCCTGTTAACTGAAGAAGACAGTAGCAAATGCAGACAAGAAATTCTTGGTCATAGTTTCCTGGTCCAAATATTAGACTCCTACTACTGGTCAGTTTATGAAGGGCTTCTAATACTGTGGTTTGTACTGCCACTGTGTTGATTGGTCGTGACAGTTGAAATAAAATTGTTCTGTTCAATGATTTGTATATGAGGTCTAGAGAAACTCCAGATGCTGAAATATATGATCAAATATTATTATGTTATATTAAAACAATAATCTGATAAAAACCATATTTTCATTCCGCTTCTCTATTTGTCCCATTGCGGATAAAGATCTGGCGAAACCCTGTAAGGGGTCATGTTCTAGTGAACTCTGATGACGTTCCAGTCACGAAACCGTTATATATCCCATAGCCAATCAATGACTCGACTAGGCATGTGCAAGTGATGCAGTATGTAACAAAAGCTGTTCAACAACTAGCTTGTAGGTAACGAACACTGGGGATGTTAATTTCATTCCTAGAAATTTATAGCCGATCCACTGGGTGACTGAAAATCAGAGTTCACCAGAACATGACACCTTACGAAGTTTTGCCAGATCTTTATCCGCAATGTGACAAATATAGAAGCAGAATAATGATATGGTTTTTTATTGATATTCAGGTATTGTATTCTCCATGGTGACTTCTGCCACATAACTGAGCCAGAAACTCCTCTTATTTCTTTAAAATCAGATTGATTAAAACAACATCTTAAGTACATGTTATTTAGACATATTACGTAATGTAAAGATGGATGTACATCAATAAGTTTATTTCAGATGGTGAAAAACATTTGCGAGACAAGAAGTATATAATCATTATTTCATAATATTTTATTTAAGTAACCTTACCTTTTCTTTTGGCTTGAGAAATTAACTTGCTAATGAAGTCAAAGATCTCTTTAGATTCCCTTGTATAGACACCTGTTGAATAAAATATTACTTATATCATTGAATTTTATCTAAGCAATGCCTTTTTATGTAAGATAGACTGCAATACATCCTGACCATTTTATTCAAATGATTTGAAAGAAATACATGTAAGAAAACTTGAAATTACATATCATTTGATAAAATAGTTAAAAATACCTTGCCACAACTTATCTACCACTCGACTAGCAAAGTAAAACACATTGTTTGCCATGTTGACATAACTTCCTCCAGTTGCTATGGGCAAAGCTGCTTGTTCACCTAGCAACACATCAGCTGCTATGAGGTGTTCCATAACAGTCTGTAAAATTTCTGTTTGGAACTCTCTCCTCTGTGCACGAGTGGCCGTATCAGGAGCAGCCTGAGATAAGAAAACATTATACAATTAATATTTTGTTCATATATGAAGTCAAGAAATAAAAAAAAAATAACAAAAAAGAAAGGGTTTAGAATACCATACTGTAGTGTATCAAGAAATACATGTATTCTGTGAAGACATTTTCAGATTAGAACCTCACAAAAGCCTGAATTGCTCACCTGACATATACTTAGGAAGTTAAATTAACAAGCAAACTCAGAGAATTGTGGTCCCCTGCTTTGGAGGTTCTATCAGTAAGGGTGCAGTGATCTGTGACATATTATCATAGTTGTGCATGTCTACAGATGCAAATGCCAAATATGAAGGCCCTACGTCTTATTAAAAAGTTACATTGACGTAGGTCAAAGGTCACGGTCAAGGTCAAATGATAAAGATTTAGGTACCAATGGAAAGGTACTGCAATTAAGGACACACATGCCAAATATGAAGGCCCTATGTCTTATGTTTAAAAAGTTATGACCACGGTTAAAGTTTTTGTGACAGACGGACAGACAGACAGTGCGATTGATGAATGGATGGACAGACGATTGAGACTTTATGTCCCCATGCTTTCACCAAAAGTGGGAGATGATAAATGAATCAAAACATGTATCAGCACAAACACAATTATCTCTCATTGATGGTATCAGAAAGCAATAATTTGACAAGATTTGTAAAGCAATTATTCTTCATGTATGTCCTTCTGATTATTTTGGTATCCAACAGTTTCCCTCAACCTGCTTTGAAAGAACTGGTTAAAAACTGCAAAAAAAATCCAAATTTACTGGTTAAAAGGCAGTAACTCCTAAAAGGAATCATCAGACACTTTGACTTTTAGAGCTTTTGATGTTGAAGATGGAAGATGGCTTATACCCAGTATTTTCCATTATCTCTTATAAATTTTGAGATACAAGTCAAAAACTGCAGTTTGACCCCAATGTCTATTGCTTTTTGGGGGTTTTTTGTTGGTGGTAATGGCGGACACAATTTTGAAAAGTACACACTACAGGAATGATTCAGTGTTTCAGATTGGTGTCGGCCTTCAGCCATTTGCCAATTAAAACTCCATATGGCCAAAATGGTCTATTATTTCTTTGTGAAGCAGACAGAATGGCAGAAAATTATCTACTTGAAACGGACAGTCTCTTGGTCAAGTTTGCATGCTGATTACTTTCCAACTATCGATTATATAATTTTAATGTAATAGCAATTTTCATTGGGTTGATTTGGAATAAAAATTTCACATGTCACTTCTATCTATCATCCTTTATCTGCATTAAACTTCGTAGGCGATTTGAAAACTTTCTCGGCGGCAATTTTATCTGATTTCGTGGGAATTTTTTTTCCAGATATGGGGTAGACCACGTGACATATCACACATCATCTTTATTTAGGATTGTGCTTCATAGATACGAGGATCGCTCCATCTACTTCCATATTGGCGCTTACATGTTAAAACAGGCCTATGTCACATGGTCTTCCCCTTATTGGAAAAATTCCCATGAAGTGTGATTGTGATTCACAATCAGCTTGTGTCATTACGGCAAATGGCACAGCGTTGAAGCCCCAATTAACACACACAATAAACGACCAAATAATAACAAGTGTTAGGGAGAAATATTGAAGCTAGCTTTGACACGTCCAGCTAATACAGCTGGATGTGAACGTGGATTTTCAGTACAGAATCAGACACTGACACCACCGCGCAATCGCCTTGATACAGAGACTCAAGATCAGTTAATGAGAATAAAGATAAATGGTGAAAAATTGGTAGATTTTGTAGAAGCATTATCTGAATGGAAAACAAAACAAACAGAAAACTGTTCAGTATTGCTGCAAAAAATTGGATAAAGGAAATTTTGTGCATTAATTTACTTTTAACATTATTTTTGCTAAAGAAAAATAATTGGCCTAAAATACTTTAAGGTTTAGGACAATATGGCCTATACTTTTTTGATGAAATAGACCATACAGATGGGTGCAGTCCTAACATAACATTCACGTTAATGCGAAAAGCAGTCACGAGGACTGCTTTAGCACACGTGCTAGGACTGCTCGACTGGACGCGCGTGCGCTCCTTGCGTTAACGTGGGAGGAAATTCGCGTTAACGCGATTTATTCCCGCATGCACTCTGTGCAGTCGCGCGTTCACATGATTACATTTGTAATTCTCTTTATAGTGGTACGGGTGGAGGAAATAAAAGTAATCTAATTAAATTACCGCAAATATCGCCATATATACATGCATTAAATGTGATGTTAAAATGACACCCCGCATTAAGGGTTTCATATGTAATATAATAATGGAATTCACTGCGTAGACATGCACTCAGGTAATTATGAAAAACTTCGTCAGTTTATACTATAAAGACTCTAGGAAAATTACATTCTAATTCTATTTTATTTATTTATTTTTAATTAATAAAATTATGTATTAATTTTGTAATTGTTTATTTATTTATAATTTACTTATGTATTTATTCTTATTTATGTATTTACAATTGGGTTTTTTTAAATTTTGCTATTTTTCATGAATATGAATACATGTACCATGATTATCACCATTATTATTCTTTTCATTAATTCAATTATTATTATTATTATTATTATAATTATTATTATTATTATTATCCTAAAATACGAATAAATTTCATTATATTCAATGTTCGGAAATTGTATTCAATATTTTTTAAATTCATCCTTTTACTCGTAAGCCTTTAATTTAATTCTAAATATTTACCTACATGCACACAGTAATATGTTTTTATATTTAAATATACAATGTATATATCGATTCTCCTTTAAATCCTTCTCTATATAAGTTGTAAGCAAGCGAACGTGGCTGTCAGCTACATTCACGCGGCAGTCCAGCGCGTTAACGCAGTCTCAAAATTTAGTTCACGAAGAAATCTGCGTTAACGCAAACGCGTGTGCAGTCCTGAGCGCACGAGAAAAGCAAACTTCACGTTAACGCGGCGTTAACATAATGTTATGTTAGGACTGCACCTCACTCTATGTCCTATTATATTTCATTTCAATCTGAAACACTGATGATTGTAATCAATTTTGACATGAAAATTGGCAAAAACTGACGTCTGGGGCCATAACTGATAGAAGAGGTCATTGTACCACTTCCACCCAATAAAGACTATGTAGAACTGCATACGCTGATCATTTCATCAGTAAAAGTTTTTTCTAATTATCATAATTTGCAATATATTATCCAAAAAGAGAAAAAACATCAAATTTGATATTTAAAGGGCAATAACTCCTATAAGGAGTTGTACGACTTCCCCCCAGTGACACATTTGTAGAGCTTTTTGATGCTGAAAAGGAAGGATGCCTTCGATTTATTCTATCTGTATTAGTATTGAAATATGATCCAACAAAGCAAACGCCTAGCATGGCATATTACACCCGTTGCTTACTTTGGAGGGGATCAATATGAACGTATGGTTTTATTAGCTCCAAACATGGGTCTCTTTGGTAATACTTTTATGAAATATTGAAATCAAAAAAGATGGCTCCAAGTCCCATAATTCTGTAACAACAAAATGGGATTTGCTCAAAACTGAAAAGAGGCTTCCCCTCTAATTCCCCCTCTTATTTTTAAAAGCATTCTGTGTAAGTTTCGTGAAAAACAACTGAGGTTTACTTGATTTATCACGTTACATAGCATCTCCAAAGCATCTTATCATAGTAACATGGTTTTATTCATTTTGCATGATGTGACCTTGACCTTTGACCTATGACCTTGAGTGAAGGTCATGACACATCCTCGGGTCCTAAGTAACAATTCTGTAAAATATTATTGAAATCCATGCACGGGGGAAGAAGTTATGGACCGAACAAGGTTTTATTCACTTTCCATGTTGTGACCTTGACATCTGACAACTCAAGGTCATAACACACGCTTGGGTACTAAGTAACAATTCTGTAAAATATTATTGAAATCTATGCAGAGGGGAAAAAGTTATGGCCCGAACAAAAGTTTTACTCACTTTCCATGTTGTGACCCTGAATTCTGACCTATGACCTTGGGTCAAGTGTAACAATTCTGTGAAATATTATTGAAATCCATGCACAGGGGAAGAAGTTATGGCCCGAACAAGGTTTTACTCATTTTGCATGTTGTGACCTTGACCTCTGGCCTTTGACCTTGGGTCAAGATCATGACCCACCTTTGGGTCCTAAGTATCAATTCTGTGAAAAATATTTGAAATCCATGCACAGGGCAAGAAGTAATGGCCTGGACAAGTTTTTAATCACTTTGCATGTTGTGACCTTGACCTTTGACCTACGAACTTGGGTCAAAGTCATGACACACCCTTGGGTCCTAAGTAACAATTCTGTGAAATATTATTGAAATCCATGCACAGGGGAAGAAATTATGGCCCTGACAAGGTTTTACTTAATTTGCATGTTGTGACCTTGACCTCTGACACTCTGAATTTGGGTCAAGGTCATGACACACCCTTGGATTCTAAGTAACAATTTTGTAAAATATTATTGAAATCCATGCACAGGGGAAGAAGTTATGGCCTGGACAAGGTTTTACTCACTTTGCATGTTGGGACCTTGACCTTTGACCTATCACCTTGAGTCAAGGTCATTACACACCCTTAGGTCTTAAGTAACAATTCTGTAAAATATTATTGAAATCCATGTAAAGGGGAAGAAGTTATGGCCTGGAAAATGTTTTACTCACTTTGCATGTTGTGACCTTGATCTTTGACCTATCACCTTAGGTCAAGGTCATGGCACACCCTTGGGTCTTAAGTAACAATTCATTAAAACATTATTGAAATCCATGCACAGGTGAAGAAGTTATGGCTCGGACAAGGTTTTACTCACCTCGCATGTTGTGACCTTGACTTTTGATCTATGACCTTGTGTCAAGGTCATGACACACCCTTGGATCCTAAGCAACAATTCTGTGAAATATTATTAAAATCCATGCACAGGGGAAGAAGTTATGACCAAGACAAGCTTATCCCGGACGCCGGACGACAAAGCCATAACATAATAAGCCCTGTCTTAAGATGGGCGTATAAAAATGACACTAATAGATAAAATGAAAAAGAAGTTGTAAATCATTTGCCATTGCTAAGAGGAACATAAAGGGGGACAAATTTTATTCACTAAACAATATTTTTGCATGCATGTTTTATGTATCAAGTGGTTTTTATCATTATTTAACAACAATATTTTTGTATGTATATTACATATACTAAGTGTTTTCTTGATCAATTCCAAGCTTTCAAAGCATTTTGCTTCACTGTAGTAGTTGCAATAAAATCATGACATTCTGAATTAATATTAAAATTCCAAAACAAGAGTTCATGTAGGGTGTCTTTTCCATTCCTTTCTCTAGGAAAAGATTAATTTTCATTCTCCTGACTTGTCTGCTGTGTTTTATAACATTGTTCTTTCCTCAGTGTCCATAAGAAAAGTGTGAACTGCACATTTACAACTGAACAAATACCCCTCATGGCAACAAAATTCGAAGTAGGGCAAAGACCAAGGTAAAGGTCACAAGGTCAAAAATTAGGTCTTACCACAGGGAATACACAAGTGTAGTACGAAGGCCCCATTTCTTTTGATTCAAAAATTATGGCTAAGGTTAAATTTTTCAAAAGTAGGTCAAGGGGTAAAAAAGTTTTGTATCAACAAAAAGGTCTTGCCACAAGGAATACACATTTGTAGTATGAAGGCCCCGCCTCATTTGGTTCAAAAGTTATAGCCAAGGTTAAAGTTTTCTGGACAAACGGGCAAGGTGATTCCAATATAATCCCCAAACTTTGTTTGCATGGTGGAAGGGGGTATAATAATAATTATTAATGCTAATTCCACTGGAGTTTACTTAAGCAATTAATTCAACAAGATGTTTGTGAAACACTATGACCTTGCTGCAAAAAAAAATTCCAGATGAGGACATTTTCACTGTGGGACTTAGACAATATATGCCACAGTAGAGACTTTTTTTAGCATATAAATTTATTATAACTCATCAATGACATCAAAAACAAAAGGTTCCTCCTTAGGTCCTGATATTGTGTATTTTATAATATTTTCAAAATCCTCAAAGCAAATATTAGTTATTGTGAGACATGGATTATATATGCCTGAATGAAGAATATTTCTAGCATACAAAGTATCGTTACTCCACAACAACAAGATGGAATACCATCAAAAACAAAGTGTTTCCTCCTTGGATTTTGACACTAAATGTGTAATAACATCATTTACATCTCTCACGGCAATTATGAGATATCATGAGACATTAAAATGTTGAAAAAATCTATTTTTGCAATAACATCAAGGTCATGGTCACAGACATTGCTGTCCTTTGAAAGGGTTGGTTGGTTGATTGCTGTTTTCCGTCACTTCCAAACAATATTTCAGTTAAATCGCAATATGGAAGCTGGAGGTTACCAACTTCTTAAACATAGTGGCGTAACCCGGGAATTGAACCCGGATCGTCGGCGCCGCAAGCCAAGCGCTTAACCACTACACCAAGCCTGCCCCCCTTTGAAAGGGCTTTATTAGTGAATTATACATGCATCTATTATCATATATATGATAGCCCTATCTTTAACAATTCAAAAGATACAGCCCAAATTAAATTTTTGAAAAGTATGTCAAGTCCAAGGTCAAGGTCACACGGTCAATGGTAATGGCACCAAATGACAATTCTGACCATGAGGAATCTACATGACAAATATCTAAGTCCTATCTCTTATGGTTCATAAGTTATAACAAAAGTTTAAGTTTTTTTGGACAGTGAACGCCTTTCACCATCTTCCAGGGTATGACATTAGCTACCCAGACATTTCTTCTGGCAAGCTTAAACCTAATCACTGTCCAAACATGGTAACAATAATGTCACCTGGATCGATAAACAGCTGATAAACATGTCATGTGTATCTGATCAGTCGTTTTCCTTATTTAGTAGAAAACACTTGACATTTTTTATTAAACAAAATGGATATCATATGAAACACTCGGAAAAACAACAAAGAATCTGAATTTTGCTAGTCTTGCTTGGACACTTTTTCCAAGATTTTAAATGCAATATTTGTTTTGTTCCTACAGGACTTTGGCAAGTATATAAATGGGTCCATATCACTCACCTGAGCACATGAAAAATTTAATCTGCTTTTTCTATCTGACCATGCATACAGGTTTTCTTTGAATGGAGATTTTCAAGGATTATGTACATAATCACTGTGATCATTGAGCCCCATCCAAAGGGCTGAACCCCAGTCCCACAGGTCACGAATATCATTGAGGCCCATCCAAAGGGCTGAACCCCAGTACAAAAGGTCATAAATATCATGGCGGCCCATCCAAAGGGCTGAACCCCAGGCCCAAAGCCATCCAAAGGGATGAACCCCAGTCCCACAAGTCATGAATATCATTGAGGCCCATCCAAAGGGCTGAACCCCAGTCCCACAGGTCATGAATATCATTGAAGCCCATTCAAAGGGATGAACCCCAGTCCAAAAGGTCACGAATATCATTGAGGCCCATCCAAAGGGATGAACCCCAGTCCAAAAGGTCATGAATATCAATGAGGCCCATCCAAAGAGATGAACCCCAGTCCCAAAGGTCATGAATATCATTGAGGCCCATCCAAAGGGATGAACCACAGTCCCAAAGGTCATGAATATCATTGAGCCCCATCCAAAGGGGTGAACCCCAGTCCCAAAGGTCATGAATATCACTGAGGCCCATCCAAAGGGCTGAACCCCAGTACAAAAGGTCATGAATATCATTGAGGCCCATCCAAAGGGCTGAACCCCAGGCCAAAAGGTCATGAACATCTGAGGCCCATCCAAAGGGCTGAACCCCAGTCACAAAAGTCATGAATATCATCAATTTGGTACATATACTAACCATGTATCCATTTTTTCTTTGCAACACATAAGAGTTGAGAAAACAAGTGTTGTCAGAAGACAACAGAAAATTTTCTATTAGTAGTTGTAGGATATACATGCCAAATGCATGTTTAACAGCTAATTGTTTGAAATAGGTCCATGCCTCTTTTAAATTACATATGATTTTAGTTTCAATACAGACAGAAAGTAAGAAATTCAAATTCTTTTTTTGTTGTATAAAGGCTTTTCTTTTTATTGAAAAATTGTGATGTCACGAAATTCAATTATTATTCCTTGAAATCAATTGGTCAATTGAACGGCAACCTTTCTCAAGGATAGAAGTGAAGTAAAATGACATTCGAAAGAATGTTTTTGAACATGCCCCTGCATTTTTACATCACGAAAAAAACCCTGTCATTATTAATATTACGTCAAAATGCAATGTGACGTCAAGAAAGCCAGCCAATGCTCCTTAGAAATGTTGCTTAATCTCGCATGTGCCAAGATGTATACAAATCAAAATGGTGGATGATTCACCTATCGTTACTCCGTTTAACAACAACTTTCCCTATCTTTTCAAACCCCACTTCTTTCGCATCAGCCTGCGGCACAAAACATTTAAATATCGTACTAGCAAATTTAGTACGGTAAAATTTCTTTGATATATACAATATTTCAGCCTATATAACCCCGATCCCCTAAACTTAACTAAGATCATTTTCGTGTCTGTAAGAGGTGGATTGAAGTTGTTTACACAGGAAGTAGTAATAAATGCCCGGATGTGAAAGTTTTGTAACTAAAAAGATAGCATCCTTTTTAAAATTCGAATTTTTCTCATAATTTTGTCTTTCGATGAAAAGAAGGCATGGCACACAGAAAATTGGCACCATATAAAAAGGGTATGGCACAGCGCCATGCTATTTCACTTTAGAAAAAACACTATACTTACATCTAGTACAACATCCAGTACAATAGCCGGTCTGGAGGTCATTTGTTGAGAGAAACTGTCCACAACAATAGTACGAAGGAAATCGATGACAAACTTTCTGGCAGGATGGTAGGACAGGAAACCTTTCAACACAAATCACACAATATACTTGACTTCATTTTACAGTACTCTATCACTGTAAAAGTACACTATCACAAACTCAATAAATAATCAGCTTTCAATTAAAACCATTTTTTAAATGATAATCTTTTACTTGTAATCATTTCTATAAATTACTTTCATTTACAGACAATGCCATATTTTACGATTATTCTGTAAATGATTAATTTCAAACAATTCACAATCATTAATTTATCAATAGTTAAGTCTAGATGATATTAGAACTAAATTTACTTTACCATTTTAAAGTTTATCTTATAGAAACACTTATCATCAAGCTTTTTTGCCAGTTTTAAGGTATTCAATCTATGAAGTATATCATTTTGAAATATCTTATAAAATAAGACCTTTTACCAAAAAGGATTTTTCAAAATAATGTTATTCCATCCATACAGGGATAATACAAAGTTTACTTTGACCATTATGGGAATTACCTATGTTTTGCTAACATTTTTTCACATGTGATAAAATGTAGGAAGACTTTGTGGTGAAAAGTTCCATAATATTTTCATATATTAAGTTTCATAAACAAAAATTTCACCATATATAATTTCTGTACTTTAATAAGTTTTTCGTTTCTTTCATAAGGCATTCATTTCGAACAATCCCAAATTTTACAATCACTTACATCAATACCATCTAATCAACCAAGATATTGCTACAAACAACTTAACTAAAATGAAAAGCATTAATGTTTATATCTTATTTTGTCATCTGAGGCTAATTAGGGATTGAGTACCTTAAAGTCATACCATGACATTTAGGCTTCAATGTGCTATTTATGTTCCTGATATAACCATGTGAGAGAATATTGTAGATTAATGACCTTATTTCTCTTGCTTTTATCAAAAGTAATTACTTTTGTAATCATTGGAAGTTTATAGAAAATAGGAAGGTAAACCTGTAACTTTTCATATACATTCTGCTTACCTGCATTATTGTTACCACAACATGTTTCTCTTGGTCTACACCACTTGACATAGTATATACCTTATATGTATGAATCTACTTATAATGAGCTGTCAATTTCAGTAAAACTGAAACAAATCTCTAAGATAAAAGTTCTGTTTTCTACAGACATTATAATATACTAAGATACAGAAATCAATACAAAGGGTCACTGGAAAGATGAGATTTATTCAGACTGGTCTGGTCTATATTCAGCATTCTCTAAAAAAAAGTGCTCAGCTAATACAATTAAGATCAAACTTACTTGACTGTGATGTTTTTTCTGGTGTTCGAACTCTTACAAAACTTTCAGTATCAGGAAATGGCTAGAAATTGCAAACAATCAGCTTTAATAACCAGAGTGTCAATTCAAAAGAAACAACCTACAATGAATCTCAGATTCTCTTGTGTTATCAATTTACCAATATAATACAAATAAACAGGGTCTATTGTGGTCATGTTTACAGAGAATATGTTTTAATTCATATGTGAATACCATTCAAGTGAATACATCTTTTGTTAATGCCTTTATGAAATATGTTCACAGTAAATACATTTCAAGCAGATGTCAGAAAAATTACTTTAAACTCCTCTGTAGGTGTTGTGACATCTCCTCCATCAGATTCCATGATGTTATAAGGGAAAAGTGTGGCCGCCAGGCCGGAGATAAACTCAGAAGTAGCAGCCAGATTGATGAAATCACTATGATTGTGGTAAAGAAAGAGGAAAAACTGCATCAGCGTCACAGGATATTCCTGTAACCATGTCTCGGTCTTCTCTTGTAAATCCTATATGGTATACAGAAAAAATTTTAAATTATTACAAATATTTAAAGAGGTACACCATTCACTTAAAAAAGGTCTTTCCCATCAATGAGATAAAAGTTTTCATCATCTGACTTTGAATTCACAAAGGAAAGTCAAAAATGTTGATTTCAACAGAAAGTTATTGTCGCAAGAAAAAAATATGTGAAATATCAAACTTCAATCTCTTGCTGTTTACAATTTATAACCATGTTCATGTTGCCACAGACAGAAAAACAGACTGATACACAGACCAAAACTTTATGGATAAATGGGATATTCATCGACAACAGGTATAAAAGCACAGTAGAAAGAGTTTTATGATTTTTTCATGAACCTAATAAGTTGATATATTAAATATAACAATGATTATTTTGTTCCTCACTTGATTGAGCATGGTTCGCACCATACATAAAATGACCAGGGCTGCATCTGGACACAGGTCGGCCTGCTTTTCCTTAGCAACAGCTGAAACAGGTTTACTAGCTGGGACTCCAAAAATGACTGTCCACACTGCATCCAGATTCAGCTGTGAAAAGATATCAGATATATCAATATACATACATGTACATGCATGTGAGAGCAAAGACTTATTTGAGATTAAAGCAACATAATATCAATAGAACTGAGTATTTACTGTATGTTTTTACTGTATTCCATATGTATTTTTGAAACAAAAATTTTCAAAACATATCAAATAATGATCATTTCTATAATTGAACATCACGTACATTTAACTTTTGAAATTTACATGAGGATCTATAATTGTATATCAAATCCATTTAATTTCATAAATTTAAACAATGTTTTGAAGACAGAAAATGATGAAATTAAGAACTGCAATAATCAGTGCACCATTTATCTCAAAAAATTTGGGCAATGTTTGGGTATTATGCACTTCCAAATCCAAAATCAAAATAAATACAAATCAACAGTTTTATACTAAAGTTTTCTAACAAATGCTGTCAAACATAATTCAATACCAAAACAATATCGTAAATGAATAGAATGAACTTGTTTCTGTTTTCTAGCAGTTACAATTATCATTCCAAAAGAAACCTAAATTATATGGAATATCAACATATAGATTTTATCATGTTACTCAAAATTTCAAATTCACAAATTTGCTACACTCAATTCCTTTTGTTTAATATTTTGCTCTTACTTGAACATCGTCAGGTAACTTGTTGACATTTTGTCCTAACAACAGGGCCATTAGCAGGAAATAAACTTCTGGTACATCAGTGTGTCGAGGCAGAAGCCACTGGAGAGAGGTAAATCCCGGCACTTGGCATACCTCTTTGTTCAACTCTCGTTTCTGTCCTTTACTCTTTGTACTGATGTTTAATCCTGTATAAGTTATTAAAGGTATTATACAATATTAATAAAACTGTTCATAATTAAGTTTAAAAAGATATTGTCTCTCAACTACACTATCCTCATAATAATAAGAACACTGTGTCACTATTCCCTGCACTACCTATTAAACTGATCATTCTATCACAGGTCTACTGACAGAATCTTATCATAAACAAGGAGTGTAAGATTTTCTCTTGTCAAAAGTTTTATTATATTACTATGATAAGCTGTCATTCAATTAAACTATACATATATGTACTAACACATTAGAAGAATATGTGATAGATTTAAGAACATTGTTGTAACAGCTGTACTTTTGACTTCAAAAATAAATGCCATTCTTACAAAAAACTAGAAACATCTGCATGAACACTAGTAAAATAAACAATAAACCCTTCCCAGTAAAGCAACATTGATGCATTACATTTGTAAAACTAAAAATATATTCCTTTAACAAAGTAAAGCATTGTTTTACAGCACCATACATTGTATTGATTGATTGATTGATTGATTTTTGTTTAACATCACACCATCCATACACTGTAATAAAATGACCGATGTTTATAATGTTGTAAAGCAAAGTTTGAAATGGCTGTCTTTGAAGATTGATCAGTAATTGAGGAACATCAAAACAATTCAGTGTAACAAATAGGAAGTTGTTAATGATTATCTAAATGTTATAAATGGCATTCAGTTAAACTTATTAAATAACTTTACTTTAATTTATACAAGAACTAGAACTGTCCAAGGAGGACTTATACCCCTGCACAATGTTGAAAACTCTGAATTTGTATAGCAATGCATTATTCCAATGCTTTAAATTTTTTTTTCTCTCAGCTAATAGAAGTGTGCACCTGTTAAGATATTTATAACTTAGATAGTTATCTAGTACAATTAAAAGTATTGAATTATTTTAAAGGCCTGTACTTTTGTATTTCAAAGAATGCAGTTGATTTGTAAATGGAAAATCTAAAAACCCTTTTTATGTACAGTAACTGTTTGGAAAAGAAGAACTCTCCACTTAACTGCACCAAAATGTACTTCATTTGACCTTAAACCTTTTTAACATATTATTATTGGAGATAATTTTCATCCTACGGGGAGTCTGTGAGTGAAAATTGGTGAAAAACAAAATTAGTAATGACATGAAAGCAATCTTGCTACATGAAAGTCCATTATTATGAGGCATAAGTATGTGAAGTTTTTGTGTCCAATAGAGTTACAGCCTTGAAACCATCGTAATATATCAATGTCCAGTTTCCTTGACCTTTTGACAATACAAGATCCTTTTTTTGCCCATTCAGGCCCAATTAAAGGCATGCATTATAAAACTGTCCAAATATTATGAGATAAATGCTAACTAGTATAAGAAGTAGATAATTACAATGAATATAAAGCATATTATATTAGTACTTGGGTAACTTTCATATTTTCATATCTATATTTTCCAACACCATCAAGAATACATTCTGATTCAGAATTGAGAATATATCATTTTATTTCTATCATTAAGGTTAGTAAAGAATGGAACATCTCTCTCTATACTTGAAAAGAGTTCACTTCTAGTTTTTAAGTGTTTATTACAATTCAATAAAAGGTGGCATTTATCCTTAATTTCATGTTTATTATATATATTACAATATCTAGGTTCTCTAGGTATTTTCCTATATCTGACATATTCAAATTCTAATTTATCACCTAATAATCGTAACTGTGTTACAGATTTTCTATAATTAGTATTGTCTATTACTTGAAACCTAAATTTGTTTTTTTTTTGTACATATGTATCTACTTTTTCATTTTTTTTTTTAGCGGTTACCGTATTTCTTTATC
This sequence comes from Pteria penguin, assembly GCA_035048485.1. Taxonomy (NCBI): domain Eukaryota; kingdom Metazoa; phylum Mollusca; class Bivalvia; order Pterioida; family Pteriidae; genus Pteria; species Pteria penguin. Next base: position 6,441,484 of record CM068580.1, read on the forward strand.
ATTATGCATTTTTCTATTACTTTATTTTTACTGAATTTTTCAATAAATGATTTGAATGTAGACATAGTTATGGATAATTTATCACTTGAAATATTGAGGGTATTCTTAAGATGTTCACACTGCTAAACCAAGAGTTCTTATTGTTTTGATGAAAAAAAATAGAGAGATTATATGTAATAATGTAATAATTTGAAATTCTCTTTGGGTAGAATATTCTCTAATCTGTGCCAGAAAATCAAAATGCTCCTAGCAACGTCATCGTATAGTGGAGCAGTTCCAAATTCAGACTGTGTTGCAAAGTTACAAGCATTTTTATGAACTCCTAGTATGTTTTTACAAAATTTTAAATGAAACTTCTCGGAAGAGATGTTGGAATATATTTTATTTAAAGGAAGTATGTCATTTCCAAATTTTGATAATACTGTATGAAAAGCACCCCATATTTCATAGCCACATAAAAGTACAGGTTTGACTATGATTAAATACATACAATAAGACATACAATAAACAGCAGGTATTGTGATAACATGGAAATCTGTACATGAACTTTCATGACTCCCGTTGAAAAGGACAAATTACACTTGACCCTAAAACCAACCAGTCTAAAGACTGACTGACGACCTTATTTTAGCATAACCTCAATACAAGAGTTAAAGAAATCATTGTGACTTTCATATTTTTGCAATAATTGTTAATAATGCACTTAATATGTATTAAATTGATAATAATATTACAATACAAATGAACAAGCTAATTAAGTCAGGTTAGGTTGGCTAATAAGTGCAAAAAAGCTATACATTATACAAGATATATTTTCCCATGATGCATGCTGGGAGCAAGTTGGTGAGTTAAAATGGACTCTTAAACCTTACCATCACTTATACATGCATCTTCCGGACCAACTGACTCCTCTGTATATCACAGAAAACTCTCATTAAATGCTTACACAAATACGTGTATGCCTTTCATCTAGGATACATATATGACATACTGTCATGCAGAACAAACAACATACAAAATATTCAAATTATATATTCCAGAATCATCTCTAGAATATGGGTATGTACATGCTAAAATTACCGAGGCAGATTTGTTAATAAATAATTAATACATACAGAAAACACGTCTATCATGCCAGAACAATGCATGAAAAATAGACTGAACATACTCTAAATCTGTTCTAAACATAATTTGGGATGCTTTTTCTCTCAAATGGAATACATCTAACGGGATAGATATCCTATTCTACAGCCAGCATCCATGTTCAATATTTACCGCACATATACGTATTTCAATAATACACATCATACCATCAATTACTAAATAATGTACATTTTCCTATACAATTAAATTCCAAACTTCGTAGGTCCACATTACCAAGGTCACTTGAACAACAGAAATACAGAACAATTATAATGCTAAATCTATATCTTAGTAACTAAACTATCCATACCTAGCATGACTCCCACATGCTGTTTCAGTACAGGTTCTGTGTTTTTCAACCAGCCACCTCCACAGACACCATCTTTGAACTTCTGCATGCTGGCTGAATTTTGTAACATGATCAACAATATTTGCAGAGCTAGAATAACAGTTGAGGAATGAACATGTCCCTGTACAAACAGCAACAACCAATCAAAACCTAGGACTCTCTGTATCTCATCTGACATTCTACAATAATACAGTATATCTTCAAATAAATAATAGCATTATACACTGATATGTAATGTACTCAAGTGAATGCAGTAGATTAACTATTTTTATTTTATTAAAAGTGTAAGCATCAAATGACACATTACAAAGTACGTAAAACTGTGTAGCATAATAAAGCACTAAATAAGAGGCCCGAGTGGGCCTATACCGCTCACCTGAGTACCTAGATGATCAGTCATGTAGGAAGGAAGAAGTCATTTATTTTTGCATTACTGTGACCAAGTCAACACAAATGTTATTTCAGACCAGAATAAAAAACGACAACACTTTTTTGCACATCCATTCAAACAATTTTGATATTAAGCATTTGCTTTGTCTTTGCAAGATGTGATTCAGGGCAACAAGTTAGTCATTTTCTTTAAGTGGGGCCTTTTGTTGACTGATTTCAAGTCTGGGTCATGAACAATAATTGTTATAAATGTTGTCCATATCCAACTTATAATGGCCAAATTTCATTATGTTGAGTGTTGCCAAACATCTAAAAACTTATTCAGATGTATATAGAAATGGAAAAAAAATTTGACCACAGCTGGATTTGAACCGCAACTCTCCATATTTTAATTACCAAGTGGTAAATGTACCATTGTGAGAACTATTTTCTAGCCATGGTGGCACCACCTGTTGACCAATTTGGATGAAATGTACAAAATTGAAAGAGGACCTTTAGTGCTTCATGTATACCATGTTTCATTAAAATCTTTCATGTGGTATAACAGCAGAAGCTAAAAATGTGATTGAATTGTTCCTATACACCCTCATTTGGAAGTCTTAAAATATTCATAGAAAATCCAAAAATTGAGATATTGAAAAAAATCCTTACCATAATTATGATCAAAATAGTCCAAAAGAAATCATCATTATCAATTAACTAGGAAATATGACGCTTTTTTGCAATGAAATCACCAGTCCAAAAAAATGTCAAAAAACCTTCTAAAATTTGATTTTGGAAGGGAACTAATATGACAATGTAAAGATGATGGATAAATCCAAACCACAAATCCAAAAATCATGAAACCATAGGACATACAAAATCAGTGAAAATGAAAAACAAATGGAAAATAACAAAATATGTCTACTTGAAGAGCATATGTGAACCCCTGTGATGGAGTGAGATCAGGTGCCCGGGGAGAGTGAGCATCTCCTGCTTGCTAGCAACACCCGTCACATATACCCCGTAGAAAGAGTCAAATCGTGTGAATTCCATATGTATCTATATATGGAGAAGTCGAAGTAGGTAACCTTCTAGTATAGAAGGTGTCAAATCTGTGTAAAGTGATCGGAATCGGTCTCAGTCCAGAATATCATTTAAAAGTCTGGATAACGAGATATCATATGGAGTAATAAGAGTCTCGTAACGACCGTAGAACTTCCTCAGTGACGATGCTAGTCTAGCACATATATAACCCTGGTTGAGCAGCTTAACTGAAAGTCGCCTAGCCCTCAGAACGAAAGTCATTGTAATTTGAACATGCTCTGGAATAACGTATTAACTGAGATATGAATACGCCGTATGCGGGCGATGATGGAATGTTGCTACTTATGAAAGGAAAGTTTGTGATAGCGAAATTGAAATTGTCACGTTTGTCATAGAGTGAGGTGTTCAATTGACCATTAATGTCGAAAGACAACATAATATCTAAATACGAAGTAGAATTACTAGTTTCTGTGGTTTCTTTGACCTCCAGTTCACTTGGATAGATGATGCTAAGGTAATCCGCGAATGAAGGATTATTAATTGAAAGCAAGTCATCTATATATCTGTAAGTAAAATTGAAGCCAAGAGCCAATTGTTTTTTTCCTTGCGAAAGCAAAGACTGAATGAACTCAGCTTCGTATGAATAAAGGAATATGTCAGCCAGAAGCGGAGCACAGTTAGTGCCCATTGGAATGCCGACAATTTGTTGAAAAACCTTATCTCCAAACACCACAAAAATGTTATCGATAAGAAAGTTCAACATCTGAATGACAGCTGTTTCAGTGTATTTATTTTTGGAATCAGAATTTTCCCTAACAAAGTAAGTTTTATCGTGGCCTATTACTATATATTTGAATTTGCGGCTTCCGTTTTTACTAGTAAATGCATTTTGAATAATTTCCGCTAATCTGTCTTTTAATTTCTGATGAGGGATCCTTGTGTACAGAGTCGAAAAGTCAAAAGACTTGATGGAGTGAATTTTAGTAAAACTTTTTGATTTTAGATGTTCTAACAACTCTTTTGAATTTTTAAGGATCCACATTTGTTTAATTCCACTTCTGGAATATAACGTTTCGCAATATCTATGAAGGCCAGATTTAATTTCTGATAATATTTTTGTGAGTAGCATCGATACAGATTTTGTGGAACACTTCAAAGAACCAGCGATAAAGCGTTGTTTGTACGGAGTTTTGTGCATTTTTGGAATACAGTACAAATATGGAAGTTCTAAATTCAATTTATTTGAGTCAATACCAAACGTATTGAGGACAGATTTATGATTCTCGAGTACTTCCGAAACCGAAAAGTTCGTGAGAGTATAAGTAGGATTTCCTGGAGCTGAATTTAATCCTAATTCTTTCACTAGGCTGTCAAAGTAATATTTCTTACAAGTAAATGTATAATTATTAGATGCTTTATCTGCTGGTGTAATGATATAATGTTCTTGGAGGAAGGTAAGTTCTCTGACAACATCAGGATCTTTAAAAATAGATTCGAATCTGGTACTTCCTCACTCATCCCTGTAGATCATTTCTATGCACTCTTTTTGTCTCTGTATACAGCCAGTACAAAGAAGAAGATTGTCAAAGGAGGGTACTCTTTTGTAACCTACTTTTGACTGTGGTAGCGCCACCTGTAAAGAGGTCTGGATGACAAAAACGACAAAATTTGAAGGGGGTCATAAGTTATTTATTTCTACCAAGTTTTATCAAAATCCTTCTAACAACAGAAAAAGTTGAAAATGTGAAAAATGGCCAACAACCTCCCTCCCCCCTCCCCCTTTTTTTGGAAGTCTTGAAAAATTCATAAAAACCATGACACTTTTCTTCATTGAAATTATTAAGTCCAAAAAGATGTTGCAAAAACATCAGAAATTTGATTTCAGAACACTCAGAACCAAAAATAACACTTCCTCATACATCCCTCTAGATGATTCCTATGCATTCAGTTTGTCTCTGTATGCACCTGTCTGAAGAAGAAGTTTGTCAGAGGAGGATATCCTCCGTGACTTACTTTTGCCTGTGGTGGAGCCATCTGTTGATGGATTGGGACAAAGAACAACAACACTTGTAGGGGACCATGAGTACTTTATTCCTAGAAATCTGTTCAGCGGTTCTTGAAAAGAAGTTGAAAATGCGAAATGTTTATGACCAACGGACAGATAATGGACGGAGTGTCATGACTAGAGATCACTTGATCCTTTGGCTCAGGTGAGCTAAAAACAATTCATTATTTCCCTACTGAGCTCTATGAATGACTGAAAACAATAAAAACAAGTCAATTTAGCAATGTGCAATGATTCTGCTCAAAGTAGTTCTAGTGTTTTGTTAAGCAGCTAATCTCTTGATTTCAAGATCAAAACACTGACATTACAAATGTTTACAGTTTTACAATCTCTGTTCATTGACTTGTTTGTCAGTTAGATTTCATGAGTGTCAAACAGAAAAATGCAAAAGTAATCACAATCATACCAGCAAGTGCAAATTCTATACACTTGTAAATTGTTGAAGTGGAAGTATACACAACCAATCATATTCCTTCATTTTGTGCAAAAATCAAAAGTTTGTATTTTATATGAATTATGACCTCTGATAGCTGCTGTTTTCTGTGCTGATAAAGATCACAATGTCACATATCCTGTTATCAAAAGCAATATTTTAACATTGTTATAGGCATTTTGTGAATTTCACAAGACAATGACACCATTATTTATTTGAAAGTGGTTAAACAACAAGATCACAGAATCAATTTGTGGTAAGGTTATTACAGCCACACCATTATTATTATTAGTAGTAGTATATCTTACTGTGAGTTGACTCCAGTGGGGTTTGGATCTGTAAGAAGACTTATGAAAATTTTCAAGCACTGATTTCTCAGCTTGATTGTATACACCACTGAAGTATCACACCCTAAAATATAAAACGATCATTTATTTAATGTATTCTTTACTGTTAATGTTACACATTTAAATGTTTATCCACTATAATGATACAAAGAATGAAAGATGGTAGGAGAAATAACTCATTTACTTCATTTTTAAAATAATGCAAAGACTATTACACTAGTCTTGCTGAAACTTACCATTTTCCATACTGGAATGCTCAGATACTTTGTAACCATTAAGAACTGTGTTTTTCTCTGATGAAGACATCTGTGGCAGTGTAGAGACAATGAACTGACCAAGTCTGAGAAAAAGAGAAAGGAAAATCTTATTAATAATAAATAAATCTGAAAATATGGTAAAATTTAATTCTGTACTTGATTGTCCTGTAAATTTTTGATGATGAAATTTGAATGTATCCAAACAAAATAAATATAACAGACATCGATTTATATAAACATACCTACCTTCTGTATTTACAGAATTTACTATATCTACAAGATAAGTCTGAAAATTCTACAATATCTTCAATAAACTTACCTGAGTAAAGCTGGCGAGTCAACAGGACCTTGTAGCAGTACAGTGATGACAGATGTAATGGTATCAATGGTGGCAGGGGTCAACTGGGGGTCCTTCAGAATGTTTAGAAGACGAGACACCAAACCAATTTCTCTCATAAGCTGAAAGTTACTGGACTGGTCACTGAAATAATTATATTTCAACTTCTACAATTTTTAAGGAAGGAATTTAATTTTGTATTCCTATTTTTGTTTTCGTCAGGTCAAGGACTAACAATGTTTCAGTGATATAAATAATGAAACTAGAATGATTTTTCAATTTACACCACATGTAGAGTCCTGCCCTCTGCAACACTGGACTGCTGTATGAGTATTTATTTTGTAAAGAATTCCTAATCTACTACCAATACTACTTTTCTTGGTGAACAAATTCATGAGCATGCTGACAGAAATCTATCTAAAGGTATAACAAAGGACAATCAAGGGTAACAATTCAAAAATATACTAATATATCACGAAATTTTACTTTCATTCTGCACTAGATTTTGGTTGCACTAGAACAAGTACATGTCTGGCTCATGGGAATGAAAATCACAATTAGAGGCTACAGAAAAGGGCATACATACAGATACAGATACTATATTGACCAAAAACACATGGGCCCCACAAGGCATTAATGACATAGATGATCTGCATGTCGGTACTGAAGCTGCAGCCTTATCAACAGGCCTGCATGTACAAATACAGAAACAGGAATACTGCAAAGTGGTATCCTAATATGGCATCTTCTATTTACTTTACTTTCTTAGAGGAACATGAATTTTTCGAGTTACTCTTGAACTGCAAATTCCAACTTTAAGCCTTGAGTCCATCATTCTAATTATCAAGTTGTGATAGTTCAATAGATAAATGATATTGTCATCTCAGTTGTAAAAATCCATGTACCAGTATTTGCAAGCAAATTTACACATACAAACATGGATCATGTATAAAACATACTAAAAACAAGTATTTAAAATACTTTTCGGTATCTTAAGAGCTATTTAGGTATAATGTTGAGGTCACACAGTCCAGATCTTGCCTCATTTGAAAGCATTTCAAAGGACCTCTTCAATGGATCATGCATTTAGAAAATACTCTTTATCACTTTCAGGTCAAAAGTTATGTTAAAATTGGTGATGGACATACGAACATCAAGAATAAAATCTATACACATGTATGCCCAAAATTCATACTAGGGTATAAAATAGATGCTGTTTAACAATAAATAAGATTCTAAATGAAAGAATCAAATTTTAGTTCCTAACATGTATTGTCATTATACATATTAATTACATATTAACGTTTGATTATTTAATTAATGTTTTTCTGAAATACAAAAGCAATGTACATATCATAACTCATACCATTAAGCCAATAAAATATACATGCATCACAATTTAATAAAATATGTACAAAGCTAAATAACAAACAAGGAAAATAACAGTTTTTAGATTAGAGTTGAAACATGTATGCTTCCATCTTTAAACATAAATCAGTATCTTTTATTACAATAATTAACTAGGTAGTGAAATATGATTTCAAATTTTCAGACTAGAAACAGATTTCCTCTCTGATGTCAACACAAAATCAAGAGCAACACTTTTCAAAACAATCTTCTGATCTAAGCAATAGTATATCAAACCTCCCCTACATTTTTAACCATTTTCCAAAACAATTATTACAATAAAATCAATTAAAATACAAAATCAATGCAGAACATGCAACATATAAGGAGTAAAGTCGAAGAAATTACCTGAAAATAAGTAGAAATGACAAAATCCAAAGTGACTGGGGAGACCTTCAGAAGTTATGCTGCTACCCTAATCTACTAGCCCTGTCCACAGTAACTAGGGAAGCTACATTGCTGACCTGCCCCACTACCCTGTCCACAGTAACTATGGAAATCTTCAGAAGCTACACTGCTGACCTGCTCTACTAACCCTGTCCAGAGTGACTGGGGAAACCTTCAGAAAGCTACACTGCTGCCTTACCCTACCAACCCTATCCAGAGTGACTGGGAAACCTTCAGAAGCTACACTGCTGACCTGCACTACAAACCATGTCCATAGTAACTGGGGAGACCATCAGAAGCTACACTGCTAACCTGCTCTACTAACCCTGTCCAGAGTGACTGGGGAAACCTTCAGAAAGCTACACTGCTGCCTTACCCTACCAACCCTATCCGGAGTGACTGGGAAACCTTCAGAAGCTACACTGCTGACCTGCACTACAAACCATGTCCATAGTAACTGGGGAGACCATCAGAAGCTACACTGCTGACCTGCTCTACTAACCCTGTCCAGAGTGACTGGGGAAACCTTCAGAAAGCTACACTGCTGCCTTACCCTACCAACCCTGTCCAGAGTGACTGGGAAACCTTCAGAAGCTACACTGCTGACCTGCCTTACAAATTTTGTTCACAGTAACTGGGGAGACCTTCAGAAGCTCCACTGCTGACCTGCACTACAAACCCTGTCCACAGTGACTGGGGAGACCTTCAAAAGCTACACTGCTGACCTGCACTACAAACCCTGTCCACAGTAATTGGGGAGACCTTCAGAAGCTACACTGCTGACCTGTCCAACAAACCCTGTCCACAGTAACTGGGGAGAGCTTCAGAAGCTACACTGCTGACCTGTCCAACAAACCCTGTCCACAATAACTGGGGAGACCTTCAAAAGCTACACTGCTGACCTGCCCTACAAACCCTGTCCACAGTAACTGGGGAGACCTTCAGAAGCTACACTGCTGACCTGCCCTACAAATCCTGTCCACAGTAATTGGGGAAACCTTCAAAAGCTCCACTGCTGACCTGCCCTACAAACCCTGTCCACAGTAACTGGGGAGACCTTCAGAAGCTACATTGCTGACCTGCATTACAAACCCTGTCCATAGTAACTGGGGAGACCTTCAGAAGTTACACTGCTGACCTGCCCTACAAACCCTGTCCACAGTAATTGGGGAGACCTTCAGAAGCTACACTGCTGACCTACTCTACAAACCCTGTCCAACATAACTGGGGAGACCTTCAGAAGTTACACTGCTGACCTGCACTACATGTATTAACCCTGTCCACAGTAACTGGGGAGACCTTCAGAAGCTACACTGCTGACCTGTCCAACAAACCCTGTCCACAGTAACTGGGGAGAGCTTCAGAAGCTACACTGCTGACCTGCCCTATTAACCCTGTCCACAGTAACTGGAGAGACCTTCAGAAGCTACACTGCTGACCTGCACTACAAACCCTGTCCACAGTAATTGGGGAGACCATCAGAAGCTACACTGCTGACCTGTCCAACAAACCCTGTCCACAGTAACTGGGGTGACCATCAGAAGCTACACTGCTGAACTGCACTATAAACCCTGTCCACAGTAATTGGGGAGACCTTCAGAAGCTACACTACTGACCTGCACTACAAACCTTGTCTACAGTAACTGGGGAGACCTTCAGAAGCTACACTGCTGACCTGTCCAACAAACCTTGTCCACAGTAATTGGGGAAAACATCAAAAGCTACACTGCTGACCTGCCCTAAAAACTCTGTCCACAGTAACTGGGGAGACCATCAGAAGCTACACTGCTGACCTGCCCTACAAACCCTATCCACATTAACTGGGGAGACCTTCAGAAGCTACACTGCTGACCTGCACTACTGACCCTGTCCACAGTAACTAGGGAGACTTTCAGAAGCTACACTGCTGACCTGCACTACTAACCCTGTCCACAGTAACTTTTATTCATTTATTCATATTAACCACAAGATTAGAAAATCTTTTCAGAAGCACTACAAAATTATCAAAATATAAAGTCTATCCAGCTTATAAATAGGTTAATTTCAACATTGTCATTTCGCACAAAATAAATAGTCCATATACACACGCACCGGCTTAAAGTGTTTTGTTAATAAAGGCAATTATTACTTTCTCTGAGTACCGTCCGATCAATTATTTTTATGTTATTTATTTGACAGTTACTGAAATATTTCAACACGAATTTGACATTATTTTTTGGGATTTATTATACACAGAGTTAGATATTTTTCGATGACTTTCGAGGTCACTTTTTAGGTGCGTATTATACTCAAGTAAATACAGTACTGACTTTCCAAAGTCTCTTAATAAAATACCGGTTTTAGATAAAATTTGGAATTAAAATAAAAAGGTTAATTAAGACATCTCCATCTGTGAATAAGAATTCTTTTTGTACTGCACCGATATAATTTTATATTCTTATCTAACACATTCAAGAAAGGGAAAATTTACCTGCCTAAATTTCCTATTTAGAGATAAATAACTGTAAATTTTTCAACCACATTTTAAAAATTTCATTTAGTTAAGAAAAAATTTTTAATTTTAATTCATTTTCTGTGTTTTTATAACTATATGAACTTCAAAGCTCTGAAGCATAAAATAAACATAAATTAGAAACTGTAGACAGTTCATTAAGTAAATATTTCTTAATAAAACAAAGTCCTATACCAAAACATGCATATATAGTGCCTACTGATGTATGACAACTTACCGGAAGTCGATCCATCTATGTAATGATTATACATTCCTTAGTTTTACTATCTATGAAAATACTTTGATGTCATTGCATTGGGAAAAACATGCAAATGACAACATCAATGTTACTAACTACATGTACTTCATTAAAACATATCTAAGCAGCTTTTATTAAGTTTCAGAAATAAATTGTAATGGCTATTTGCAAAAAATTCAATCTGCCCACAAAATGTATATAAACATGCCAATCATTCTAGCCTTGAAAAGTATATGGATATAAAAGAAAATCTAATAAAATGCACTTCCAATACAATAACAACTCACCTGGATTCAGTTAGTAGTTCGAAGAAATGCTCATACAATGATCGCTGTAAATCTAAGGGTGCCTTGTGCCACACCTAAGTGTAAATAAAAATGTTTCTTAAGATATATATATATATTTGGATTAATTCACAGAATTCTGATACCCAAATGAATTCTTTGGCAATGACAGTGTAATATATTAGCGATAGCAGTATTCTACATAATCTCTAGTCTAAACTCAATCTAAATGTTGTACTGAACTTCCTTTAAAACAATTAAGAGTTCAACTATTTGTATATGTAAACCTTTTTCCTTCATCAATTAAATACCAACTCTATCATAGTTCATGGTTTATTCATCACTACCATGCCATACAAATCCTATAAAACAATTACAACAAATATAATATGATATCACAAACATGAAAAACATGAAAACAATAGCTATAAGCAAATATATAAACAATAGCAATAAGCAAATATCTACCTCTAGATCACATAGCAAGTCCTCAAATGCTTTCTTGTTTGGTATGAGAGAACTCTCCTTCCCACTATCTATTGTTCCAATCAGAGAAAATGTCAGGTGCAGTATATGACTGTTCAATAACTCTTGTTTTTTCTTAAACAACATTGCTAAAGTCTGTAATATGTAAAGAACAAATACTACATGATACAAATTTATACGCATACGTTTCTGCTAAATACTAAAATAGATGTGAAAATGAGTATTTTATCTGGTGAATTGGTAAGATGAGGAAGTATAATCATATCACTACCAGTATATACTGAAATCTTCTAATGAAGACACAATACTTTGTTCAAGGGAATACTCTGAGTGTATGCTTTTTCTTTAATGTTCTACCAGCATTTCTCTGTAATCTGTATGTGAGCATAAAACTCAAACATTACTGTATTAAGCAAGTTTGAAGGAGGAACTGATTTACAAAAAATCCTTGCAAATAGGAAACACAGGAAATGTAATAGATCTCCCTCTGAAGAGATAAAATTCATGCATGTACTTTTATATTGGTAAAAACATAATGTAGAAGGTAACACTCATATTAGAGTCACTCATCACAGTTTGTTAGAGACAGTTGTACATACATGTATCTCGACCGAAACTAAAGTAAATTATGAAGTTTTACTGGTCAAGTGTTTAAGTGCAAAGTTCAATAGCAGAGAAACTAATATTTGTTTCAACAATACTGGTATATACAGATATACTGGGAGAAGATCTGGAGAAGATTTAAAGAAGATCTGGTGTATAAAAGTTAAACTGATAGAAGAATTTGCATATATATACAACATGTATTTTCCGGTACATGTATGTGTAATGTAGAGGACATATTAATGGCATCTGCAATTGTAGTAGAGAATATCCACAAGGTGAAATTTTACCTGGTAACCTCTGATTCGATCTAAATCATTCAAAATAGATTTGTTGCTCTTTACAACACAAACTAATGCTTTCACTGCTGCATACAGTCCTTCAACATCAGTTGCCATGGCAATAAGACCAAGAAGAGCTGAGGCTCCACCTACATTTTCTAACATTTTTGCTACAGGTCGTGGACAAAATGTTCTTACTCCTACAAACATAAATTATACACAGTTGATATGCAGTTGGAAATTTCTGCATGCACTTTATTGTAATCTTGATTTTCAAGTTATATAGATATACAAGAATCATCAAAAATATCCCTCCTTATATAGACCTTTACCTAATGTCCAGGAAAATCAGTTTCCAGATTGTACAAATTATATGGTCTTAATAGAGATATGAGCCCTTAACTTCATAACTTATAAGCATAAACATCATTTAATCATAGAATTTTTACCTAGATAACCAATCAAGATGGCTCCAAGACTCCTGGCTGGCCCAAACAAGTGTCCAGCAGAGTTATTGAGGATCCTGATTGGGGTAGCATTATCATGGGCAGACATAGCCAACTATAATAAAGATACATAATCAAAACAATAACAAATCAATACATATATTTCATGATGTTTAAAGACAAAACTTCTGCCCTAACTACAGATATTTTTGTCAAAAATAATCTGATATAATAATAAAAGGTATACTATTTGCTTTAATACATGCAATACACAATCTCTATTTGAACATAGGTACCTGATAAATATTATGCCTGATACTTTGCTATCACCACTACTAAAGTCTCAAATACAAATCTTTAAGTGAATAGTTCCTTATGAAATTAGAATACTGACCAAGTTTCCTGACTACATATATAAACAACTACCATTTGGACTGACTTTTGTATACTGCTATATATGGAAGTAAAAAACTGCATGGCTGAATTCACATGTACCGTATATACTCGCTTATAAGAAGAGTTTTTGGGAGTTAAATTTCTTTTGTGAAGTAGGGGGGTCGTCTTATAAGCGAGATATAAGATAAAAGTCATTAATATCTATCAGAAAACACATGTCACTAGCCGTATTTATCACACTTCTTGTACACGTGAACTGTGGTAAACGCGGGACATCGGTAATCTAATTATAGGTTTAAAGTTCCCGAGATCAATTGATCTTGATAAGGGGTGATTGACAGGTAACTATCGGGTATTAATTAATGTGTAGAATCGGACAGTGACAACGATAACATTACAGATATGTATTGTGATACATGCACCAACATGACCGAGGACGAATTCCACGAGCTATTCGGCAATAGTGATGACGAGGATGAGTGGTTGTATCTCCACACAGACGACACTCATGAATAAAAGACGTTTTGTATTCAGTGTTTGAGAACTTTCAGATGGACTATTAATTATGTTTATCGTTTAAATATGAATCAATAGTTGCTAAATGCTTACATACATGTATACCCTGTTTATAAGTCCGTGATTGAAATAAAATATGTAATAAATTAATGTAAAACAAATAAAGATCTTGCTATTTATTAATATTACACAGTAATTATGGAAAAACTTGTGCATTGTCAAACCGCACATTGAACAGTGAATGAGATTGAGACAGTTGGCACTGCCCCAAAAATGTCAATACATACATCGTACATCGTGTCTGAGAGCAATTTTTTACCTCGTCTTATAAGTGGGTCAATGCTAAAGTACTAGAATTTTTGTCCAAAAGTAGGGGGGTCGTCTTATAAGCGAGTCGGTCTTATAAGCGAGTATATACGGTATATATTTCATTATTCACCAACAGTTGTTCACATCTGAGTATAACATACAAACCTGTTTAGCTATTGACTTGCTGTCCACTTTGTTGTATGCCTTTCTTATCTTTGCGATGGTCATCTGTAGGACAGCATGGGCATGTATTCCAAATACAACCTTCTCCTCACCAATAAATGACCCTATGCATTCCGTATCATCTGTTCAGAAACATATGTATTCCTTCATTCCACATATAACCGGACTTTTGTGTTAATGTAAAATACACACCTCTTTCTAAAATGTTACCGAGATTAATCTAGATATAATACATTTTAAGCTTGTTTTTGGAATTCAAAATTTCTGAAATATGTATATGGGAAAAAAATCAAAAGTGGAGAACATTATGAAATACTGAAAATATACCTTTTATAAGGTTTCATTTCAAAATTTTCAAAATTTTAAATTTCATTTAAAAAGTTATTAAATTTTTGTTGAACAAAAACAATGAATAAATTACCTTAATTATAATTTTTTTAGCAAAATCTGTACTTCTACTTCACATACCTACTAAATATTACATATCTTACACTATCTTGAAGGAAAGAGCATAAAACAGGGGAGACAAATTCAGTCAAATGGATGTAACAAATACCTACACTTCTTTTTTGGTACCCATAAGTAAACGATACAAAATCAGTATAGAATTTTGTCAACCAGCTACCTACCTACATGTGGGGCCTGAAAACTTCCTACATACGTTGGACCAAGGTGGTAGATATTTTTAACTACAGATGAGGCTACTATATCCTCCATCAGATGACATGCACCTTGCCTCCATGTCAACCTGGAATTACGTCGTAGTTGTGGTGGACTGCCGATGTAGGCGTAGACAGAGGTGAATGCAGTAGGACTTGCGGTGCCACCTCCCCCAAGATTAGGTGACATGTAATGGAGCTAAGATATAACATAAAATCACTAATTTGCTATACTTTCATAAAAGAACACTGGAAATCTACCCACTAGTACAAATACATAAAGTCTTTATATTTTTGCATAACACTAATAAATCTAGAAGACTGGTTTTTATTTTAAATGCTATACATGTATACTAAGTAATTACATGTAAATATTTGAAAAACTGAACAATTCTAAAATTCAAAGTAAGACAATCTCTATGCCTAAAGTGCAAATTCTACATGAGAAATCTACAGTTTGCTCTACATAAGCATTTTTTGTATTCACTAAAATTCTCCATACCTTTAGTGTTTGTACATGTTCGCCATCAACAAATAAACTGACATTGCTGTTTTTCATGATTCCAGCACGATGAAAGATCAAAACAAGGTGGTGCCATTGTCCTTCCTGTGTTAATTCTGGGTACCAAAAGCGAACACAATTATCATTCAACACAGGTTCATGTTCTTGTTCCTGACCTGTAACTATATAATATAAAACTATGTGACATAAATATTGCAATTGATAAAATTTAAAGTAAATAAAATTCCTTATCAAGTAAAGATCGATGAAGTTACTTGAATTATGATGATCATGTTCATATCAAGGTGCTTCATTAAAAATGTGTAAGAAATACCTCACCACCTAATACAATACTTAATATACTAAATGTAGTAACATAAATAACAGATACATACAGACAGACCTAATTCATATATCAATATTTAACCCTCAACTATTCTATAGTACAGTTTTTAAGTGATACTTTAACTACAATTAGATCATTCCAAGTAACAATACAAATATATTTCTGGTATAGTATCTTTACCTGTATTTGGGAGAGTAGTTTCTTGTGTTGAAACAATCAGTGCTCTTTCCCTTGACGTTAAAGTAACACTGAGACACACCAAGTTTTCCTCCCTTCCCTGAAGATTTCTAACCAGCGTTAGTAATCTTACTGGATGCGGGTCAGATTTCCCACTAAAAGTATCCACACAGAACCATGTGGAGAAAGTCATACCAGCCTGTGGTGGAAATACACGTTCCCCTGATGATGAAAAACATGCAATGATCATGGACAGAAAAAAAACTCATGCATATGTACATTTAAAGATATTTAATACAGTTTTTAAAATAAAACTTAAATTGAAAATAATTGGTTTGAAGTAATAATGCTACATGAGTAGGTAAATGTATCTGTAATTACTACAAAAAATGTAATTAGATACATACTGATGAAGGATGTGCTGTGTCCTTATACTATCATATAAAAGACGCACAGGACTTGAGCTTATATAATAAATAATTGATTGATGGATTGATTTTTGTTTAACGTCACACCATGAATATTTCACGTATATGGTGACTGCATCTGCCTGATGCAAATTTTGACCTTTGCAACAGACCAACCTAAAGCAGTGAGGGATCTTTAACGTGTCATGTATACCATGACACGGGGCCTCGGTTTTTACTATTTCATCCGAAAGACAGAACACCGGCATGACCAGAGCGGGACTCAAACCCCGGCCTTCCGATCAGGAGGCGAGCGCAATACCACCAGGCCATGCTGGCTTCATATAATAAATAAAACCCATACTGCTTACGTCTTCTTAAGAACCACATAATGATTTAAAAGTTTATTATTACATTACCTGCTCCTATACCTCCAATCACCACTGGATCCACCCCTCCCACCATACCACTCACTACAGATGGAGTGGGAGGTCCCTGTGGTGCAATACTTGGCAGGTATAAACATCCAAATCCTTCAGTACTCATATCAAACTCTATGAAAGCTGGTGTCACCACAGCACCATTTATTCTAGCATCTTTGGGAGTTGTCATAGAAACTAGACATTTGACTCGGGTTAATGGCACCACATCACCAGCTGTTTTGATTTTCATCTCCACTTCTAATGGAGTCTTCCTCTCCTCCATACTGGAGGCCCTGCTAAGGGGCCAATTTTGGCACCATGAATTATCTAAAAGTGAAGGTCCGTCAAACATCTCATCCATTGGTCTACAACTTAGAGGGGACCCTAAACGCAAGAAATCTCTGAAAGAAATAAACAGAAAGTAAATTAAATTTTTCTAGTATCTAAATAGATTTATAAGAGTTACTCATAACAACTAGACATATTTCATGAATAAGTTCATTTTTCAGGCTTTTTCCTACTATACATCAGATCAGTCTTACAACTAATAACAAAAATGTTCTTAAAATATCTAAAGATCTGAATTCTAAAAAGCACATATGAAAATTTTCTAACTATTCCTTGACACATTGTATTCACTCACGTATAATGCGCACATTTTTCAAAATTTCTGACTTTGATTTCATAGGTTGATATTATATGTAGAATTTAAAGTATAACAGTTATTTCTTCTCAATAAACACGAAATATCTGCACAAGAACAGCCAACTAAATATGATTTCTGAACATTCCATAACTGTTCTGATTACAATAAATGGGTACTGTCTCATACCTTCTGCCTGCAAATGAAAAAGCTTGATAATGTATTCAGCAAGTGTTTATCTGATTTACATTTGTAAGTCAAATTTGACATACATTAAAGAGTATGGAAAATGACCACCCCTGTACAAGAATAACAGCAAGTAGTACATGTTAACAATACCTGGTAAATGTTTAAAACACCTACAGCAGGGTGTGCATTATACACGTGAATACAGTTTTTTCAGTAAATGACAATGTGATTATTACCTAAGATCTCGAGGTGTAAGAGACTGAGCTGACAATCGCTCAAACATTGCCCTGAGTGGGGAGTGTAAAGGGTGTGTCTCGTCAGCCAATGCTACATAGCCATGACTTAGTAACTCATGGGGTAGTCCAGCTTCACACATTATCTGTTGATTCCTCTCTGTATATAACATACCCTTCAATAACTGGGCAATGTAACTCTGAAATCCTAGAGTAAGCTGGAAAAATCCAAATACCTCATTATTTACTCTCATTACATGTATATTTTTCTTTTTAATTTAATATAGAACGCAAGTATAAAACAAGATGTTTGTGAAACATCAATGCCCACAACAGCACCAAAGTCCAAATAAGGCAAATTTTGTAATGTATGTATCTTCATTACGCCCCTTCCCATGGGAATACAAATAGAAATATAAAAACCCTACCCTCTACATTTCAAAAGTTATGACCAATGTTGAAGTTTTTGAAATATAGGTCAAAAGCCACAGTCAAAGCAACAAGGTCAAAAATTATTTTACCAATGGAAAGGTCTTGACACAACGAATACACAGGTGAAAAATAAAAGCCTGATCTCTTACAGTTAAAATTGATGTGAAATGTTAAAGTCTTTTGCCACAGACAAACGGACAAACAGACAAATGGTTGAAAAAATAACAAGCAAAAATTGGTACTTCTTTTAAAATATAAAATGTTAGTTTACGATTACATTATAATTATGTTATAGCATATCTCATAATTTTAATACAGTCTATAGTCAGTCATAAGTGCTTGAAAGGGTACAACAAAAATGCTTCTCCTAAACACTCATGATTACTTATTTACTTGTTGTTCTGGTGCTCCTTCTAAACACTGACAATTACTTATTGCTAACGATTACCTATTACTAATGATTAGTTACATACTTGGTGTTTTCCACTGTAGTAGTGTAACACAACAATCTTTCCTTAAATGACATTGCTTTGTGACAGGATTTAATTCTTCATGAAAATAAAACTGAAAGCTGAATATCAAGTTGTCTGTACTTAATACTAACCCTGAGGTCCCCTTCATACTCAACAGCAGGTAGCAGATGGAAGACAGAGAGCACAGCACCTGAGTGGACGATGATCTGATCACAGTGCGACACAGTCTGTAATGTTATACTTCCTGTACTGGCACGTTTTGGTTTTGGAGAGGAGGGTGCGTCCAGCTCACCCTGAATCATGGTATTCCTTTTAATCTTTGGTGAATCTACTACTAGTTTTTGTTGTTGATTAACACTGATTGGTCTATTTGAAAACATGACAAAGTTAGGTAAGACATGATACCAAAAGACTACTTTTACAAAATTTATTGGATGCTGACTATTGTCATATAACTGAGTGCAAGTTAAGGCAAAAAAGAGGAGGTTTCATTACCAAGTGTTCATCCAGGTTTCGTTAATTCTAAAGGATGAATAATACCGAGGCATTTGTGGTTAACATGGATCAGGTATTATAATTAATCACAAAATATCAGTCTGACTCTACATATTCAAACATCAAAATTTTAGAAACCTAGATAACTGGTCCATGGAAAACATCTACCAGTCTATCAGTCCTAAAAATAAGGCACTACTAAACCGGCACATAATATGCCTGCATTTTGTTATCCCAGGTGTCATGCAAACTAGAGCTAAATATCTAGCATCTAATTGTGGTAAATTTAAATTATCTTTGATACTGGTAAAATACTTCAGTTTTCTTCTTCAAATGTTTGTAGGTTAATTGATGTTCCCATGTTGACACTTTCTTGGACAACAATTTCCATACCAAGTGCTTCATAATCCCTCCAAGGGTTTAGGAGGAGTTGTCAAGACAAGAAAGGTGGGACAGACCGATGACAGTGTTATAGCATAAAACGCTCACATTTTAATGGGGGCTTATAAAAATTCTCTTCATTTCTTTGAAATACATGTATTGGGTTTTGAAAATTTCTAATTCCAGACTCAATTTCCAGTTCTTGTGTATACCAATAAAAATGCATCTTAAAAACCCAATATTCTGAATGGCTTCACAACTGGCTATACAGCACTTATTACCCATGTGATAAAAAATGAAATAGTTTTGTATAGTGTACTTAGTTTTCATGTCTACTTGACATTTATTCATTTACTAAGCTGATTTTAACACAACCAATTTAGTGCTAGACAATGACAGTAATGGATACAATTTGAACTCAACACCAAAATACACAAGAACAGAAATCTATGTATAATGCCATAATATCTAATTTTGATTTCTCTACTGATTGTGCTTATTTGCAACAGCATAGTATTTAACCTTGAATTCTCTACTGATTGTGCTCATGTACAATGGTATAATTTTTACTCTTAATTTCTCTACTGATTGTGCTCTATGAATTTACTGCCTATAATGAGAAAATTTCAATTACCCAAACACTACGCTAGGATGTAATTTACTTGATGGCATTGGGTAGTATATTTGATACAGACTTATTGAAAATATTTCAGCTATGCAGACATGTACATGTATTCAAAAATCATTTCTATCCACATACCAATAAACCTCAAAAACCAAGCTTCTGAGACAGACCAAACACAGTTGACTAAGAGTTTACAATCTAATAAATTACAATATCAGTTTAATATTTGTTAAGTTCATTTTTTCTGTTTACTTTACTTTTTACTTTACTTATAGAAACAGATAATTGTTGTCAGTGATATCTTACTTTTCAAAGTTGTCCAGTGACATGTTGTACAAGAACTTCAATAAAATACAAGCAGACTGCAATATGACGGGTAAATTCTCCTGTGTCCTAAATAACAAAAATTTGGATTTATAAACCATAATATGCTTATAAATGTTTTACAACTGTTGAAAAAAAAAACCGATTTTCTAAATCACATTCACTATAATCAAAACTATGTACTTGTTAATATCTGGTACTTTTAATCTTATGTACTGTGACAGATTTCTGAATATAACAACCAGATCAAGAAGTGATATTAATACCATCTATTGTCTCATCATTCTTAAATCACATTCCCTTAAAAGCTGTTTAGTTGACCAATTGAAGATATCTTTTTCTGTAACTTTTCATTTCATAATATTGAACAAGGAGTATAAAGTCTCAGATCTGTAATGGCACATTTCAGAAATCTATTCCTGATTTATAATGGCACATTTCAGAAATCTATTCCTGATTTATAATGGCACATTTCAGAAATCTATTCCTAATTTATAATGGCACATTTCAGAAATCTATTCCTGATCTACTAGCATTATCATGGTACATTTCAGAAATCTATACTTGACCACCAGTATCACAAGCCAAGTGCTTTACTATCATACCAAGTTTTATTAATGGTATTTTACAAGTCTAGTAAGTAAAATGATACGACTTTATTTTTTATTTGTGGTTGTTTATGGCCTAACACAACACCAAGATTATTTCACTTACATGATGGCAGCATATGCTTTGTGCATGGCCTCATACCTTTGATATATACAATGAATTCCTAGCAATGACGAATCTTTACCTTCCAATGTATCCTGATTTTCACTCATTCACAGGATATATTGTGAGGCAGTAAATGATAAATCATCTTAAAAATATCCCTGAAATAAAACTGCATGTGTGATCAGTAGACTACCCTGTTACCATTCTTTTTTCATACCCCATAATGAAATACTATATCACATATTTTCCCCTATACTAGTAATTGTCCTTGATCTGTAGCACTATATGGCTTTAAGAATACTTAACAAAATACCTGCTTTCTGTTGAATTCCAAAAATAGTCTTCAAACTGAGATAGAGATTCTTCTATTTCCAGTGTTACATTTATTCTGGACTGAACATCTATTGTGCTGGAAAAACACCCCAATAATCGAACAGCTTCTGTCAGACTGTCATATCTCACCTATACAGAATTTAGGTACATTATCAGTTATGATACAAATTAGAATAAAAACTTTGTAATCAATTAACAGAATGTAATAGGAAGACATAAACTAATTAATTATCAATGAGAAGACATAAACTGACTATCAATGGGAAGACATAAACCAACTGATTACCCATGGGAAAACATACAATAAATGATAATCATTGGGAAGACATAAACCAATTGATTATCAATGGGAAGACACAGACTGACTATCAATGGGAAGACATAAACTGACTATCAATGGGAAGACACAGACTGACTATCAATGGGGAGACATAAACTGACTATCAATGGGAAGACATAAACCGACTATCAATGGGAAGACATAAACCGACTATCAATGGGAAGACATAAACTGATTATCATAAACCGATTGCTTAACAAAGGGATGACATAAACTGATTTATCAGCAATAGGAAGACATAAACCAACTGATTACCCATGGGAAAACATACAATAAACGATAATCATTGGGAAGACATAAACCAATTAATTATCAATGGGAAGACATAAACTGACTATCAATGTGAAGACATAAACCAACTGATTACCCATGGGAAAACATACAATAAATGATAATCATTGGGAAGACATAAACCAATTGATTATCGATGGGAAGACATAAACTGACTATCAATGGGAAGACATAAACTGACAATCATAAACCGTTTGCTAAACAAAAGGATGATAAAAGCGATTTATCAGCAATGGGAAGACATAAACCAATTGATTATCAATGGGAAGACATAAACTGACTATCATAAACCGATTGCTTAACAAAGGGATGACATAAACTGATTTATCAGCAATGGGAAGACATAAACCAATTGATTATTGATGGGAAGACATAAACTGACTATCAAAAACCGATTGCTTAACAAAGAGATGACATAAACCGATTTATCAGCAATGGGAAGACATAAACCAATTGATTATCAATGGGAAGACATAAACTGACTATCATAAACCGACTGCTTAACAAAGGGATGACATAAAACGATTTATCAACAATGGGAAGACATAAACCAATTGATTATCAATGCAATCAAAAACTACATATTTAAATGATTAATCGTATTACCGGTATTTTAACTTTCTCATAAATATAAGAAAATAATCAAAGGACTGAAGGTCCTGAGTGACACTCATATGAAGATGAAGAGGAATTAGTGTTATCAATAGTATTAATTCAGGACTAGTTTCATTCTTAGAATTAACAGCACAAATTTCAAAATGACTCTTGAATCATTATTGAGCTATTAAATCAATTTCCTTTTAATAAAGCAAAATTGAATTGGGAATATTACGAAGCATGCATTTAAGTCTGCATCCAACGATGAACCTTTCGCGCAAATCTGGGATTTTTCACACACTATTCAAGATGACCGCCGAGTCAGAAGTCTTTTATTTTTACTAGTTTGTCGCAAACTGAGGTACACCCACCAGGTTAACCAAATCACTCTAGTGGAAAAAATGTCACATGAAGCAACCAATCCAGGTACACTAGTGTGAATCCCATTGATGAATCATTGGTGCAAGTTTGGTACTTGTACTGTCAATAACTGAGATACTCCTTCCCTAAACAGGTTACCCAATAGACTCAAATGGAAAAAGTATGTCAGGTACAGCTTGAAACATGTATTCGAATTTGCATCCCTTGATGAATAATTAGTTAGTGTAAGTTTGGTACTTGTAGCTTGTCCAGAATTGAGGTACCCCAAAAGGCTAACTATGTCACCCAAGAAAAAAATTAAGTCACATGTAGCATCAAATGTATGCATACCTGCCAACCCTAGAAAATGGTTAAGAGGAACAGCGGGGGTGAGGGGGCGCAATGCCCCTGCTGCTGAGAAAATATTTCAATTCTTGACAATAAAATGACCTCACAGACTGACAGTTTTCAACACATTCCACAGAGAAAAGAATTAGAGATTATACAACTTTTTCAACACTTTTGATAACAAACATAAGTCTCCTTCCTGGAAATAACAAAAAAGTGAAAACTTTGTTTATGAAATACTGATGCCACAAGACGAAGAAAGTACAAAAAGTTGTCTACGATGCCTTTGAGAAAACCTCGACATTTCCTCATTCTGTTGTTCAGAAACCAAAGTGGTTTGTGCTTTTGAGTCCCAATATGTCTGGAAATGTCTGTGATCCCCCTCCCCCCTATAGGAGATAGTAAAATCACATATGCACACCGTACAGAAAGCAAACTTGGGCCCTCTTTCACTTTGGGCAACGACCCCGTTAAAACGGGAAACGATTTTGTTTCTGAAGTTTTGTTTCCTGTACACATTCTTTTTCTTTTTGGGCGACGCCTCGTCGTAGCTATCGCCACTGTCAGTATTGTCTTTTGTCCTTTGTCGGTCCTGGTTGCTGAATTTTGTTTCTGTTTCTGTACTGAAGTCGAAATGTTTGTTGTCGTTTTGTCACGTTCGTCCTTGGTCAGGTCGGCATTTTAAACATGTGTCGTTTAAAACATATCGTTAAGCGTTTACAAGAGTGTGTCGAAAAAACAGGTAACCCTACAATCTCCAAAGCAGAGTTGTCGTTCCTTTACAATCCACACACACCTCTGCCAACGTCTCAGGTTTTACAAGATTCTTGTAAAATCAGAGTTTTGCCCCTAGACGATATGACTTCGTCTTCAGTGGCTTTGTTACTTAAATTTAAAGCATTTACCATGTTACATTGAGTTTTAATCGGGCTTCTACAAGAAATAAACCCCGAATTTATATCGCACTATATTTTCTCAGCGTACAAATAACCGAACTTATGTAAGACAGTTAACACTATCATTTGCACCTCATTGTCTAATTTTTGCCCAGATAACTTGACTACGATGACATTTTTTCCCAAAACCCGCAAAACATTCTATATTTTCTGCCTTCTGACAAGGGACTACTTTCAGTAGTTGGCAGAGATTACAGGGAGTGCAAGGACCGTTACTCTGCTTTGGATTAAAGGGAGTGCAAGGACTGTAACTCTGCTTTGGAGGTTGGTAACCCTAATCTAAAGTGCGCAATAATGACCGAAAGCGGAGCAGACAATTTCTAAAGTATATGTATGCAATCAAGTCTATATCCAAAGATGTTTACTACTTGCAACATTTACAGTTTGTCCAGAACCAAGTTTTCCAGACAGGTTAAACGGCTGCAGATGTCAGGCCTATAGCACAAGATCATTTAAACTATGTCATGGTGATCTAAAACTGTCCTTGCTCTGAGCATTTGCTATGGATTTGATGTGTACAAAGACAGAGAAGACATGGTGAATCCATGTTTGTAATTAGGAGGGGGTTGTAATCAGATGAGGGTGTTCCTGCGGATACTTGAATGTCAAGAGGAAACAAGTGAATTAAAAGAATTCTTAGAGGTCAAAACATTGTTCAAAAGTTATGACAAAGGTGTAAGTTGACAACAGACAAAAAAAAAACCAGACAGACAGGTCAATAACAACATACCCTGAATCTACTGATTTGGGGGCATAAAAATTAATTATATAAAACACATAAATTTGACCTTATTAAAAGGGAGGTGATCAAAGGAAATTCAAACAAGAGCTCTATGTCACCTCAGGGAACAATTTGCTTATTCAAAAACAACTGCTAAAAAAAAACAAAAAAAAAAAGAAAAAAAAGCCATTGCAGTTGTATTTATTCATTTGCTTACTGAGTTTTGCCTATTTAAAATAAACTGTAAAATTTGAATCATCAACCTAAAGCATGTCAGTTCAGGTCTAAATTTAAACAAAAGAAAGAGTATACAAATCAACAAACTTCAGGGAATTCAAACTAGGAATTAACGTTTAACAATTAGTCTTGAATTTCATACATTGTAATTATTTTCAGCTATATGAATTGAAAAAAAAAAACTACTGCCCTCAGCAGGAGAGACTAGCCTTCAGCATTCCAGAACTTACATATATCAATAATTGAAAAAAAAATCATAATCAATCAAAAAAACTAAGAGGCAAATAAATGCTTTGTTGCTTCTTCACATGGAATAAATCCAGAAAATGACACAAAAATTTGTGAAAAGACTGAATTTGACAAGGAAACAATGAAAAAAGGTTAAGAAATAATTCTTTTATTTCGGAGTGGAACCAAAGCTAACAACATTTCTACAGACGCCAATCTTGATTACTCCCATACATTTCACTTATTGTTATCTATGCAGATGATCTGAAGAAGTTTTTCAAAGAAGGGTACCCACTGAAACATATTATGTCATCCCTTTTTAAGATTCACAAAAATCATTTCAATGATTCTATAAAAGAAATTGAAAATGTTCAGAGTTTACGAATAACGATGGATGGAGCACTATGACAATAGCTCATCTCAGCTCATACCAACTAAAATTAGAAGCTTAATTTACTCTATCAGGAACTACATGTATATCATCATTTTTTACCACTGCTTGGACATTTTGTTATTTTCATTTGCACTTACAATCTATACAAAGACAAAGTACCTCAGAACTGAAAACTCCTATTGCAAAAGGAAATATATCTTATGACAACTATGACAATTTTGGCTCATGTCAAGATTTTTTATTTGGTTAGCAACTCAATTTCTTACAGAATGTGAAGAATACTTCTTTACATAACACTGCAATGTATAGAACTGGTGTCTAGACCAAATGATTACTTTGAGTTTCCAGACGGTTTTGAGTTTTTCACATTCAAGTTAACAAAGTTTGACTTTTACTTATTTTTTCTGACAAATACTTGTTAAATATTAGAAACATTCTTCAGGAAAGTGACAACATTGATTCATCATGAATTTCTATCTTTACCTCAGTTTCAAAGAATTTGGCATTGGCAGGTTCATATCTCATAGCAACTGTTAGGGTACTGAAAACCATTCGTAACATACTGATAATTTGTTGTCTGTCCACTGAAATAAAAAATGGATACAATATTATGCATATCTCATAGCAACTGTTAGGTTACTGAAAACCATTCATTACGTACTGGTAATTTGTTGTCTGTCTAATGAAATACAAAATGGATACAATATTATGCATATCTCATAGCAACTGTTAGGGTACTGAATACCATTCATTACATACTGGTAATTTGTTGTCTGTCTAATGAAATACATACAATATTATGCATATCCTATACAACACATACATGTTTGACTATCTTATTCTATGAATCTTGAAAGCCATATTTGCGTAACAGGTATGAATTCAGAAACTGTTAAAAATACCAAGAGACTTTTCAAAAATGTGCACAGGTACATTTGTATTCCCCACTTTTTTTTTTTTTTGGAAAAAGGGGTGGATATTGCCCCATAATGTTTTGTGCATTTTCTCCACAACACCTGGACTACACTGTATAATGCCAAATCTTTCTCTGACCTGGATCATACCCAGAGCTGCAGCGATGAAAGACTTCAGTAAGTTCTAGTCCAGCACTTAGTCATTTCCACCTCCAAGGCCCTTATAGGATATAAAACAGATCACAGTTTGAATACCTGTATCCCATGGTGATTTAGGGACATCTGCAAGACAGCCTTCCATGGAGACCAACACAGACATCACATATACAAATCCATTGACTCTCCTGAATGTAGTTCGACTTCGATGACTCTCTCGAAGGACAGTTAACAGTGACTAAAGAATGTCAAAGAAATAAACAGATGAATAAATGAATAAATAAACAAAGAAAAACTACTTATGATACATATAAAGTTTTGCTTCCACTTGTCTTTGACATTAAGGCATGTCTGACACTAACTATTAAGATTTAGGCCCTGTAATAAACATCTATCTGCAACCATGGTCCAACTTTTTTAAACATAAATTAGAGCAGAAATTAAGGAATTTAATTTCATTAATAATCAAAATAAACATTAGGACTTAAAATAAATGTGATATTAGCCAACTATCATTCATTCTCTTAATATTTTTTGAAAAAAAGTATCATTTTAAGGGGTTGCCAGGATGAGATAGGTGGTAAAAAAATATAATGGAAGTTTTTCTACAGTTGACAGTAAAGTGACTGTAAATTACTTTGTTACATGTATAAGTTGGGAATTAGTCAGAATTTTATGTGTTTGAGGATAAAAAAAGCTAAAAGATATTGATTCTTTGCAATGAATTCATTTTTCCTTATGATGACATTATCTGAGGTCCAACAAACATTGGATAAATGACACGTTAGCTTCTGAAAACATATGTGTAAGAAATGAAAATGGTCTAAATATCACTAAAAAAATGGAGTTAACATTTTCTACATTTTTACAACGTGTAACAAGAAACAAAATTCATCAACAAGGGACCCACAAATCTTTACATTTTTAGGAAACTGCATCCCTATAATTTACATAAACACAAAATCAAAATATGTTTTAAATGCAGCATATTCATACATGTCTTCATAAATGGAGTTACATACTGTTCCTTTGCATTAATGTCAGGGCCATTTAGGAAAGAGCTACAAATGTAGTATATTTCTTAGTAGATGGTCCAATTAAGTCTACACTTACACAAAATTAATCTCAAACTGTGCAAAGTCTCAATTTTATTTTTCAATAGATAGAATTGTTAAAATAACTTAGATACAAAGAACATGATATCAGAGTAATCAAGATGTGTTTGTGAAACACTATGTCCTCAGTGGCAACATATTCAAAGTTATTTTTAGTGTGAAGGTCATTGTCAAGGTCAAAAGGTCATCAACCTTGGTGTCATGTAAAAAAGCTTCATTATTTGAGTACACATGTGAAATATGAAGTCTCTACCCCTCACGTCTCAAAAGTTACGGCCAAGGTTAAAGTTGACAACAGACAAACAAACAGACAGACAGCACCAAAAAAAGTGATCGACCTTGGTGTTATTTGAAAGGGCTTCATTAGTTGTGTATGCATATGAAATAAGAAGCTCACGGTTCAAAAGATATGGCCAAGGTTAAAGTTGTCAGACAGACAGACAGGACAAAAACAATATGCCCAGATCGATAGGCATAAAAATTAGGAAATTGTATGACAATTACCTTAAGTATGTGTGTTTTAAGTTCCAGAGATAAGACCGGAGAGGAATGCATAAGACCCAATAATGTTCCCATATCATCATCTCCCCCAGAGGACAAGATCAGTTGCTGTATGATACCCAGCATTTGCTGCCTACATTCAACATGTGGTACCATATTATGGGTACACCTAGCACCACCACATTCACGAAACAAACCTACAAATATGTAAACATAATCAAGTAGATCACAAATATTTCAATACAAGGAATCATACAGTCTATTATAAATTTTCCTCACTTCTTTTCATACTTGAAAATCATACATCAATGATTAAGAGGTAAGACTCTCAGACCGTTTTCAAATACATGTTTTATCCAAATTATGTTTTGAAGTTGTGCCTTTAGCTAAAGTGCTCCATTTCTATTTTCTCAGCCTGTCAAGCTGAAAGTTGGGCAACATCTTGAATAGAATTACAATGAAACTGGGATATAGTAATATTGTTTACTTACTGGCATTGTTACAATAAGACTGGCATATACTAGTATTTTTTTTCTTACTGGCATTGTTACAATTACTGACATATACTAGTATTGTTTTCTTACTGGCATTGTTATTGTTTCCTGTAAGGAGGAGTGTTAAACACTCCATGACTAGATTGCCCATCTCCTGTTGATCAGTTGCTATGGTTTCTGTTTCTGTGAAAAGGTTAACATATTATTTAATATTACTCTCTGTTTCTTCAATCCTGTATGACCCAATGAAAATTAATCAGCTAAGATTGTTTCACTAATGTATATGGAGACAGTATTTGCCTAAAGCAATGCACAGTAATTAAGACTTGTAACATACCCAATCGATACAATGAAGGATATCTATTGTGTCAATATCTACTGTGGTGTGGGGCCTTGGTTTTGGCAGAATACTGTAAAGCCAATAGTCAGACTCTAACCTAGAACCTCCAAGCCATCAGCTCAGCTTAATACTGGCAGAGCTATTTTGGCTCTTAGTAAAACGAGAGAATTTCAATATACCTATGTCTTATAACTTGGGTATCCATCACAATATTTCTATATCATGGTACATATCATTACAATATATGTTCTTTAAAGTATCTGCTAGATAAATATCTTCCTAATCACATGTACCATGCTAATTTTATAGTCAATTACCAAGAAATGTTACATGTTTTTTCACACACTCAAATATATGTCTACTCTAAGATTATATAACTTACAATTATACATTTAAAAATTAGATGTGTCAATATGCCACAAATGCCCCACTGGAAACAAAAGTCAAATATGATATTTTCTGAACAGCACATGTAGCCCAAGGACATTAACTCCTGTAAAACATTTTAATAGCATTCCCCTTACAATATGCACTTCTACTTTGGTTGTACCAATTTTCATTAAATCCCTGTAAGGATTCAGTAGGAGTCAAGGCGAATTTACCACATATGCATAGACATCAAAGTAAGACGGGCATAACTCCATCATATATTTTTCGACCAACACTAAATTAAACTTAACTTAGATATTATCATAATGTATCTGTGTACCAAAATTCAAGTCAATGAGTTCATTCATTGCAAAGACAGAGCACGGAAACTGTTAATTATTGGAAAGTTTCAAAGTCCAAGGGGCATCACTCCATCAAAAAAACTTGACTGTCACCCAATTTATAACTTGACCTAGATATTCTCATGATGTACCTATATACCAAACTTCAAGTCAATATGTGCATTCAATGCCAAGAAAGAGCATGGAAACAGTTATTATTGGAAATTTCCAAGGGAACTCCATCAAACCTTATTCAAATAATTCCAAATCAAAACCTGACCTAGCTTATCTCATGATGTATCATTGTACCACATTTCAATTCAATGTATGTACCATTTGCACAGATACGGCACAGAAACAACATAATGATTGAATGACAGAATGACAGATGGACGGACGGAAATGGGTAATACTATATGCCCCGACCACTTTCATTTGGTGGGGCGTAAAACTCCTGATTACATTAATGATCTTTTGTGTTTGTCCTGGGCAACTATTATACATTATGACCAGTGCCCATTTCTTTCATTTTCAAACCATCTAATTTTCTTGTTTAAATCGAGCCACTTGCTAATAGTTCAGCAATCACATTATCTTAGACATACATTGTACTTGCAAAAAATGCACACATCAGAAATCAATGCCAGAAATTTTGAAAAAAGGGTGCATTTAACCAGAGTGAATATAGTATGCTACAGCATTATTTTACCAGCTCTTACCGGTTTCATTTGAGATGTCTAATTGAGAATCTTTAAACAGAGCAGCGTATCTATGGAGGCAAGTGACCATGACCTCCAGTATACCAACTTCTCGGAACACATCTTTGTACAAGGAATGATGTTGGAGTATTTCGTTCAGTGTTTTAACACACAATATACTACATGCTGTGGAACTGAAATAGAATGAGGTTTCTATTTATTATAATTAATATATATATATACTCATATTTAATGTTCAGCTTGGGAAATTAAATTTTCATTTTCATTTGATAAAAGTAAAGTTTTCATTAAAAAGAAATTCAATACTATGTCATAAGACTTCAATCATTCTAACATCAATACCAGTATCTTATATCCCTCCAGTAACTCTAACATCTATACCAGTATCTTATATCCCTCTAGTCACTCTAACATCTATACCACTATCTTATATCCCTCTAGTCTCTCTAACATCTATACCAGTATCTTATATCCCTCTAGTCACTCTAACATCTATACCAGTATCTTATATCCCTCTAGTCACTCTAACATCTATACCAGTATCTTATATCCCTCCAGTCACTCTAACATCTATACCAGTATCTTATATCCCTCCAGTCACTCTAACATCTATACCAGTATCATATATCCCTCTAGTCACTCTAACATCAATACCAGTATCTTATATCCCTCTAGTCACTCTAACATTAATACCACTATCTTATATCCCTCCAGTCACTCTAACATCTATACCACTATCTTATATCCCTCCAGTCACTCTAACATCTATACCAGTATCTTATATCCCTCCAGTCACTCTAACATCTATACCAGTATCTTATATCCCTCCAGTCACTCTAACATCTATACCAGTATCTTATATCCCTCCAGTCACTCTAACATCTATACCAGTATCTTATATCCCTCCAGTCACTCTAACATCTATACCAGTATCTTATATCCCTCCAGTCACTCTAACATCTATACCAGTATCTTATATCCCTCCAGTCACTCTAACATCTATACCAGTATCTTATATCCCTCCAGTCACTCTAACATCAATACCACTATCTTATATCCCTCCAGTCACTCTAACATCAATACCACTATCTTATATCCCTCCAGTCACTCTAACATCAATACCACTATCTTATATCCCTCCAGTCACTCTAACATCAATACCACTATCTTATATCCCTCCAGTCACTCTAACATCAATACCACTATCTTATATCCCTCCAGTCACTCTAACATCTATACCAGTATCTTATATCCCTCCAGTCACTCTAACATCTATACCAGTATCTTATATCCCTCCAGTCACTCTAACATCTATACATGTACCAGTATCTTATATCCCTCCAGTCACTCTAACATCAATACCACTATCTTATATCCCTCCAGTCACTCTAACATCAATACCACTATCTTATATCCCTCCAGTCACTCTAACATCAATACCACTATCTTATATCCCTCCAGTCACTCTAACATCTATACCACTATCTTATATCCCTCTGATTTGATATGGACTGTATCATGCCAGACCTTGATAGAGACTGCTTGTCAGTTCTGTCATCATGAATTGTATTTACTATATACTTACTGATTTGATATGGACTTTATCATGCCAGACCTTGATAGAGACTGCTTGTCAGTTCTGTCATCATGAATTGTATTTACTATATACCTACTGATTTGATATGGACTGTATCATGCCAGACCTTGATAGAGACTGCTTGTCAGTTCTGTCATCATGAATTGTATTTACTATATACTTACTGATTTGATATGGACTGTATCATGCCAGACCTTGATAGAGACTGCTTGTCAGTTCTGTCATCATGAATTGTATTTACTATATACTTACTGATTTGATATGGACTGTATCATGCAAGACCTTGATAGTGACTGCTTGTCAGTTCTGTCATCATAAATGGATTCACTATAATACTTACTGATTTGTTTTGATGAGAATACTAATACTGATGAGCTCTTTACATGGTACAAAGTTCAGATCAAATACAGTGAATTCAAGCAGCTCAAAGAATTTCTCCTGTTTAATAAAAAAACAAAGAAAAACAGAACTAGAGAAGTAAGTAGGGAGAATCATATCATAACGTAGTGATAACTCTGTGATATAGTGATGACTCTGTGATATAGTGATGAACGGTAACAAAGTGATGACTAACTGTACCACAGTAATTATTCTTATTGTACCACAGTGATGACTCCTATTGTTACATAGTGATGACTCCTATTGTTACATAGTGATGACTCCTAATGCTTCATAGTGATGACTCTTATTGTTACATAGTGATGACTCCTATTGTTACATAGTGATGACTCCTATTGTTGCATAGAAATGACTCCTATTGTTACATAGTGATGACTCCTATTGCTTCATAGTGATGACTCTTATTGTTACAGAGTGATGACTCCTATTGTTACATAGTGATGACTCTTATTGTTACATAGTGATGACTCCTATTGTTACATAGTGATGACTCTTATTGTTACATAGTGATGACTCCTATTGTTACATAGAGATGACTCCTATTGTTACATAGTGATGACTCCTATTGTTACATAGTGATGACTCTTATTGTTACAAAGTGATGACTCTTTTTGTTACATAGAAGTCGGCATGGCCTAGTGGTATCACGCTCGTCTCCTGATCGGGAGGCCAGGGTTCGAGTCCTGCTCTGGTCATGCCGATGTCCAGTCTTTTGTATGAGACAGTAAAATCCAAGGTCCTGTGTCGTTGTATGCATGGCACATTAAAGATCCCTCACTGCTTCAGGTGAGTCCGTAACAAAAGTCAAAATTTGTATGCCCCGCATCAGGCAGATGCCGTCACCATATACGTGAAATATTCATGGTGTGACGTTAAACAAAAATCAATCAATCAACCTATTGTTAAATGTACATAGTGATGACTCCTATTGTTACATAGTGATGACTCCTATTGTTACATAGTGATGATTCTTATTGCTTCATAGTGATGACTCTTATTGTTACATAGTGATGACTCCTATTGTTACATAGTGATGACTCCTATTGCTTCATAGTGATGACTCTTATTGTTACATAGTGATGACTCCTATTGTTACATAGTGATGACTCCTATTGTTACATAGTGATGACTCCTATTGTTACATAGTGATGACTCCTATTGTTACATAGTGATGACTCCTATTGCTTCATAGTGATGATTCTTATTGTTACATAGTGATGACTCCTATTGTTACATAGTGATGACTCCTATTGTTACATAGTGATGACTCCTATTGTTACATAGTGTTGCTCTGATTGTAACACAGTGGTGACTCCTACTGTTACATAGTGATGACTCCTATTGTTACATAGTGATGACTCCTATTGTTACATAGTGATGACTCCTATTGTTACATAGTGATGACTCCTATTGTTACATAGTGTTGCTCTGATTGTAATATAGTGATGACTCTTATAGTTACATAATGATGAATCTTATTGTGACATAGTGATGACTCATATAATAACATAGAGTAATGGATCTAATGATAACATCACTGTTTTCCACAAGCTCTGGTGGCTGGCAGTATAGCCAACTACTCATGTTTTTGCCATGAACCACTCTTGGTTAAAACAAAACGATTGATGTTGGAATTAGCAATTTTGTTAAAAATAAAGCTGAAGAACACAAGATTTCTGCAATCTACCCCTGTAAATCACCCTTAGAAAAGCAAAGACACTACCATATGATGAATAATAAGATTCTGATATTGTACCATCACTATGCAGGCCTTATAAGGAAGAACAAGTAGTACCTGCTAGTACTGGAACAATTTAAGCATTTTAATTATGAATGCGTGTTATAATTTATCAAATCATATTTTTTCTGACTATGATTTTAGAAGTATTGAAATCAAAACCATGATATGATATTCACAATTTTTTTTATATATATATTCATTTATTTAATTAATTACAATCTACCCATTTACAACAAATTGACCATACCCGGGGTATTCACAAAAGTTGAAATAGCTTAATTAGCTTGGAATTGCATCATTCTACTTTTCTTTTCAAGGAAACTGACAACCAAAAGCATAAATTATATGTTAAGTGAATTTCAAATAAACAGATAACCCACACCTTCCGAAAAAAAGCAGGACATAATTTGTATGTAGATTACTGATTATAGAATTGTACAGTTCTTGGGAAACCCTATCCCATGATAATCCCACCAAACAAAATTGGTTTGACATCTACTTTGTTTGCGAACGAACACTGAAAATTTCAAACATTGCTGGTCAAATATCAGTGAGAGAGTTTCTTACCAGGTTTCCCTGTCATTTAAAACTAATTACTCTATTTCACCTATTTTGTTTATAAATTTCAAACCGCGCTTGTTAATCAGCATACTGTACATAATTTTATAAAATGGTCTATTCCTCTACTTCTTGAGTAATGATTTTGGTACCTATTTCTATTAGTTAATAATGTTCAGATTTTTCTTTTTGCATCTTGATGATTGCTACTTTTTTTTTATTTATTTACTTTTTTTTTTTTTTTTTTTTTTTGGGGGGGGGGGGGGCTATTTTACTTGTACATACCAGACTTGTACCAGTTCTAAATGCATTTTGTAATGGAGACAAAAAAAGATTTAAATGACCTGTTCATTTTAATATTTCATTTAACTTTTTCTTCAACATCATCCGACAAAATGTTTTAAATAGCAAGAAAAGACAAGAGGCCCAAGTGGGCCTATATCGCTCACCTGAGTACCTAGATGATCAGTCATGCATGAAGGAAGAATTCATTTATTTTTGCATTAATGTGACTAAGTCAACACAGATGTGGAAAATATGTCAAATTTTATTTCAGGCTAGAATAAAAAACAACACTTTTTTGCACATCCATTCAGGTGATTTTGATATTAAGCATTTCCTTTGTCTCTGCAAGAAGTCATTCAGGGCAACAAGTTAGTCATTTTCTTTAGGTGGGGCCTTTTGTTGACTGATTTCAAGTCTGGGTCATGAACAACAATTGTTTCAAATATTGTCCAGATCTAACTTAAAATTGCCTAATTTCATATGTTGAGTGTTGAGAAACATCTAAAAACTTATTTAGATGTGTAAAGAAATGAAAAAAAAAATTTCTCCATATTTCAATTACCAAGTGGTATATGTACCATTGTGAGAACTGCTTTTTAGACATGGTGGCATTATCTGTTAACCAATTTGGATGAAATTTACCAAATTGATAGAGGACCTTTAGTACTTCATGTATTCCATGTTTCATTAAAATCTTTCATGTGGTATAACAGCAGACGTGAAAAATGTGATTGAATTGTTCCTACACACCCTCATTTGGAAGTCTTAAAAAATTCATAAAAAATCCAAAAATTGAGATATTGACAAAATTCTTTCAAAGTAACAATCCTTACCATAATTATGATCACAATAGTCCATAAGAAATCATCATTATCAATTAACTAGGAAATATGACACTTTTTTTTCTGCATTGAATCACCAAGTCCAAAGAAATGTCGAAAAAAAATTCTAAAATTTGATTTTGGAAGGGAACCAAAATGACAATACGTCTTCACTCATCCCTCTAGATCATTTCTATACATTCTGTTTGTCTCTGTATACAGCCCGTATGAAAGGAATATTGTTAAAGGAGGGAACTCTTTTGTGACCTACTTTTGACTATGGTGGCGCCACCTGTAACGAGGTCTGGACGAAAACAACAGAATTTGAAGAGGATCATAAGTGACTTATTTCTACCAAGATTTATTAAAATCCTTCAAACAGTTTTGTAGAATAAGTTGAAAATGTGAAAAATGGCCAATCCCCCCCCCCTTTTTTTTGGAAGTCTTAAACGTAAAATTCTTAATTTCATATGTTGAGTGTTGAGAAACATCTAAAAACTTATTTAGATGTGTAAAAAAAAAAAAAATTTTTTTGACCACAGCTGGATTTGAACCGCTACTCTACATATTTCAATTACCAAGTGGTATATGTACCATTGTGAGACCTACTTTTTAGACATGGTGGCATTATCTGTTAACCAATTTGGATGAAATTTACCAAATTGATAGAGGACTTTTAGTACTTCATGTATTCCATGTTTCATTAAAATCTTTTATGTGGTTTTGTAGAAAAAGTTGAAAATGTGAAAAATGGCCACCCCCCCTTTTTTTTTGGAAGTCTTAAAAAATTCATAAAAAATCCAAAAATTGAGATAATGACAAAATTCTTTCACAATAATATTCCTTACCACAATTATGATCAAAATAGTCATTAAGAAATCATCAATATCAATTAACTGAAAAACATGACACTTTTCTTCATTGAAATGACTAAGTCCAGAAACACGTCAAAAAAGCGTAAATTTCTATTTGACGGTTCTTAACCCCGAACACAATTTTTAAAAACCCATCTTTATAGATTGTTAAAATGCAATTATTTTCCCCATTTATGTACTGATTCTGGAGAAGAAGATGTTTGAAGAGGGGTACCCTTTTGGGCACTTTTGGTCCCGCCCTGGATCCACCCCTGAGGGAATCTGGATCCCGAACACAATTTTAGTAGGGGACCTTGAGTACATCATTTACACAAAGTTTGATCCAAATCTGCAATGTAGTTCCAGAGAAGAAGTCGAAAATGTGAAAAAGTTAACGACGGACGGTGGACGGCGCACTATGACTATAGCTCACTTGAGCCTTTGGTTCAGGTGAGCTGAAAAAGAATTTTGGAAAAAAAACTTGAGAGGGGAATAACCCCATGCTCCTATGTGGAAGAGTGACCCTCCCACTCGACCAATACAATGTCTCACAACACGACATTGTCTTGTGCTTGCCAATGACTACTTAAATTTTTTAGCTTTCTACTTCACTTTCTGTAAAGGACTCTAATAGTAATATAGTAATAACTCTTATTGCAACACAATTATCTGGATATATAATACTGATAACAATTTATTTGTGCAATGGAAAGAAAACAGACAAGTAAACACATGAGGCCCAAGTGGACCTATATCACTTACCTGTGACATAGAAAACATTGTACAAAATAATATTAAGCACCAATGCTTGCATCTTCAAGAGTCAAGCGATGCGCTACGTAAACCTCTTTCTCCCCTTGATTGATTGCATTCAAAGGTCGTTGCCAATTCATTATTGGTTCACTTGCTCAGCACATGAACGAATCAGAAGCCTTGAAACAAACCTTTTGACAAAATGAAAATAATATTTCTAGCGCATGTGATCAACAGAATGAAATCATCTTTCCTTTTCATTAAAGCTTCTGTACCTTTTGACTGAAAATCTTTTTAGCTGTCTACAGAAAACGTTCCACAAATTTTTCAATACATAGAGCAGATGATTGTTGCCATTATTTTTTTCCTTCATAACCAAGTTGGCTATGTCAGACTTAATCTCATTGGCCAATTTGGTTAGTAGTATACTGAATACTTTTCCCTAAGCAGTGCCATCAAAACCTGCGACCTCTGAATGTAATCAGTCAAGGAGAGAGAGAAGTTTACGTAGTGTATCCCTTGACTCGTGAAGATGTAATGCTTGTCAGTGGCCAGAAGTCTTTAGTTTCTTTAAAACCTTGAAAACATCTTAAATTGTACAGAACCGTCTTTATCTAGTATCTACCAAGTTTCCTCAAAAGCAATTGAGAACTAGTGAAGAAAAAGTTGAAAACGTGAAAAATTTATCTTCCTGTTGCAGTCTTACAGTAAGTAATTATTTGACAAAAGCAGTCCTTTAATCAATTCTAGCATTCGGATCAACAGGTGATCAGAAAAGCTCACTTGACCTTTCAATTCTGTTGAACTAAAAAAGGCATAAAAACCTAAGTATTGTCACAATGACATTATACTTATACAATGAAAATATGCACTAATCAATTCACCAACTAAAGTTCACTTTAAAATATGTAAATAAGATACCTGTTGCTTATTATCAGATAGTAAGTAAGCTGAAAAAGGATTGGTGAAGAATCAAAGAATATCCAGCTACAGTAACAACTTGAATACGAGAGAAAAACACTTTACCTGTACATCTAATGGTTTAAGATGAATTTTTTCAGCAAACTGTGAAAGTGTGTGATGAGGTTCTAGAATGAAGTAATTAGCATTATCCTGGTGATACACACTACTGATAACATCTAAGACTGTGATACAAAGATGACTAGCTGTAGCCTGCAAAAAATATCAACATGTACTAGTCACTTCTCATTTACTAACAGATAATGTGAAGTGTCAGCTAAAAGCTTATATTCAAGGGTACTGAAATACTATTATCTAAATCACACAATTCAAGCACTTTCTTTTGCTGCCTTAAAGAGTGACCTTTCAAGAGTCTTGTATACTAACATTAACTCAATACATTGTTAGATATAAATCTACTAAATCATATAAAATGTATAAACATTTAATTATAAAGAATAATCATGGAAAATTTTTTATATATTCCATAATATTTACAATGCTGGTATAATTCCTTCGATGAACCATGCTAAACAGACTCAGTTCAACAGCCCATGAACTTGGGTCATGGAAGTAGTACCCGGCGTATGGCAAATCACATGCGTAGTAATATAAAATTTATTTTTTCTCGCATAATTGAATTAATGAAAATAAATATAAGAATTGTAATAACGAAATTAGTGCATCTGTTAATTTTGAGCAATTAAAGAAATTACCTGGACAGATAGAGTATTTTTTAGCATTCTAGACACGCACTATTTTGCGTGTTGGAAGTACTTTTCCACTTCAGAAAAAATTTGGTCCTTGCCAGTTTGATAACGGGGAATTTGATATTTTGTTTTCAAAAAAGAACCTTTTAAAATGCATTGTAAATATAAGGAATAACTGTCTTTTTTTTCTAGGTTCATGGGGAATGAACTTGTGTGAGAAACAAACAAATCATTCGAGATGATTTGTTTGTTTCTCACCCAAGTTCATTCCCCATGAACCCAGAAAAAAAAGACAGTCATTCCTTAAATGACCTAATAATCATTTACTTTTATATGTAACATGCATTCTGATTGGTTTAAAAATTTGTGTCATATCTCATGCAAGAAATTTTTTCCCCGACGACATAATTTCCCATGTTTCTGTAACTGTGACATCAATATTCACATCGCTGCAGCATGTTTGATAGGAATTAAATATGGAATGAATCTAATTTGTTTTTCATTGGATGGAGGTATACCACGGAAAAAAGGACGGAAAATTTATGCATCATGTGCTATGCGCAATGATGCAGTTTTCTGTCCTCTTTTTCTTGCTATACCTCCATCCAACAAAAAATAATTAAATTTATTACTTAATTAATTACCTTATAATTAGATACTGATTTCTAAATGAACCAAATTTACACATATTTTCACTTTTAGAAATCAAACATGATAAAACTGATAAAGTGCTTCATTTCATATTTTAGATTTCCAACTAGTAAATTACTCAAGTAAACTAATGAAGTAAAACTGCCTACAACACAATGTATATCAAAATCACCAACCTTGAGAAAGACAGACTGTAGAACTTGGAATGCTTGAATATTTCTAACACTAATGCCTGGAACAAGAGATATTCTTCAGGATAAGTATTACAAACTATAGTCCTGAATATGATCAAGTGGCTATACTCATAAATAAGTAAAATGCAAACTTATTTTCTAACAATATTATAGAACTCAAAGGAAACAACATCATAATGTGATATTAAAAGAACAGAAATCTCAGAACAAAAATCAAAAATAAGTAAACTTAATCAAGAGAAAATTGATAACAAACAATGTACATAATCTTATCCAAAAACCCCCCAGCAATCTTAAAGAGTATCAGAGTATAAATATTTAGACATATTTGACACTTGATACATTCATGCTTTAAAAAATCTTTCCTTGTAACACACAGCATCTATATTTTCTACATGCATGGTAAAAGGTGCATACATTTTGAGCTGAAATGTTTCACGAGAAAGAATTGAGATGTGAATTGATTGCATACAATAATAAAGTATTTACAATGTACTTCATTTAACATCATCTTGATTACATTCCTAGAACACATAAAACATTTACTTTGTTGAATGTATTGATATCTACTACATTAAATGCCTACAAAAATACTTTTGTGCGCAGAATATTACTTTTAATTCACATCCTTTCATTTCCTCTGAAGTATTTCCTTACATATATACAAACCTGGCAAACAAAACAAGATGCAGAGCCATTACATGTTTACCTCTATCCACTTACTCTACCCTGTCAAACACATGCTTTTCATCTAATTTCCATAGGTTACATAACAGCCTGATTTTAATTCCGAGATTCAAATTAATTGGCATGTAAACAATGACCCAAATGAACAAGCTTAGATATATTGGTAAACATCACATCAAAACAAGGGGTAACATGTCAAAACAAGTGGTAACATGTCAAAAAGCACCATCCTCCACATGGATATAAACAATACTCTACAATGCATTATTTCAATAATACACATAAAGCAGTTGTAAAAGAAACAAAACTCAACCGGCACTTGGGCTTGCATTAACTTGTTTCTCTGTCAGAATAGAAAAATGCATCAAGCTAATTGATATGTAATCAATGATGCAAAGTCAGTGCAATGTCATCCCTATATCAGTATGCTGGCTATAGTCAAAATACACAACTTCAAAATACCAATAAATTTGAAATACCTCTCCCACCTAAATTTTATGTTATACATATAAGAAAGGATCTTTCAGTAAAAAGTCAATTCAATACTTTTAAAAATCTTTTTCAAAATGAATAAAGATACATGTACCACATACATACATTTTAGATCATTTGATTAATTCATACAATAAATGATTATAAAGAAGATGATATACTATAGTACTTTGTTTCAATATAAAGTTCCTCTACATTTTCATGTGTATGAAGACTACAAGCCATACGTAAGGGGAATAAGACTCTGTGAAATATCATGCCTACTTACTATCCATATAGGTAAAACCAACTGAATATGTGAGAAATAATCAACCTTAATGATCAAGTGAGGTCATAGGCAAGTCAAAATAAAAGGTGAGATTATAAAATAATGACATTTTACATGAATTACAAATATCTTCACATTTGTGTATCATTACATGACAGGGTTTTATGTTAAAGGAAGAGCTCAAACTACTAATGTAAACTAAACTGGAAACAAATGATAACTTAAGACGTTTCAATTCCATAATTTTAGACAGTTGAAAGACAATCTTAATAAAACTAAGTGCTCAATTCTGAAATTCTTTGTTCTGTGTATAACATCCATTATGTATAACATCCAACTATGATGCACTTCAAAGTTCAAATCACCAAAAGAGGCAACAGGCATTTAAACAACTAATATTCATTAAAAGTGAAACAATATTCTAATACTGACACAATCTAAGTGTTTGCTTCAAACAACACATAGATACAGATTCATCTATTTTATGATGCTATACCTTTGCCTACAGGTTGTGGAACCGAGAAGCCTGGCATTTGGTAGAGAGAGCTACTGCTGGCTTGGCTGGGTTTGAGCTCAGTGAAACCACATGTGGTCAACGAGCCTACTAATAAAACCAGGTTACGCAGAGCCTGCTGAGATTCCTCTTGTGTGTCAGACTCCAATCTGTAAAGAAGGAAGATCTCAGAAAGCTGTGACAAAAATATTTACATAAATTAAACATGTATATCAAATAGGTGTAATCATCAAGAGTGTATTTTCTAAAGAACAAGTGTTGCTACAGATGGGTGCAGTGTTAACATAACATACACATTAATACGAAAAGCAATCATGAGGACTGCTTTAGTACACGTGCCAGGATTACTCGCCCAGACATGTATGTGCTCCTCATGTTAAACCGGGAGGAATTTATTATCATTAAGAGATCCTCCTTCAAATCCTTCTATAACTACATGCTAATATAAGTTTTAAATTTTGTAAGCAAGCCAACGTGCATGTCATGTGCGTGCATGCGGCAGTCAAGCGTGTTAACGCGGTCTCAAAACTAAGTTTCTGCGTTAACGTAACCGAGTGTGCTCAGCAGTCCTGAGGGCACATGGAAAGCAAACTTCATGTTAACGCGATGTTAATATAATGTTATGTTCAGACTGCACCTCACTGTAAGTACATTTAAAACAGAAGTATGACAAAACTACAGATGGATGACAAATATATTGTACCATAAATTTCAGAGATGTAACGTATGGTTCCAATGCTGCCTATGTCTAGGGTGAACGAGAAGCGAACTTACCTCAAAAGAAATTCTGTCAAATACCCGTATCCTTGACATGATCTAAAATCATCTAATAATGTTTGTGAAACTTCACTGGAATCCTTTAAGAAACAGAAAACTGTAACAAACATCTCTACTAACTCC
Organism: Pteria penguin; assembly: GCA_035048485.1. Taxonomy (NCBI): domain Eukaryota; kingdom Metazoa; phylum Mollusca; class Bivalvia; order Pterioida; family Pteriidae; genus Pteria; species Pteria penguin. The sequence goes on from CM068580.1 coordinate 6,485,039, forward strand.
AAGGGCGACAACTCTTGTATTCGCTGCATATTTTCAATGCAGTGCCGCACACATCCCTTATCTATATCAAAAGAACATATATATATTCTATCTATGTTAAGAGTTAAATGTGCACATCTGTATATCTTAAAAATGACATTTGTTTGAAAATCTCCCTACCACATGAAATGAAGTATGTATAACATGTAAGAATCTTATCAGCATGAAATATAACTTTCCTGATTACATAGACTTGAACCACTTACCATGTATATACCGTACTACATTGTTAGTCAGCCCATGCCGAGACAGAGTTATGAGCACTTCTGCAGCACTTTTCCTCCATATTGTATTATGGGGTGGACACCAGCTAGTGATTGCACTAAAAAGGAGGCTTAGATCATCTTTTCTTGCAAGTTCCTCTGCTGGGGAGGTATGGTTACACAATCTAACTAATACCTAGAGTGATAAATATGAAGGTAATTGGTCTATACCCACAACATACCACAGCAGACATTCATAGGTCCCTAGCAATCAGAGCAATGAACATTCAAACCTCTGGCTAACAAAGACCATACCCAATGCCAAGGAAAAAGTGTCTTCTGTTGGGCTGGCCACCCACAATGAATGCTCAAATACATACAGATGTAACAAAAACATTTCAACATTGAATATGTATTTAATGAATGTGTACTTTGATTGTATTAAAAAGGTCTAAGCCACAAAGGGTTCAGGTTTGTTGTACTTGTTTAACACTTGGCTTGGGGTGTTTATGATACAGGTCTGACTTTCAAATTGTGCCAATGAATGTAAGACACTGGTGTCCTCCTTTTCCTATATTGCAATATACCTTAAAACTGTTTTAAAGTCATGTCATACACACTAACCAACAAACCACACAATATCAGAATAGGAATATAATAACACTGATGTCAAACTCTGATTATAATCACTTCCTCTAAAGCAAACTGCTAGCTTCTTATAGAAATCACAAATGAAGATGAATAAATATCATGGTAAAGCCCCTTTACATTTTCAAGAGTTGTAGCTACAAGTTTTCGTGGCAGATAGTGAGTAGTAACTCACTGAAAATTTTATAAAGTAATCTACAATTTCATTCCACTCCCGAGTTCTCTTCCATATTGCTCGAGTTCTCTTCTCCTAGCAGTACAATTATCTTATTTTGGAACGAGTGTCAATAAATCTGTTTGGTCAGTGTGTAATACATTTTCAACAAACAACCTACAAGAGGTTTCTTCAAGTTAAGTGTAGTTGTGACAATGTGTATGACTTTATCACCAGTTACGACATTATGCATGACTTTATCACCAGTAAAGACAATGTACATGACCTAATCACCAGTTATAACAATGTTTATTACTTTATCACCAGTTACGACAATGTGTACAACTTTTTCACCAGTTCTTACAATGTACATGACTTTATCATCAGTTATGGAAATATGTATGACTTTATTACCAATTATGATGACGTGCATGACTTTATCGCCAGTTATGACAATGTTTATTACTTTATCACCAGTTATGACAATGTACATAGCTTTATCACCAGTTGTGATAATATACTTGACTTTATCACCAGTTATGACAATGAGTATGACTTAATCACCAGTTATGACAATGTGCATCACTTTATCGCAAGTTATGACAATGTGCATCACTTTATCACCAGTTATGACAATGTGCATCACTTTATCACCAGTTATGACAATATGCATCAATTTATCACCAGTTATGACAATGTGCATGACTTTATCACCAGTTATGACAATGTGCATGACTTGATCATCAGTTATGACAATGTTTATTACTTTATCACCAGTAATGACAATGGTGATAAAGTCATGCACATTGTCATAACTGGTTATAAAGTCATGTATATTATCATAACTGGTGATAAGGTTATGTACATTGTCATAACTGGTGATAAAATAAAAAACATTTTCATAATTGGTGATAAAGTCATGCACATTATTATAACTGGTGATAAAGTCATGCAAATTGTCATAACTGGTGATAAAGCCATACACACTGTCATAACTGGTGATAAAGTCATGTACATTGTCATAACTGGTGATAAAGTTATGTATATTATCACAACTGATGATGAAGCCATACACACTGTCATAACTGGTGATAAAGTCATGTACATTGTCATAACTGGTGATAAAATCATGTACATTGTCATAACTGGTGATAAAGTTATGTATATTATCACAACTGATGATAAAACCATACACCCTGTCATAACTGGTGATAAAGTCATGTACATTGTCATAACTGGTGATAAAGTCATGTACATTGTCATAACTGGTGATAAAGTGATGCACATTGTCATAACTGGTGATAAAGTAATAAACATTTTCATAACTGGTGATTAAGTCCTGCACATTGTCATAACTGGTGATAAAGTAATGTACATTGTCATAACTGGTGATTAAGTCATACACATTGTCATAACTGGTGATAAAGTCATGTACACTGTCATAGCTGGTGATAAGGTCATACACATTTCCATAACTGATGATAAAGTCATGTACATTGTCAGAACTGGTGAACAAGTTGTACACATTGTCATAACTGGTGATGAAGTGATGTGATGATGTGCATGACTTTATCACCAGTTATGATAATGATCACGACTTTATCACCAGTTATGACAATGTACATGACCTTATCACCAGTTATGACAATGTACATGACCTTATCACCAGTAATGACAATGTGCACGACTTGATCATCAGTTATGACAATGTTTATTACTTTATCACCAGTAATGACAATGTGCATGACTTTATCACCAGTTATGACATGTATATTGTACATGACTTTATTACATTATGACAATGTGCACAGGTTTATCACTAGTTATGACAATGTGTATGATTTAATCATCAGTTATGACAAGTTTAAAGTTATGACAATGTACATGACATTATCACCAGTTATGAAGAGTGCCCTGTAAAAAACGACATTGACATGGAGCAATTTGTGTATGAAGTCCATAGAGACATGTTTACAATGTATCAGAATTCTCATTGACACCCAGTTGATATGTATATGACATTGCATGACACAAAAACTCGCATGATGGTTTTTAACCATTTAAAAAATCTCACACCTGTCTGCCCTCTTTATAAATAACAACCAAATTGTCCAACAAGTAAACTTCAAATACGATTTTAAAGTTACTGACTTGCTTTAAGAATAAACTTCCTATTCATTGTTCTCTCACTGCTTTTGACTTTAAATTTTCGATAAAAAAGATAACCATTCAGTTCCTTTTTTTAATTTTAGAACTTCTTTACAGAAAAATCACTTGTCCAATTGCACAAGTACTTAGCAAGATTCCAATTGTCCATGAAAATTTTCACTTGGTACTGGACAAGTGAAAAAACATTAATGTCGAGCCCTGTTATATATATAATATATATATTATGTATATTATTAATATATTAATCATACTTGTACAAAAACTTTCTGCAGCAAAATTCTTCTTTCCTTTAAAGAAAACTGACATCCATCTGATATAGTATCACCATCTTGTATTTCGGGCAGATCAAAGAACAGGTAGAGACATTTAACCAGAGTTGATGGTAAAGAGGCAGCTGTCATACAGTCGATAAGAGCCTGAGATCCACTTGCTAGTAAGTCTAAAGCAGTTAGCAACATCCAGCCATTACTATTGGCCTCTGATGTCTCAATTTCTAAGAACTTGATTATTGCACAACTTGCAGCCTCTGAAAGAGAGAATTTCAAAATTTTATTCAGGATATATCTACACTGAATAAATTGTATAACTTTTTCTTACACATCAAAAGACTTTTACATGTTTTATACATACTGTGATCTTTCTTAGTACCAATTTTCAATGAAATCCTCCCAAGGGTTAAGGAGGTATTGCAAAGACAAGGTGAAATTACTATATAGGCATAAAAATCCAAGGGCCACGACTCCTGTAAAACTTTCTAGACAGCATTCCCTTTACAATATGCACATCTACATATTGTGATCTTTGTTTGTACCAAATTTCATAAAAATCCCCAAAAAGATTTAGGAGGAGTTACAAAGACAAATTGCATAAAATGACAGAATGACGTAGAGGTGCAATGTACTGCGGGGGCATAAAACTCTATGGACAATGATGCCTATAACCTTGCTGTCTATGGATACTGATGTTTATAACCTAGCTGTCTATGGATAATGATGCCTATACCCTTGCTGTCTATGGATACTGATGCCCATAACCTTGCTGCCTAGGGATATTGATGCCTATAAGCTTGCTGTCTATGGATACTGATGCCTATAAGCTTGCTGTCTATGGATACTGATGCCTATAACCTAGCTGTCTATAGATAATGATGCCTATAACCTTGCTGCCTATGGATACTGATGCCTATAACCTTGCTGCCTATGGATATCGATGCCTATAACCTTGCTGTCTATGGATACTGATGCCTATACGCTTGCTGCCTATGGATATTGATGCCTATAACCTTGCTGCCTATGGATACTGATGCCTATAACCTTGCTCTCTATGGATACTGATGCCTATAACCTTGCTGCCTATGGATATTGATGCCTATAACCTTGCTGCCTATGGATACTGATGCCTATAAATCCTTGCTATCTATGGATATTGATGCCTATAACCTTTTTGTCTATGGAAACTGATGCCTATAACCTTGCTGTCTATGGACACTGATGCCTATAAACTTGCTGTCTATACTAATGCCTATACTTTTGCTGTCTATGGATACTGATACCTATAACCCTACTGCCTATGGATACCGATGCCTATAACCAAGCTGTTTATGGATACCGATGCCTATAACCAAGCTGTTTATGGATACTGATGCCTATAACCTTGCTGTGTACGGATACTGATGCCTACAACCTTGCTGCCTATGGATACTGATGCCAATTACCTTGCTGTCTATGGATTCTGATGCCTTTAACCTTGCTGCCTATGGATATTGATGCGTTTAACCTTGCTGCCTATGGATATTGATGCCTATACCCTTGCTGCCTATGGATACTGATGCCTATAACCTTGCTGTCTATGGATACTGATGCCTATAATCTTGATGCCTATGGATACTGATGCCTATAACCTTACTGTGTATAAATACTGATGCCTATAACCTTGCTGTCTGTGGATACTGATGCTACAACCTTGCTGTCAATGGATACTGATGCCTATAACCTTGCTGCCTATGGATATTGATGCCTATAACCTTGCTGTCTATGAATACTGATGCCTATAACCTTGCTGTCTAAGGATACTGATGCCTATAACCTTGCTGCTTATGGATACCAATGCCTATAACCTTACTGTCTATGGATACTGATGCCTATCACCTTGGTGTCTATGGATATTTATGCCTATAATCTTGTTGTCTATGGATACTGATGCCTAAAAGCTTGTTGTCTATGGATACTGATGCCTATAACCTAGCTGATACTGATGCCTATAACCTAGCTGTCTATAGATAATGATGCCTACAACCTTGCTGTCTATGGACACTGATGCCTATAACCTTGATGTCTATGGATACGGATGCCTACACTTTTGCTGTCTATGGATACTGATGCCTATAACCTTGCTGTCTATGGATACTGATGCCTATAACACTACAGACAGTATGACAATTACTCTCTGGATTTTCACCCAAGCAAGCTATAATTAATCATTCAAAATAGATAAAAAAATGGAAAATGAAAATGGAAATGGTTAGGCTAAAATCATAATCAAATCATCTAATTTTACACTTTCTTCATGAATTCCTGAACTCTTCATCTTATGAATACATCTACATGTAGAAATGTTATCAGTGAAGTATCCTGAGGGTATGAAAAAGTTAACACCAAATGACTCACGAATTGATTTAATGATAACCAAGTGTCCGAATTGATAATGAAATTGAAAAGGTGTGAAAATGTGAAGTATTCTATTTCTATATTTATTACTGAATACAAGTCATATATTAACTAGATCTCATTATAAACAATGAAGGATTTACTTTATTTTCAAAAGAACAAAGTGTCCTAGATAAGATGACTGTGGGAAGACAGTAACCAAGTTCAAATATTGTACAAGTACTAAAAATTATACTATTTTAAAATGTAACTGGTTTTGATTCATTCAGTATAAGCCATGTGAATAATGTTAAGATCAGTAACCAGTAATTAGTTGGTGCCTCAAATATCTATTACCAGTTGGTGTCTTTCTGACACCCAGTTAACAAACCTCAGTATTCACATACCCTGGGTAACAGGTAATGCAATCCTAGAACACTAGGTATTCAACTTTCTATATTCAAATACCTGTTGACTGATTGGACGCCCTTCTCCTTATTTCCGTCACCATCAGTTTTGATAAATGGCTACAAAACTGTAAGACATCCCCAAATTTCTCTGTCATCTCATTTGACTGGACCTCTCCAAACACCTGTTTTAAGAGCATTTGATAATCACAAATGATACAAGGGAATAATCTTAAATTCTTAAAATATAAAACCTTCACACAAATGTTATCAATTCCTTTTGTAAGTATAGTTAAGTATGATGATGTTTATCACCTTGTTCTATATGTTTTCAATAATGGAATTTTCAAAGATGATTTCAAAATACATACTGTAGTCATCCCCATGAATGGCAGAACCTCTTGCTAAGAATTTTAGACGTTTAACCATTAGCTTTTACAAAATTTGTAATTCTTCTTTAGCTACACTATATATATCATTTCAATCAGATTGCCATATTAAGCAAAAGAATCTTCATCTTCTGATGCATCCAACACAAATTCAATATTTACTTTTATAAAATATAAATTACAAGCTCCGTAAAGTAAAGCCTGGTGGTGAAAGTAATGTTTTTGTTACGTCAATATCAGGGGCCAACAATATTTTTATATCATTATCACAGAATCCCAGGAATCAACTAGCTGAAATGGAAGTTACGTATTTGAAAATTAAAACATGATTTTCCATTAGAAATCTTCTGACGATTTAATTTACATTTCTTATTGTATTAAAGTTGAGTCTGCCAATTTGTCACCAACAGTTGGTGTACCCAATTTTTTGACAATAACAAATTGGTAGGTAATTTTGTAGTTGACAGCAACACATCAAACTTGGCCAGAGTTCATTTGCATACAAATCAACATTGCTACCTAGAACAGTAACAGAAGGGAATCTTTTCCCTAGTAATAATGAATTTCTCCCAACTTTAAATTCACTTAAATGTTCCAAGATAGAAATCAACCACATAATACCTATTTATCACTAAATAGGTGATAGGAAATATCAAGTTCTACACCCTCGTATAAGACAAGGGTGCAGCTCTTTGAATGCTAACCTATAAAGAAATCATGTTTCCATTAGTGACACTTGCCAATGTGGCAAAATCCAGACTGTCAATCATTACCTTCTTTCATGTCCCATTTACAAAAACATAAGAACAACGTGAGAAACACTAACTGAAAATGTAAACTTAGACATTTAATTAAAAGGATGTCCTCTTTGCAGTGAAGATGTCAAATATTTTTTAAAGTGTAGAACTTATTTAAAAAATAACTGATTTTAATTATGACATATTTTGCAAACAAGTGTCCATTTCATTGTTACCCCTCAGCCACTGAACCACACTACATGTATCAAAGCTCACATTCATCATTCATGGTCATCATCATCTTATATTTCCTTTAAATACTGGCTGGACTGCACAGCAATCCTGTAAGTTCACAGACTTGCAATACCAGATTGCCTGTGTGATTCGTACAGTGGTGCCCACTCACACTTTTACATTGATGCCTTAAGCACTTAGCACATGGACCTTGAGTACCAAACTGAGTTCATACAGAAGTTATGTTATTGCTCTGAACCTTTAATTGTTAGGGCACACATGTTCAATGTTGATGATAATCAAATAGTGACCTTGGGCTGTGACAGTGACCTTTGAATTATATATATATTGCGGGAACAGTGATGCTTTTGCCACTCAAAAAGTCAGTCTTATGATCAAAACAAGAAACCGTCAAGGACAGTATGACCGGATTGCAAATGCTAAATGCAAAATGTTGACACCGGACGGACGGACAGATGGACAGACGGATTTTGCCAATCTATATACCGGAATTGCTTTGCATTAACATTAACAATATATGTATGCAAGTGGTCACCCTAAAGACAAAAAACAGTGTGTTCACTGAAGCGTAAAGTCAAGGTCAAGGTCACTAAATTTTTGAAATGGTTGGATAGAACATTCAAGTATCTACAAACCTACCAACTTTGACATAAGTACCCTTTAGGGTATGAAAGAAACCAAGCTAAACGCAAATGCTAAATGCAAAATGTTGACTCCGTGCAGACAGATGGAGGGACAGACGGATTTCGCCAATTCATAGACAGGAATTGCTTTGCAATCCGGTTGATAAAAGGGTCTATAAATAAATGAACACTGAAAAGGTACTTTACCAGTTAAGATGTCCAATAAAGAAAAAGGAAAAAAAAATTCCTAATGATTTCTATGGAGATAATAATACATCATTAAATACGACAGAAAAAACCCCAGAATTAAGTTATTATATAAAACAGAAAATCATTGTCCCTAAAAATGGTAGTGAAAAGTCCTATATACATATAGTAGTGGTATACTGGAACTAAAAATGATTTAATAAACTCACATTGCAGAACAGGGGTATCATGTCATACAGCTTGGATTCCTGCTCTTCTTGTGTTGATTTTCTGGTAGGATGTCTGAACTCAGCAAAAAGTTTACGGAGGTGAGTCAGTCCAAGGTTAGTATCCTGAGGCTTGTTTTGATCAGACTGACCCCTCCCTCCAAGCCTCTTCAAAAAGTTTGACATGGTTGGTCCTCAAAAGATGTTCTATAATAGAAGGTATTCACCTTATGAAAATTTCAATTATTTTACACATTATAAATTAAGTGCTTTATTCTATTTGATTATGAACAATCAACTTGGGAAGAAAAAGATATATATTTGGCAGAGTTTACATAAAATTTCAAATTATGCAGAAATTCAAAGTACATGAATTAGCCACATTAATGGATAAGTTAATATCTAACGTATCATAATCAGAGACATATATACTTTGTGTATATATGTCTCTGATCATAATAAAGCAAATATGTGACCTGTATAACTCATGTAAAATTATACACTACATCCAAAAATTAAAACGCCAACCCTTATATAGGGCATAAATTTGAACTGAGATGAAGTCATCTGACCTTGAATAAATGACATCATTTTATGACACCTTAAAAAATGTTCTATTTCACACTCTTTTATGTATACTTGAAGCAAAAAAGCAACACAAAGATCTGGAGTTCATATACTGAGGAAATGCCCTATAAAATGTAAATGAATGAAATAGTGATACATCATATCTAAGGTACAGTTTCACTATCTAGTAAAATTGTTCTCTTCTTTTGATTTCACCAGAAAACTCTACCAATTCTAGTGCCATGGGTACCATATCTCTTTGCTACAATTCTTTCAGCGATCACCCTGGTCAAGATAGAATGAATAATCCAGTCTATAGTTGTTCCAGTCACTGATAAGGTACATACCAGAGACTGGAGCTGTTAGTGTTTCATATAACTTATAAGGAAATAACCAATAAAAGAATTTTGGGCAAAATAACTGTGTTCATTAGTTACTTCAATCTATCTATCTCTTTATTCTGCAACACCCTCTTTCTAGCATTACATGTATCTGCATGTCTGTGTATTGTTAAAAGGGAAAATGAAGTCTAATGGTGTCATTAAACATACATGTAGGAATCTACAATTACAAGGTTACAAAGCAACTAATTTATGGCATTAGTGAGGACTTGAGAAAGATGTCTTGAAAGTACCAAGTCCTGCAAGTTCCACTGTATGCTGTGGGAGGGAATTCCACTGAATGATAGCCATGTAAATTTTTGGTTGGGCAGATGAAATTGATATATACACCTGCCCGAAGGGCATGTATTCAAAGAGAAGTTTTTGTGTAGACTGAAACTGAAGTCTGAAAGTACTGTTAGAAATAGGAATTTACAATTAAAAGGATAAAAAGCAAGTAGTTTATGGCATTAGGTAGTGGAGACTTGAGACAGCTGCCATAAAGGCATTAGGATCTGCGATGTCCACTGTGTGCTGCAGAAGAGAATTCCACTGAAAGATGGTCTGGGGGAAAAAAGATAGATTGCACAGCTGACGCTAAATCTAAAACATTTTTCTCACCAAACATCTCTGGCCCCGCTGTCACCAAAATTTTTAAAATCTCAATCTTAATACTCAATCGCTGAGGTGAACTCAACTGAGCATACTCCTCAAATCATCACAAAATAGTTGACGCCTTCCTCAGTTGAAGGTCCATTTAACCATACTCAATTCAGTTGAGGTGTTTCATTTTAATAAGTGAGTTTTTACAGATTTTCTTTTTTGCATCATTTTTGCGTAATAATGTACTAAATTTCACCTTATCGTCTTTCTGTTTGTTAAAACAAATTAACAAAATGCATGTATTCATGTAAATCCATAATCAATGTTAAATTCTACAGTTGTAAATACAAAAGTATAAGCACAATACACATTATGAATTCGTTCTCTACAAGAAATATTGGACCCCGATTCATAAAAGGGTCTAAGCCTGGTTGTAAGCTTAGTCAGGCGTAACTTTTGGACTAAGCCAGATTTTTGGACTACCTTGTGTTTCATCAAAGGGTGAAAAGTTAGTATAGGCCTAAATAAGTAAATTTGAGCCTAAAATTTACACCTGCTATCAGGCAGCCTTAACTTTTAGACTAAGACTAAATATGGCTGCCATAACTGTACTTGAAAATAAAAGAAGGCAGAAGGCAAATAAGATGCAAACATGTCCCTCAGAATCATAAAAAGTGTGTCCTGTCTGAATGCAAGTGCACAAAAAACTCCTTTTTCGAATAATTTCAATAACTTTTGTAAAAGTAAAAACACATGCACATGTACACAGCGATATTGAACCGTCCTATAATATAACATTTGTAAGTGTAAAATATGCAGCATACGTCATGTACACGTCATGAATCAGTCAAGTCTAAGGCTATAAACTTGACACAGATATGACGTCATATATTGTTTTTTCTCCACTATTTATATACATTTTGGGTAGCCATAAAAAATCTAATAAAATATGATGAGTGGAAATGAGTATCAAGGTAGATCTACCTTAAATTTTCATTACTTTTGATAAAATAACATTTTTTCCGATTTTTTGCGGGACACACAAACTCACAGACGGACAGACGAAAATCTTTATGCTCCCCGAATCTTCCATTACAGGGGCATTAAAAAGTTATGAAAGATAATATGCTCAAGAACAATCACGCTGTGCGATATTACAATATATTTAGAGGGTTAAATCATGATTTTTTGTATTTTACCCTGCGATGAATTACAGACCGTCTAGTTTGGCACAGTATAGATAACAAAAAAGTGAATAATCATTCCTTGTATTTAGACTTTTTTTCAATTTAACCCATCCTGCAGTCATGTTTTAATCTTTTACTCTACATTTCGACTTTATATTTCCTCAATGCAAATAAATAAATAAATGAATACATAAATAAAAAATAAAATTTGAAAAGATGTAGATCTGTATGTTGAAACTAGAGCAGCAATAATCTGGGAAATGATTATTGATAGAAGGTGCGCGATTTCTTTCCATGATGGCTTTTTCAGCAACTAAGCTAGCTTATCAAGATAGAATTTTGACGTCATTTTATCTAAGCTAGTGACTAGGCTGTAGAACGCAAACTATCGTTCTTTGATTGACGTCATGCACAACGTTATGCCAACGTCAACAACTGTAGTTTTGGCCCCGACATGATTTTGGCACTCTAAGGGTTAAACCATCGTTTATAACTCTCTTACGTTGCTTGTTCTCTCATTCTCAAGCATTGCTAACAATCTTTGTTGTCTGCGATGTCTCTCTACTATGTTTTTCACTTGAGGAAATACATAAGGCACCTATTAAGCTTCACTTACATATCTGAGTATTTACTCAAATTTCCATCTTGAGTAAAACTCAGATTTGGGTGGTGACGGTGACTTGAGGTTGAGGAAAGAAAATTGAGGAAAATACTCAGACTTGAGACTGAGTACTGAGTTGAGGAAGGTTGGTGATGGTAGGGCCTATTCACCCAACATTTCAGTTTGTGATAGCGTTTTAAAGTACACTTAACATGCTGAGCTCATCTTTAATGTGGCAAGTTGGTCACATGACCATTCATGTACCTTGACTTTAGGAAAGCGAGTTCAGAATATTTCATATCAATTGTCTCAAGTAACCAAGAAAGGTCCTCATATTGCTAAAACTCATCCAAATTATCACTTTTTATTGAAAACGTTGCGGTCAGACTACTTTAAGCCCACGGAAGATTTTAAGCCCACCGTAAGTCCACTGTAAGCCCACTGTCTTCCTAGGGGACATTATGTATATTTGTTGATATATATCGATAGGTTGACTTAAAATATGTGTCTATACAAATTTTTGTAAAAATAACTGTGAATGGTTGGATCGCCATTTTAAAGAACGATAACTCTAGACTGATACGGCAAAACTGAGGTGATGTCCGAGAAAAAATACAGCATTTTATTTCATTAGGGACATATATATCTAAACAAATTAAACGTCCTTGATTTGACTTACAAAGAAAAATCTAATAATAAAATAATAAAAAGATAGAAATTAACGCGAAAGTAATGTATGTGTTATTTTGAATTTATTATTTTCATCTTTTTCAGTGAAAGTTCCGGTGACAGTGGATGGCGCATGTTTACTTAAATCATTTCAGGCTATAATAGATATGGAATGAAATATTTAGTATTTACCAAAAATTAATGTATGAAAAATAAAAACCCAAAACAAGTTAAACCTTCCACAGGGATACCGTTGTATAATATATAAGACACTCTTTTCAGTTTTTGATTGATTTTAATCAGTTGAAACAGAGACAAAGACTACTTTCAAAAACTGAAGTAATCTATGTCTTTGAAATAACTGATGTTAATTTTTCAGCTACTCTGCCTAAGTAAAATCCTTAATAACGTTATGAATTATAAGAGTAAACTACATTTACCAATTGACGTCGATTGATTAACAGATTCTTTCAATGGCAGACTTGCCCTGTCCGCACTTGAATTCTGAGAAATGCGACACGTACATTGTGCTAGAGAAATATATATAACACATATATTATATGTCTGTACTAAACTGAGGTCAATTTCGAAATACCAGGGACGTATATATATATCTATATATAGATATTAAAAATATATACGTCCCTGATTATAGACATGAAGACATGTGAAACCAAGTCAATCCCTGGCGCACGCTGTGACGTTGGATAAAGATGATGGTAATTAATCAACAACCGGCATCGGCCAAGAACATAAAACATTATCAATTCGAATTATCTTGATCTTTAATGCATGAATAAAAAGAATTTCTTGTTGATTTGTTATTTAACGTGTGTGTATAGATACATTTCATTAACAGCTCTGATTATGTCACACGTTCTATATCACGAATATTAAAACTGATTGCTAAATAAACACCCCATACGTCATCGGCATTAAATAATTAACAGTCAATTACCAGGTGTTGTTAAAGAAGTGATCCATGCCTCGCGGGTGAATTCTGCATAAACGTTTCATTTGATAATGTATTGATAGATCTATTACGTTATTCACTGTAGTTAGTACATTCCAAAAAGAAATGATTTGCCGTTTACGGGAGACCACAGACACAGTTGTCATCATCACGTAGATCATTTTTACACAGATCAGCATTCAGTCAGCTGCAACCCAATCAAAGACGAGCGTGCAATATTTGATCTTTACGTTCTCCACAATAAAAATAGTTTTGACAAAAAATTGATTTTTAATGATTTTCTGAAAAAATTTGAAATTTATAAGTCCAAGGGCCATAAATCTGTCAAAAGTAAGTCGATCGTAACGAAACTCGAACTGGTACTGACGCCGCTTGAAATAAAGCTATATACCAAATTTCAACTCAATATCATGAAAGACGACAAAAAGATCTGGAAAACATGACCCCAGACGGACGGATGCACGGACGGCGCCACAACATAATACGTCCTGTCTAATAACGGACGTATATAAAAGCGAAAAACGCTAAATATTATACAAATCCATCTATCAAGTATGCACTTAAATTATAGAATAAGGACAAACATACATAATAAAATTTTTGAAAACACACTGTATGTATAAAATATATCAAATAGATATGTCATATCAAATTAGATACATTAGTTACATTATAGTTAGAGAAAACTTGTACTGAATTTATGTTATTTGGTACAAATATTATATCATATTTATTAATAGATTAAGTAAACAAATTATGAAATATACTTCATAAAAAGTAATAGTAGGTAATATAATAGCAGAGACATATCTCTGATAATAGTAAGAAGATCTAATGTAATCAGAGTTATCGTTCTTTAAAAATGGCGATCAAAACAAAAAGAAACCCCGTAACATAAAAGGACTTTACATAGTTAATATGTGTTGAATCTGTTTAGAAATTTCTTTAGACACATATTTTAAGTCAACCTATCCATATATATCAACAAATATTCATAATATCCCCTAGGAAGACGGTGGGCTTACAGTGGACTTACGGTGGGCTTAAAATCTTCCGTGGGCTTAAAGTAGTCTGACCCAAAACGTTGGGCTCAAACTTCACTACCACCAGTTGTGATGTATGATCACCATGATGAGTGTTATCCAAACTGTCAATGCTTGTGCGGTTACGATCAAGTAGTTTCATCTGTTGCGAAACTATCAATTACTCAATTAAGGCTAGATCACCTGTACAATCAGCTAATCAGAAAACATTGCTAAATAAGACAGCACAAGTCTTCTATTGTGTTCACTGAATGGCACACTGTAAACATTTCTCCTGTTATCGCTTTGGGCATTTACTATGGGAAGCAGACAGTATACAGACAATAGACATATCTCACGCCTCGTGACAGATTTAGATACTTGAAATGACACACCCAACCCCCCTTAATAATAAAAAATAATAAAATAGTTAATTCCACCACTGAAGCTTAAAAGCGTGGAAAAAAGGTTACAAATTTCTAATCCTGTGTATCATATGCAGTCAAATATTGATAAGACAAACTGGGTAAAAAAAGTGCATAATATTATATATATATAATATTTAATATTTACAGTATTTTTCAATCTTTGTTGACAATGATAATTTCTTAAACTTTAAAGTGAGAAAATTACTAAGAATATTTTATCAATAAGATTTGTAATTAAATTACTGAAACTTGCATAACCGTTTATGATAAAACCAAAGTCATATCCCATAATACGATTGAAACCTTTTGGATTTCTTCTTACTTATGAACTGGGCATCAAATATAACTCAAACTCAAAGCAGATATGCGTACAGGAATACTCTCATTATTCAGTATATGATCAAAATAGCATTGTAGCATTGGCCATTGCTACTCGTACTAGTCAGATTGAACATCCAAAGCCAATAGAGTAACTATAGAATGATCAAGATCTTTTTTCTTGTTCTCGATACATTTAGTACATCCCAGTCCCACCATAGTCTAGACTAGATCTGTATATACATCAGTTTCAACATCAGGACGATATATCTTGATCAGGTTATACATTCTATAGCTGGTCGGTTCAATAGCTTTGCAGAGCTACTGTTACTTTGTTATATAAGCATTGACTTTAAATGAATATTATCGTATCTCATTGCCAGATCGGCTTTGCACCCAACTTGCTAGTAGTAGTACTAATAATCAGGTAATAGTGATACTACTAAAAATTCTAACTTTACGCGATACTAAATCCTCTGACCAGAAGTTAATCGAAGTCAAAAATATTCTCCATATACACGAGACAAATATCCAGCAATTTATTTAGGAAGTGGTGTCAACAGGTTTGAAGAAAATCACTGCAGTACCACATCAACACAGACTTGCCGAGACATCTTGGAAATCAATATCGATTACTTCCTAAAAGTTGCGATAATGTATGACCTCGTTTCAGATTCTTAATTCAGCAGAAATACACATACATCTACTTAGGTATTTATGACATTGTCATGCTCTCTCCTATTCTAGTATCAAGAGAATGCGAACTGAATGGGAGTTTTTCGTCTGTAAAATTTCGCCAATCGCCATGATCATAAGTTTACTTCCGTGCATCTCATTTCCGGTTTAGATAGATGGCGCTCTTTGAATATTGTCAAACACAGGAAAAGGCGGTCTTTTTTGAATAATTTTCAAGTGCATGGCTGAGAAAGAAAACGGGGCCAGGAGTGCGGAGGCTAAAACAAATATTAGGTTCTTACAAGATTGCCAAGAGAGAGAGAGGGGAGGGAGGGGGGTGTCTAAAAATGTACTGCATTAAGGTGTCACGTTTTGACCAATATATATAACGTGGGGTCCGGCGCGGTCGATCATCGATGTTAGCTAACTTTTTAAGTACGTTAAAAAAAAAATCAAAAACAAGAAAACACAGATGTTCCCGGTCCCCAACAAATTTGTCTTCAGGCATCGCAATGCGGGTCCTAATAAAAACATGACATTGTAACCTCATGATACTGTGACCCCCGGAAACAAAGTTTGGGGGTAACACAATCTAATTAAAATTCGATCTTTATTTTGCTCCCGTACCGCTTTATGCGACACGCAGTACGGGAGCAAAATAAAGATCGAATTTTAATTAGATTGGGGGTAACAGGGACGTATATGTTATATACGTCCCTGGGGGTAATTAGGAATCACATCTGTCCGTCTGTCCTTCAACTTTGTCCGGGTCGTGACTTCTTCATGTTACATTGCAGACCAATAATATTTAACACAATTGTTGTCCACGACTCAAGGGTGTGCCGAGGCCTTGAAACAAAGTTATATCTACAAAGTCAAGATCACAATGTACACATACAGGCCAAAATTCTTGTCCGGCCCGTACCTTCATAATACATCGTGGACCTATAATATTTAACGCAATTGTTGTCCACGACCCAAGGGTGAGTCATGACTTTGAACCAATGTCATATCTACAAGTTCAAGGTCACAGTGCTAGCGCGAATCAAGAAATTTTGTCGAGAGAGGGACCAACCCAATGAATTTTCCGAGATGTGGTCCCCACCCATGTGCATCCGGAACACACGAGTCGGTATTAAGAACTTTACGGAAAATCCGCATTTATTTCAACAGCCTAATTCATTGACGGCAAATTCTATTAAAAAGAAGATAGCTGACTTACATGCTAAATATGTTTTTGTTCCTGCTGATAAAGCAGGTAATAACATAATAGATGTTTGAAAACTATATTATATTGAAGTATTTAAAAACGAATTAAACTCCACTCGTACGTATGTGGAAAGCCCTACCTCAAAAGACAACACCTTGCATGATCACCTCATGACCATGTCTGACTTCAAAATTAAAACTGATAAATCTGATCTACCAACCATATATTGGTTCCCAAAACTACATAAAAGTCCATATAAATCACGTTTCATATCTAATTCTAGCCATTGCTCTACTACGGTACTATCGATGCATATTACGTCTGCTCTAACTGCTATAAAAGATCATATTATCAAATATTGTGATGTCACATTTCATAATAGTAACATCAATTACTTTTGGTCGATTAAAAATTCTCATGAAGTTATAGACAAACTTCTTTCGCTAAATTTCAAAGCGACTCAAATTTCTACATTTGATTTTTCTACACTTTATACATCTCTGCCTCATGATTTGATTAAAAGCAAGTTGCTGTCTCTTATACAATGGTGTTTTCACAGAGAATCTAAAACGTACATATGTACTTCCAATAACTCTGGATTCTTTTCCAACAAACAATATACTTCATATAAATACTGGACTTGCAAGAAATTATGTAAAGCACTAGATTTTCTTTTGAATAATATTTTTGTGCAATTTGATGGCAAGATATATCAACAAATAGTTGGGATTTCTATGGGTACTAACTGCGCGCCTCTGATAGCAGATTTATTTCTTTATTGTTATGAGAGGGATTTTATGGTTTCTATTCAAAAATCAAAACGTTTTGACCTCATTGACAAATTCCATAATACTTGCAGATATCTGGATTACATTTTGGTTATCGACAACCCTGAATTCGAACAATTTATATCAGAAATATATCCACCAGAGCTCACATTGAATAAAGCTAATACTTGAGATAAATCTACAGCTTTCTTAGATTTAAACATCAAAATTATCAACCACCTAATATATACTAATATTTATGATAAACGTGAGGATTTTGGATTTCCTATTGTAAATTTCCCTTACTTGGATGGCGATGTACCTCGACTCCCATCATATGGTATCTATATATCTCAATAAACGAAATTTACAAATTACTACTAAACTTTTAACTCAGGGTTACAGATATCACAAGTTAAGAAAAACATTCGGCAAATTCTTCAGATCTTATTCAGAACTTCTATCTAAATTTGGAAATATTTCTTTTCAACATTATGTATCCAATGGAATTTCCCATCCTAATTTTTATGGTGATCTCGTATATAAACTAAGGAAAGTAAAAGGCTCCGATAACGTTATTTTATCATGTAATAAAATAGTCAAACGTCTTCTAAATAGACAATATGATATTGAGATCATCAAAAAGACTATAGGTCTTGTATTTGGCCCCTCTACAGCCTTATGTAGACTTTTACTTGAACGTTGCACGCTGACTAACAGGGCGGTGGGGACTATATGACGGGCTTTGTCCAAACCTCTTTCAGAGGAGACATGGTCCTGAACCTCGTCCCCTCTGACTGTTAGTCGGGACTCCTACAGATCTAGGGTCTTAGCTCGCTTTCAGACTGGCAGAGCACGGTTTATCATGTTGATGTCGCATATATTTTTATACCATTATGTGTTTTACAATACCTTACGTGTTTATATTTTCATGACCTCTCAATATGCGATACCTGTTGACCCTTGTTCTTTAAATGGAGGATTATTTATAAATTTTTAAATGTACGTCGTTTGATTGTTCTGCTGTTATGGTGAGTGGGAAGGTGGGCCCGTAAACCGGTTAACCACACCATTTGTTTGGCTTTTGTCAAATTAAATGACCGTCCTATGTCGGTATCGTAATTGCACTACAATCAAATATTTTTGTAATGTGTTATATGTTCTAGTATATTATTTATATTCATGTATTGTATAGCTCCATGGTGACTTCTGCCACATAACTGAGCCAGTAAATATAACTCCTCTTTTTTCTTTTATACTACGTGACAGTGTTTCTTTTAAAAGAAACCAACCCGTGTGTTCCCGATGCACCCATGTGTTTGTATATATTACTTTTATGATTATATTTCGATATGATATAAGTAATTTTAAAAATTACTTATTTTAAATTAAAATATAAGAAAAGTAATTTTAGGTGCAGCCGAATCTCAGGGTGGTACAGAGTACACAAGATTCTTGTATGGGCTATACTTTCTTCGTACTACATTATGGGCATTATTTGAGGATTTTCCTGAAGGGAGATAACTCCATTTTAAAATGTTTTACATAGTTAGTGTTGAAATGGGAGAAAGTCCAAGATACACACGCAGTTGAATTTTGGTGACTAGTGTTCAAGATATAGAAAGTATTGCATCTTTCTTCAAGTAGGATGTAATTTTACGTACAAACAGACGGACTGACGGACGGACGATCCAAACACTAGATGACTCTGGATCTTTTAGACCGGAAGTATAACGATAAAATTTATTTAAAGTACACATGTTTAGAACAATCATGTAAACATAAGCTCTCAGCACTGAATATTTTTATTGACAATAGGTAACATAAAACTAACAAGTAATATGACACGCATATACATAGACATTAATTAAGTAATGAATCCTTTCACTATTACTGCCATTTTGTTTGGCAAATGATAACAAGTTCTGTAAAATTCAACCTTCTATAAAATGTAATTTTTCATTGTGCTGATGTCATCTGAGGTCCAATGAATAGTCTATTTGTTAATGACGTCATAAACCGAATATCTGAAAATCGTCTGAATGTCACGTTCTTTTACGAACCGTGGAGGGGTAAGTTTAAAGTCATCAAAACCGAAAAAAAGAACACCCCCCGAAATTTATATGCAAATAAAGCATTTAGATGCCAAAATAGCAAATAGAAGTGTAATAAGATCAGAACAAAAACCACACCAGCATATCACTATATAAGTAAAATGTTGGGTAAGTTTGGAGCACATTGCCAGTATATAATTACAAATCAAGACATCTAATTGTAACCAAGCACTAGACGGTAAGCAAGTAATACGCATAAAATGAGCTTTAAAGTACCGGCGAAGCACTGAGCAACCCCCTCGTCTGACTTAGCCCCCCATTTCTAACGCCAAAACCTGGATCCGCCCCTGGTAAACTGATATTTGTTCTAAAGCAAAGATTAAAGCCAAAAACACACAGTAATATGAATAACACACATTGCAATAATACAAAAACAAGGACAATTCCAATAGCTATTGACTGAAACTTATCGGGATTTGCTTTCATGCGGTCAAAAGAAAACCATTTATTTATTAAAATATTGCTTTTTTCGAGTACTGAGATGAGATGGTCAAAAATCAGGGGAGTTAAAGGAAATAGTATTATCAATATCGTAGTTATATACATGTAGTGTACTCTTATCGATGAAGTAATACTATCGGTTATGAATATATTAAAAAGCAAGGAACCTAAATTGATCCTTGAGGGACCCCTTTCTGGATGCCAGCTGCCGAGGCTGTCTCCAACCTTCACATGTTGCTCTCTGTCACTTGACAGGTTTTTTTTTATGAGATCTAATGAGTCTCTAGAAAGGAAGAAGAAAAGTTACTGACTCAGTCATGTGACAGAAATCACCACGAAAATATATGGTAGGACGGTCATTTGATATGTATAACCGGTTAACGGACCCGCCTTCTCATTCATCGCAACAGCAGAATAATCAAACGACACACACTTGAAAATGTAAATATTTCAAATGGTCAACAAGTGTCTCAAGCTGAGATGACATAAAATATAGGAACACGTATGGTAATGCAGAAAAACCTCATGGTATCAGAATGACAGAAGTATATAAAAATGAAGAAACAATGCTCTGTCGGTCTGGAAGCGAGCTAAGACTCTTGACCTGTAGGAGTCCCGGCTAACAGTCAGAGGGGACAAGGTTCAGTATCTTCTTGGAAGAAGGTTGCGACAAGGCCCGTCATTTAGTACCCACCGCCCTGTTAATCAGCGTGCAACGTTCAAGTAAAAGTCTGTATAGGGCAGGCTGTAGAGGGGCCCAATACAAGACATAACCTTTTTGATTATCTCCGGGGTCCGGCGCCATAAACTGAGAATATACTTAAGTCATAATTTCAAATTTTTCTGCTCAACAATGAGTTATTAACTGGGATTTGGATTTTATTGTTTTATTCTATTGATAAATAGAATTAAAGCATTCTGCATGACAATTTATTTTAGTGTTTGGTAATGGAATGCAATAATTGACTTAAGTATTTTCTCAGTTTATGGCGCTGGACTCGGGTCATATTGTCTATGATGAAGGCGTTTAATTATTTTGGAACTCGACGAAATAAAACGAAATAAAGTTGTCGAAAGTTTTGCTATTGCTTGAGAACGAAAGATTTGCTATATAGAATTAATCATACAGATATTTAAATAGAATAACCGGATCGGAGCTGCTGACATATGTTTAAAAGATTCAGCAGAATATCCCGATATAGAACTGTTGTAGGGGGAGATTTTGCACAGAAATCATATGATCATTCAAGAAACGACAATATTGTGTCTTTTTCATACAACTTCTTATATTATCACGCATCCGCGTTATATATACATTTTTTTGGTTTGATTTTTATAGTATCACACTGAGATTATTGCTCTTACATGGTCACATTATCTGCTTGATGCAATACACAGAAATGTAGACGTATACAACGGGGCCCACCCGAAGCAGTATGGTATTTTTATGTATCATGGGACGTCAGTTTCTACTGTCTCATCGAAGCAGCGTGATATTTGTAAGTACCGTGGGACGTCGGTTTTTACTGTCTCACGAATCTAAGAGGTATTTTTGCAAGGCAGGGAGCGACGGTTTTTACTGTCTCACCCGAAGCTGTGTAGTATTTTTATGTGCCATGGGTTGTCGACTATGCTGTCTCACCCGAAACAATGTGGTATTTTACATAGCATGGGATCTCGGTTTTTACTGTCTCACCCGAAGCAGTGTGGTATTTTTAGGCAGCATGGGACCTCGGTTTTTACTGTTTCACCCGAAGCAGTGTGGTTTATTTACGTAGCATAGGGTCTGGGTTTTTACTGTCTCACCCGAAGCAGTGTGGTATTTTTACGTAGCAGGGGACCTTGGTTTTCACTGTCTCACCAGACGGTCAAAACCACCAGAAACCTTATTATATAATCGACTGATGAGGGGGCAAAGGGGAAGTTCGCCGCAACTCCCCCCCCCGGCCCCCTAAAAAACAGATGAGAGAGTATCTTTTATAAGAACACACACACATTTACACACACATCTACTCACACATCTACACACACACTTGGCAACGCCCTGGGCCACCAGGGAACCTAAGTGGTCCCCAGATTCTCACCTGCCTTCATATAAGTGTAATACACCAGAATGTGCTTTATGCTATGATTGTACTATGTTGCATACTGTACTTGCTCAGATTCATGATTTACATCAAAGTCTTTTTTGCGACTACAATGAAACTATGAAGGAAATTTAATTCCTCAAACATTCTTAAGAATAAGAGAGAAAAGAAATCTCTATTACCTTTTGTTGGTTCTTTATATAAAGGACTTTTTGGCGTGGCAACCATGAATGATGTGAACATCTTGGCTGGTCCTATACATGTAAATTCAATCGTAAAAAGGACGAATTATATTACCAAAGCTTAAAAGCAGCACAACAAACATTTATCTTCATTTATGGATAAAAGAATGACATAATTGATGAAAGGCATTAAGAATAACAACAACCTTAGTACTACCCTAATCACCCTCATGGATAACAAATTCCAAACTTTTCAATACACCATCCTTAATATTTCTAGTGTGATATTTGACCAAGTAGACCAAACTAACACCCTTAGGAGTAAACTGAATCGGTTGGGAGAAGCTGTTCAGAGCAAGGTGCAAAGAAAAGTTACTCTACACCTTATTAACAAACAAACCTTTTCTCGTGTGTTGCACACTATGAAGATGCGCATGCGGAAAACTACTCACAGTTCTACCTTACTCATCTAGATCCCAGTTACTACAACTCTCATGGTAAATTTGTTTATGCACGTAATCACTCATCCTTGTATGTTACACTTAAATTTCCCTTATCCTCCCTGCAACAGCCTTTGAACTTATATAAGGATATTTCCCCTCCAGTGCCTGTACACCATAATTCATCCTCTTCCAAGCATGTTACCCAACTTCTATCTTTACCTGACTACTTTGCCTATTACCAGGGGCGTAGCTAGAAATATTCAATGTGCACGCAAAGAAAGCTTCTCACGAGGCGCGCGCAGCTCTGAGAGGAGGATGGGATCACCCTCTCTTGCAAGTGGGGGTTCGAGGGAATCCCCCGATTTGTAAAATTCAATGCAAAGTCGTGCTTTCTGGACTATATATTGATTACATTGAAACTATTTTTGTCATAAGAAATGACGTTTAATATTAAAGAATATATGTCGAACACAATAAAAGCTGAACTTGAATCTACCTCTTAACATTAAAATCTTTTTGATTTTGAGAAAGTTGAAGATTAATGTTTTCACAAATTGATTTGACACTTATGAGTTGTCATATGATATGGATGTCTTTGAGTCACATTTTATTTTATATATATATATATATATATATATATATATATATATATATATATATATATATATATATATATATATATATATATATATATATATATATATATATATATATATATATATATGTATGTATTTGTCCCCGTGATGTGCACGCCATGGCGTGCTGGCGAATAAGCAGCTACGCCCCTGATTACCCCACATTACGACCTTTTCCTATTTGTCCCCGTGATGTGCACGCCATGGCGTGCTGGCGAATAGGCAGCTACGCCCCTGATTACCCCACATTACGACCTTTTCCTCCCTTTGTCTTCCAAAGACTAAATTGTAAGCACAAGTCAGCTCTGTATTGCATTGCGATGTTAACCTAGCACTATCACCTATCACAGTCCCTGATTGTACTGCAATGAATTGCGATGTTCACCTAGCACTACCACCTATCACAGTCCCTGATTGTACTGCAATGCATTGCGATGTTAACCTAGCACTATCACCTATCACAGTCCCTGATTGTACTGCAATGCATTGCGATGTTAACCTAGCACTATCACCTATCACAGTCCCTGATTGTACTGCAATGCATTGCTATGTTAACCTAGCACTATCACCTATCACAGCGAGTCCCTGATTGTACTGCAATGCATAGCTATGTTAACCTAGCACTATCACCTATCACAGTCCCTGATTGTACTGCAATGCATTGCTATGTTAACCTAGCACTATCACCTATCACAGTCCTTGATTGTACTGCAATGCATTGCGATGTTAACCTAGCACTATCACCTATCACAGTGAGTCCCTGATTGTACTGCAATGCATTGCGATGTTAACCTAGCACTATCACCTATCACAGTCCTTGATTGTACTGCAATGCATTGCTATGTTAACCTAGCACTATCACCTATCACAGTCCTTGATTGTACTGCAATGCATTGCTATGTTAACCTAGCATTATCACCTATCACAGTCCCTGATTGTACTGCAATGCATTGCTATGTTAAACTAGCACTATCACCTATCACAGTCCTTGATTGTACTGCAATACATTGCGATGTTAACCTAGCACTATCACCTATCACAGCGAGTCCCTGATTGTACTGCAATGCATTGCTATGTTAACCTAGCACTATCACCTATCACAGTGAGTCCCTGATTGTACTGCAATGCATTGCGATGTTAACCTAGCACTATCACCTATCACAATGAGTCCCTGATTGTACTGCAATGCATTGCTATGTTAACCTAGCACTACCACCTATCACAGTGAGTCCATGATTGTACTGCAATGCATTGCGATGTTAACCTAGCACAATCACCTATCACAGTCCTTGATTGTACTGCAATACATTGCGATGTTAACCTAGCACTATCACCTATCACAGTC
Source organism: Pteria penguin (assembly GCA_035048485.1). Lineage (NCBI taxonomy): Eukaryota > Metazoa > Mollusca > Bivalvia > Pterioida > Pteriidae > Pteria > Pteria penguin. The sequence continues at coordinate 6,510,368 of CM068580.1, forward strand.
CTTGATTGTACTGCAATGCATTGCGATGTTAACCTAGCACTATCACCTATCACAGTCCCTGATTGTACTGCAATGCATTGCTATGTTAACCTAGCACTATCACCTATCACAGTCCCTGATTGTACTGCAATGCACTGCGATGTTAACCTAGCACTATCACCTACCACAACTCCTGATTGTACTGCAATGCATTGCTATGTTAACCTAGCACTATCACCTATCACAGTCCCTGATTGTACTGCAATGCATTGCTATGTTAACCTAGCACTATCACCTATCACAGTCCCTGATTGTACTGTAATGCATTGCTATGTTAACCTAGCACTATCACCTATCACAGTCCCTGATTGTACTGCAATGCATTGCTATGTTAACCTAGCACTATCACCTATCACAGTGAGTCCCTGATTGTACTGCAATGCATTGCGATGTTAACCTAGCACTATCACCTATCACAGTCCCTGATTGTACTGCAATGCATTGCTATGTTAACCTAGCACTATCACCTATCACAGTCCCTGATTGTACTGCAATGCATTGCGATGTTAACCTAGCACTATCACCTATCACAGTCCCTGATTGTACTGCAATGCATTGCTATGTTAACCTAGCACTATCACCTATCACAGTCCCTGATTGTACTGCAATGCATTGCTATGTTAACCTAGCACTATCACCTATCACAGTCCCTGATTGTACTGCAATGCATTGCTATGTTAACCTAGCACTATCACCTATCACAGTCCCTGATTGTACTGCAATGCATTGCGATGTTAACCTAGCACTATCACCTATCACAGTCCCTGATTGTACTGCAATGCATTGCTATGTTAACCTAGCACTATCACCTATCACAGTCCCTGATTGTACTGCAATGCATTGCGATGTTAACCTAGCACTATCACCTATCACAGTCCCTGATTGTACTGCAATGCATTGCTATGTTAACCTAGCACTATCACCTATCACAGTCCCTGATTGTACTGCAATGCATTGCTATGTTAACCTAGCACTATCACCTAACACAGAACCTGATTGTACTGCAATGCATTGCTATGTTAACCTAGCACTATCACCTATCACAGTCCCTGATTGTACTGCAATGCATTGCTATGTTAACCTAGCACTATCACCTATCACAGTCCCTGATTGTACTGCAATGCATTGCTATGTTAACCTAGCACTATCACCTATCACAGTGAGTCCGTGATTGTACTGCAATGCATTGCGATGTTAACCTAGCACTATCACCTATCACAGTCCCTGATTGTACTGCAATGCATTGCGATGTTAACCTAGCACTATCACCTATCACAGTCCCTGATTGTACTGCAATGCATTGCGATGTTAACCTAGCTCTATCACCTATCACAGTCCTTGATTGTACTGTAATGCATTGCTATGTTAACCTAGCACTATCACCTATCACAGTTCTTGATTGTACTGCAATGCATTGCGATGTTAACCTAGCACTATCACCTATCACAGTCCTTGATTGTACTGCAATGCATTGCTATGTTAACCTAGCACTATCACCTATCACAGTCCCTGATTGTACTGCAATGCATTGCGATGTTAACCTAGCACTATCACCTATCACAGTCCCTGATTGTACTGCAATGCATTGCTATGTTAACCTAGCGCTATCACCTATCACAGTCCCTGATTGTACTGCAATGCATTGCGATGTTAACCTAGCACTATCACCTATCACAGTCCCTGATTGTACTGCAATGCATTGCGATGTTAACCTAGCACTATCACCTATCACAGTCCCTGATTGTACTGTAATGCATTGCTATGTTAAACTAGCACTATCACCTATCACAGTCCCTGATTGTACTGCAATGCATTGCGATGTTAACCTAGCACTATCACCTATCACAGTCCCTGATTGTACTGCAATGCATTGCTATGTTAACCTAGCACTATCACCTATCACAGTCCCTGATTGTACTGTAATGCATTGCTATGTTAAACTAGCCCTATCACCTATCACAGTCCCTGATTGTACTGTAATGCATTGCTATGTTAAACTAGCACTATCACCTATCACAGTCCCTGATTGTACTATGGCTTTATTCTCTAATAATGGTCGCCAGATTCAAAATTTGTGCAATTTTACATTGACCCAGAATTTGCTAAAGCTTAGCATAATTGAATTGTCTGCAGCTACAGCTTTGGTAAACAACAGCAAGAATTTAGTGTTAGATTGTGTTAATGAAAAGAAAATAGTACCAGGATGTGCAGTTTGTATAGTTAATATACCATGTAGATGTACATTGTATACAGACTCACTGTATTTTTCTCTGAGGTTAGATAATAGTCAAATTTCCCAAATTACAAATATGTCATAGGCTGTACGGAAGCAATACATTATTTTAAACAATTCATTATTCTACACCATATTGCATAAAAACTTTCAATACTGAATAATTATTTGCAAACTTTGACAAAAACCCGTTTTACATTCAAAGATGAGATAAAGTGTATAGAGAATTGAGCTTCCATTGTTTGTAGTAATATGTTGTCCTGTAAAAACTGAAAAGCCATTGTGAAATTGAATTTTAAAATAAGATATAATAAGTACAAAAAGTATTTTTTGGGGGGATTTATTTTTCCTCTAAAGATTTGGCTTTTGACAAGTTTAATGGTTTGTCGGTGTTTTACTCTATCATTTATTATTATTGTTATTTGTGTTGTTGTTTTTTGGGGGTTTTTTAAAAATTTTTTTTGGGGGGGGGGTGTTTTTTTTTTATTTTGCTTTTTTTTTGGGGGGGGGGTAATTTGTTTGGGGGGGTTGCTTTTGTTTTGTTTTGTTTTTTGGGGAGGGTGGTTTTGTTTTGGATTTTGTGTGTGGGGATTTTTTCTACAGATTATGGTAGTAGTTCGTTTGTGTGTGTAAATGTTTAAGCGATTACGTCTTGGTATTATAATCCATTATATCTATGGTCTGCTATGAACAGATATGTCATTCATGTCAAGTTTTGATTTTGTCCAATCGAAGCCAGACAATCATTAAGTGTATCGTAATGAATGTTGCTCACGATGAGCAATGTGCCAAGAGTACGGGTTCCGTTTTGTCACAAGTTTAAGAATAAACACAAAAGGGCAGCAAAGGTATTGGGGGACTGTTTGTGAAACACGATTTTTAAAGGAATACAAGTCAGAATGTTCGACGAATATTTTCTATTGAGTCTTTTCGTTAAAGAGAGTCATTTCCCATTCGAGACTGTATCTGACGTAAAACAATCATGACGTCATCAATTTCCTGTGATAACATCACTTGTGGGGGATCATCCCGTTGCTCCGACACTTTTAACTTCGACATAGAATAACTCCGACACTTTTTACTCCGATATTTTCAACTCCGACACTTTTTACTCCGACGCTTTTAATCCGACAATTTTAACTCCGACATTACTCCGACACTTTTCACTCCGACACTTTTAACTCCGACAATCTTTAAAGGTCTTTTTATATGGCGATATCGATGAAACGATATCGTAATATGATACTACTGTAAATGTTATAATATTTTGTAACGTTACAGGAGAAAGTGGTGGAGCTAGCGTCCCCTTTGCCGAGGGAGGGGGTGTTCCAGGGAGCATTTTGCCGGTATTTTACCAAAATATGCCCCAAATATAGGGGAGTGGCGAGTGTCCATTCTGTTTCCCCTGGATCGGCCACTTTCAGATGAAACAGCAAAAACTGTTTTAATTAAGTGATACTAAGGGAGACGTGACAATTTATTAACAAGAAGGTATATAAGGGTCTTATACTGCATGGAAGGAGACAGCGCCCCCAGTATACCCTGCATGATCAGATTTCCCATTTCAATGCCATCAATTGATTAATTATTATGCATCATTTTAAGACTATCTCAAGTTTAAGTGGTGGATGCATTGCATAGAAATTAATACCTTTGCAAAGAATGCACCCCAAATTGTAAGGGATTTTGATTTATATCAATGCAATAGGCCCAAACTTTGCCACCTGAGACAACGAGTGATTCTTAGGGACTGTGGGACTTCATCTCAAAGCCAGAACGCCACTGTGCTTATGGCGGACCCTGTTACTATAGATCGATTTGACCTCTATATGTTTTATGAAATGCATGTATATAGATAGAAAATTAGATTTGAATTGTTGCATTTATATGTTTTGATATTTACAGTATGCAACGGACCCACATTAAGCAGTGAGTGATTTCAGGTAACACATTCACTGTGGTCTTGGTCTTCTATGTAATAAGGAAAGACCTCTCGATTTCATGTCAAATACACGTGGAAAACGAATAGGGAGACTAATGTTCATCTATTGTATGTCATGCAGTTTTTAAAAGCTCATCATCACAACAAAAACAGATAAAATCCTGACATTTCTTAACTGTAAGAAATACTCGTATTGCCACAAATAATGACGAATACGCAAGGGAAAACTTAATAATTTTCCTCATATTATATGACAAAAATCAATACATTTTGGACTCTTTTATTTTGTGTATCAACATATATATTATAGATATAGACATATAACATTTACGTCATACTCACACACATACCTAATTTTCACCCTCACACACATACACCCCATTCACATGCACACATTCCCTATTACTCACAATTTAACCATACAAAGCAGAAATAAAAACATCTTAAATGTAACACTGAAACATCATAATATAATAAATGAAAAATGAGAGTATAATAGTTTTACATGTATAAAGCTATTGACACTGACGGTTTGTCTGACTATTTGGTATTAAAGAGAGATTTAGTGCTCCATGTATTCTACTTTCTTCATACTGTGATTTCTAACAGACAGGCAGACAGAGAGACAAACATAGACTGTCAGACATACATAGACAATCAGACAACAGAGTTCTTATAAAAATAATGACCATAATTATTTGACAAAAGTAGCAATAAACATGACATTACACAATTATGAGCAAAAATACTTCATTTTGAAAAGAAAATCTAAATTTATATGGAATCAGACAAAAGCTAGCGATCTGTGCAGGTATATGCCTGTACAACATTATCATGTGGCAGTCTACCAGATCATAGTGTACGTAACTGTACCACCTCGAATGTACCAGTCTGTACCACTTTGTCATACATGTACCACACTGTACCATATTGTTGAGTACCAGACTGTACCATATTCGTGGGTTTCAGTGCACACCACAGTATACACCATATTTTCATCTACTTTTCTACCCACTGATTGTGTCCACACCATATTGTCTTGTATCAGTGTAAACCTGTCTAGGATCATTAAGCTGATAATCTCACTCCATATAACAGTTTAGAAGTTCTGTTTTGAAATGGAAGCCGGCGTGGCCTCGTGGTATCGCGTCGGACTCCTGATCGGGAGGCCGGGGTTCGAGTCCCGCTCTGGTTATGCCGGTGTCATGTCTTTCGGATGAGACAGTAAAAACCGAGGCCCCGTGTCGTGGTATGCATGGCACGTTAAAGATCCCTCACTGCTTCGGGTGGGTCCGTTGCAAAGGTCAAAATTTGTATGCCTCGCATCAGGCAGATGCCGTCACCATATACGTGAAATATTCGTGGTGTGACGTAAAACAAAAAATCAATCAATCAATCAATCTGTTTTGAAATGGACAATATGCGGGTTTTTACATCTCCATGATTAAAAAACAGAACCCATTTAAGTCACTTCTATGATGACTTTTTATTTATTTATTTATTTATTTATTTATTTATTTATTTATTTATTTATTTTCCTAAATACAATTTCAATGAAATTCTCTAAGCATATATCTTCCAGTATCTGACTGAAATAGTTTTGTATTAATACATCGAATGATTTTTTTTTCATATTCATATTACATTTTTCAGTCCATTTCTAAAGGTCCATGAACTTTACCTTAATTCCTTCTCCGAATGGGAACTCAGACGTCGTCTAGATTTACTTATGATCGATTTCATTGAAATTCGAATGAACGTCTTTTCAGCTGGATAGTTATAGCAACTGTGCCGTTAACTTTATTAGACAGTAAGCCTTTGATGTACCGCTATACGTATCTCTTGAAGCATAGTGAAGTAGATAACATTGCCTCGTTTATCCCGTCTTGTGGACATCAAGTCTGAGAAGGGAACATACTGTGTATTGCATCTCGGTACTATATGTGACTGAGCATACAGAAAATCGTGACAACAAACAGAATTACATGGTATAAATACGGTTAAATTTTTGAATTCTGTTATTTACAAATATTTCCCAGCATGATTCTTCTTACTCTAATCGCAACATTATCGCTCGGTAAGTTCTGACGTATGATGGTTTCTTTTTTGTTTTTGTTTTCTTTTTCTTTTTTAATCGATGCATACACCATAACGTATTCAGGCAACGAATTCTTATTTTTAGGCTTTATTTTTATATCCATTTCTATACCCCAGAGGACACAATCCCCGTGGTTTTAGTTAATTCTTATTTGTAAAGATTCACCAGCATCAAAATTTACAGTAAAATGTTGTAAATTACAGAGCATAGAATAACGTTAATAATATTGAATTCATTTTAAAATCTGAAATGATGAAACACAAGTATGCTTCTTTTGAAAAGTCTTTAAGTTATCTGAATGCATGCAGGGAAATTTGTTTTTACGTTAATGGCATAGTAAACAAATCAACACATAAATTGATAAATAATAATTAAATAAGTGTTATAACAGGTTTGATATCCTTTGTAACAGTATCAACAAATTATTTTTTACTTTTAAATTAAATAATTGTATTAATTTTTAGAAATATTAAAATGTTACTATGTAATATTGTATCGTGTATTGATTTGAATTACTTTAATCTTTACAATTATGTAACATTTATGACGGTTTCGTGTACCAAAATAGCATTATGTATATATATTGTATCGTGTATTAGAATAACAGCATTATGTATATATATTGTATCCTCTACCAGAATAAATGCATTATGTATATATATATTGTATCGTGTATCAGAATAACAGCATTATGTATATATATTGTATCGTGTACCAGAATAACAGCACTATGTATATATATTGTATCGTGAACCAGAATAACAGCATTATGTATATATATTGTATCGTGAACCAGAATAACAGCATTATGTATATATATATTGTATCGTGTGCCAGAATAACAGCATTATGTATATATATTGTATCGTGAACCAGAATAACAGCATTATGTATATATATTGTATCGTGTGCCAGAATAACAGCACTATGTATATATATTGTATCCTCTACCAGAATAACAGCATTATGTATATATATTGTATCGTGAACCAGAATAACAGCATTATGTATATATATTGTATCGTGTGCCAGAATGACAGCATTATGTATATATATTGTACCGTCTACCAGAATAACTGCATTATGTATATATATATTGTATCGTGTGCCAGAATAACAGCATTATGTATATATATTGTATCGTGAACCAGAATAACTGCATTATGTATATATATTGTATCGTGAACCAGAATAACAGCATTATGTATATATATTGTATCGTGTGCCAGAATAACAGCATTATGTATATATATTGTATCGTGTGCCAGAATAACAGCATTATGTATATATATTGTATCGTCTACCAGAATAACAGCATTATGTATATATATATTGTATCGTGTGCCAGAATAACAGCATTATGTATATATATTGTATCGTGAACCAGAATAACTGCATTATGTATGTATATTGTATCGTGAACCAGAATAACAGCATTATGTATATATATTGTATCGTGAACCAGAATAACAGCATTATGTATATATATTGTACCGTCTACCAGAATAACTGCTTTATGTATATATATTGTATCGTGTACATCGTGTATATGTTCCTATTACCAGCCTTGGCTTATCCACGCCTGCCCTCTAATCGAATCGTCAATGGCGTGGACTCTGATGCTGGACAGTGGCCTTGGCAGGTATCTCTTCACTACAACAATAGGGGTGTGTTTGCACATATCTGTGGAGGGTCATTGATAGATGACCAATGGGTACTCACTGCAGCACACTGCGTGGAATTCGAGTAAGACTTAGCATTTATAGCTGTAAGATTTTCAATTTATTCTTAAGCTTCTTTATATCTATCATGATATCCATTATAACCAGTTTTCACGATATTATAAAATCGTCGGATTGGAAGTATACGCTTTTTCATTTACGGATATAATGACTTTTGTCAATACCACAATAAGCAAACATATGATATTATGTACTCCTAAACATACAATGATAAAATATTGGAGTTATCTCACTTTCTTCATAAAAGTCACGAGCATATAATATACGGTGACAGATCTAGTAATCCAGGGTGCCTAAGTGGGAGATATACGAAGTTACTTATTTATTTTTCTAATTATGTCTTTATTTCAAAAAATCTTATCCATTTATTTACAATGTATTTATTTATTTATCATCATCATCATCATCATCATCATCATCATCATCATCATCATCATCATCATTATTATTATCAAGGAAGTCCTTATTATTATTATTATTATTATTATTATTATTATTATTATTATTATTAGTGAAATTTGATTATTTGAATTATGTATCATGGCTCAATAGATTTAATAACTTACAATACTTTGCTTTTCACGAGATCTTCACTTTTACATAAATATGTAGTGAGAACATCAACAATTTCCGGGTGGTACTAGGAGAGCACGTGCAGTCTGAAGATCATGGACCTGAACAAACCGTGGGCGTTACCCGCATCATCATGGTAATATTATACGGTGTCTTCTTAAAAACTACAAGCAGAATAATGATCTACCTTATGAAATATATATTTTTCAAAAATGTGTAAAGCCATGTTCATAGAAGAATTGCACATGTGATACAGTGGAAATTTGAAGAAAGAAACTTACGTTGATGAATAGTGTAAAGCGTTTCGATAAATGTACTCGCACATGTAACATGAGATAGTAGCAAGTTAATTGTTGTTATATTTTTGTTCACATTTTGTTTCTACTATCCTAGAAACATTAATACCACAGCAGTATGAATGTCTCTGATTATTTCTTAAGCGATATCATTTTCCCTTCCAGCATCAGCAATATAACGGCGGAGCGAGTGGCATTCCTCACGACATCGCCTTACTACGCTTGGCCGAGCCCGCCGATACCAGTAAACCGGAAATCCAATTTGTGTCGCTACCTAGCTCAGCCAATCAAGACTTTACGACACGTAGCACTTGTTACATCAGTGGGTGGGGCAAAACCAGCGGTACGTAGCAAACATGTTGGCATTTATGTACTTAATATACATATTTTGGGGTTTTGTGATACGTGACAATTTTCTTGTCCCATCGCAAATTTGACCCTCTACTTTGTCATGTTTCATGCGATATATTCACTATTTTATACTCAGGAAAAGTTATCATTACCTTCAGTTTTCAATTATAAATATTCAATAAATTTCCATAGATCAAAACTAGTACTTTCAAACCGAGAATCGGGTCACATGCATTGGAAAACATTGTCTGCATTCTGCAATATATATAAAGTCAAGGACTTATAAAAAAGTCCTTGATAAAGTTAAATTTGGCTTAAGTACAATTTAGTCTTTTGAGGGAAGATGACAGAAATTAATCTTCCAATCATAAATTACCGATAGATGTTGGAAGATGGTATAATGTAGATGAACACAAGAAATTTATGGATGTAATAAGTTTGATGAGGAATTTCATTATGTTTTAAGGTAAAGCATTTACCTTCTAAGAAAAAAAATGATGAAATTTTTTTAAAGGCCAAATATATAAAATTCATATCCTATGTTAGTCACAAACTGCATTATGCTAAGAAATCTTTGTAGTCTTATTAGAGATATCAATTGATGTTTATGTCTTCCGGTCAATTTACAATATTATGTTTGGATTACTTCTTCGATTTTGTTATTAGTAATCATATATGTTTAAATGTAATATAGATACACGATGATATTGAATTTATATTGTCTGTTTTGGACACTCTGTTATACTATAATGTTTTGTTATACATGATTTGTTTTTTGCTCTCTATAGTAGAACCATAATCGTGTTGGGGAAATATTCTGTTTCTGATTCTATTAATGAAAATGCATGTATATCTCCTCATCACATTTAAAATTGGCATATAATAAAATTTAAGATAGATAGATAGATAAATAAATGATAACTAAATAAATGAATAGAAATAACTGTAGATAAATAAATAAAAAGGTAAAAACGTCAAAAAATAAATTTATTAATAGACGTTAATTAATGTTTATAGATATGTTTCCTTTTTATAACGATTTTAGGCAAAATACTCAAAAAAAAAAAAAAATATTACTCTATAAGATCTTCTGTCAATAAATTAATACAATTACTTTCAATTCAAAATGTAAAAGAATTTTGTTTGCTTGGTAAATATATTAAGTATGTTTTTAGTATTAGAAAACAAGCTATGTAGAATTATTTATGTATGTATGATTAAGACATTGTAAAGAATTATCTAAGTAAATCTATGTATAATTTCTGTCCATCTCTTACTACATACAAGTTGTGTTATTACATGTATTGGAATGTCTTTAAGCTGTATTGCTTTTGACCAATAAACTAAACTAAACTAAACTATATAAAGTAATTAGTAAATGAAAAGATAATAGATAAATAAATAATAATGAAATAAATCAGTTAATAAGTAATATGTTAAAGATAGTAAATAATGAATAAATGAACAAATAATAAAAAATAAATAATATATATAATGAATAATAAATAAATGAATACATGAACAAAATATAAAAAGACAAATTAATTAATCAATCAACAACAAATCACTAAATTCATTTATTAATAAAGGCATTTTTATAATAATTATATATATACTTAAATAAATCATAGATCAGTAAAAATATAAATATGGACAGCATTCTCTCATTCATCAACAATCAATTTAGCAAGTAGTGGGGCTGCTGATGTATTACAACATGTACAGATCAACGTGCTGACCAACAGTGACTGTAGCTGGCGCTGGCTCTTCCAGACCATTCTCAGTACCCATATCTGTGTTGGTGGTGGACAGGAATCCGCGTGCAATGTGAGTATCTACATTCTCGGTAATTGGTAGCTTGTCCATTCTGAGGACCTTCGTCTGTCTTAATGATGGACAAACATCTGTTGCAATAATACATGTATTACATCCGTCAACAATTAGAGCATCTAGTACCCATGTTTGAAATGTTCTATTAGCTATTTCGATTTGTTTTACTACACCGTATTGAGAAAATATTTCTGTTTTTATCTGGTGACTGTTTACAAGATCGATGTAGATGCCATGGGTCAGAAATTAAGGCGTATTATTAACAAAGATACCACTTTCTTTCAATCTTAAAATGAAATACAGTACTAGTGAAATCTATTGTTATATTCTTTATTTTAATATTTACAAGCGATTCGAAAAAGTAAAAAAAAAAAAAAAACGTGAATAAAATTATTACTGGTAATTACATGAATATGTGAATAAACAATATTTTTATTATTCATGAAATAAATTCTCTCTAGAACACAAAGCGAAAATCCTAAGCGATAATACAATTTAAGGCTTTTCTGTGTCATTGCTACATGATTTTGTTGATAAGATACAGTCGAAAATGTGTAAAGCATGTATTCGAAATCATCATTTCTTGAACGACAAAAATTTTCTATTAATTTCTTTTTACCAAAATCACTACAATGATATACATTGTTCTCTGTGATGATAAAGTCCGATGCTTCACCCAAAATGTTCCGAACGCCTGAGATCAAATACCCGGATGTACTACTTCAAGAATCATGTTATCTTTGTGTTAATTGGGGCAAATTTTTTCACGTTACATACATGAGGGAAGTAACGTGTTGTACTGTGAGTAATTTTGGACGATTTACCGTTACATTTATATACTGCTTGCGAAGTATCGTTTTTGTAGGATTGTATATATACTACCACACGCTGCTAATGGAAAGGATATGTTTGTCAATTCCAGAGACGTATACATTTGTATGTCCTTATCTTTTTTAAGACTTGCAGAGTATCTTTCTTCTTCTTCTTCTTCTTCTTCTTCTTTCCAATTACCTTTTTTTGTCTTAAAAACTATTTCTCCAACATTTCTTTCACATCTTGGAAAAGGTAATATTGGCAACCAGAGATTTCGGAACAAAAATGTGTTGCTACAATTTTACGATGATTAGTTAATCAAACATTTGTGTTGTTTTAGGGAGATTCCGGTGGCCCCCTCGTTTGTAACCAGAATGGAGAATGGGTGTTAGCTGGTGTTACGTCATGGGGAACAACCAGTTGCCAGAACATGCCCAGTGTCTATACACGTGTCTCTAAATATCTAAGCTGGATCTCTCAGAACAAGCAAAACTAATTCCAAAACATTATGTTGAGATAAATGTGATTTGTAATTTGTATTACATATATTTGTTTCTCCGGTCTCGCTGTAATGCCAATGTGATCATCACATGGACATATGTCTTTTTTCTGCCAAGTATCATTTTTCAGACGTTTTCGGGGTTTTAATGTTTTCAAAATATTGTATTTATTTTGGTTGGGATGGGGAGGGGGAGGGTGTTAGGGGTCTTCCATTATCCTTAATCTTCACTCTTTCATTGAAAAAAAAGGTATGAGAAACAAACTATATTTCTTTTAACCGGAATCATATGCATTTCAATAGATTAAAATTAGCTTTATGATTTTAGAGAATAAATAAAACGAAATCAGTTTTGGTTTAATTAAATATTTCCACATGTGTCTATGTAAGAGAAAGTTTTAGTGTTTGATGCGGTGTTATCTGTATGAACATAACTTGCCCAGACTATACATGCCTGACATCGTCTGATAGAGGAGGCATCATACCACCTGGATTCCTTACACAGAGTGAAAACATTTGTTCCGTCTTTATATACTATTATACATAAACTTGTAATACTTCAGGAAATGTTAAAGTCTTGGATTGGTTATCTTGAAATCGGTGAGTGAGACATTGTATATTATGGGCATTATTTAAAACGAAAGTAAAGAAATTACAATATGTGAAATTAATTGTAGCGGCTCTATCGAGAAGGATATAAAATGTAATACGCTTTGTACTATTTTGTTAAAAACACAATATTCAATTCAATGCATAATTGCTTTGGTGTCTTGGATGACTTTTCATCGAATCTGTACCATTTTTCTCACATGCACTTTTTCGTTTTGAAGTAGTAACAGATACCATATAAGAATTTTTAATAATTTGATAATAATAAATAATTTTTTTATAACTTAATATTCAGTACATAAAAACAGTACACTTAGCATAAATAGCATGCAGTGCCTATCACAATTTCCTTTATTTTGGTAACAGAGAGTGAATTAAACTTAGTTAAATTCTCAGTTTATTGGCTACAAGAAGGAATTTACCTAAATTGCACAATTCTTTAAAATTTTTGCACAATTGAAGGTTGCACCACTTTGAAAACACTAGGTCGTCTGAAGTAATAATGTTTGATAGATGTAGTGCGTACAATCTGATATAAAGGGCATTTGAGACAGAATGAAATTCATCGTCAATTTCATGTTGGAGAGCGGACACGATCTATTGTTCCCTATTGTCGTTTGCTAACGTTCAAATTCTACTAATTTTTAAGTGAAGAGTAGTCATAGGCTCACTTAGAAATATTAGACTTTGAAATTTAGCAAACGAAACTGTTATGATGCAATAAATTAGTAAACGTTTATATGTTTTGATATATCTTCTTACAATATTTCCATATCTGTCGGTTTCTATATTAAGTTATGTAAAGAGATTGTAAAACGTGGGATTAATCGTTTATAATAAGGTTCGATTGGTTTCTTCAGTTAAAATCGCAATTTAAAATTGTCAATTAAGTGTTGATATATTACTCCGTTTGATTGATTGATTGAATATTGTTTTACGTCACTCCACGATTATTTCACGTATATGGTGACGGCATCTGCCTGATGCATTGCATACAAATTTAGACATTTGCAACGGACCCACCAAAAGCAAAGAGGGATCTTTTACGTGCCACGCCTACCGTGACACGGGACCTCGGTTTTTACAGTCTCATCTGAAAGATAGGACACCGGGGCGCCCAGGGTGGGAGTCGAACCCGGGACCTCTCGATCACGAGCAGAGTACCTTATCCACTAGACCACACCGGCTTGAAGAAAACATATTCTGTATGTAAATATCGTCAATTCTTTGCTCAAATATCTGTTAGCTATTACTGTTGAAATCTCCCTAACCCAAAAACAAAACAAACCAAGACTTTTGTGATTCGTCTTGAATACACACTATCCAAAATTATTTCCAAGACAACACTCAGTAAAACATGCCCTCAAAATTCAGTTATTGTTAGCTTTGAGCTTTTGTCTACATTTAAACACTTTCGATTTTTGGAGTACAACCGTTGATTTTCATTGTTAAATATAGAGTTTTAAATTTTTGGTCCAAACTTGTACACGGAAAACCTGGAAAGTTGTCAAGCATTATATACAAAATTTTACTTTTCGACCAAACTTTGAATATAGAACAGCAGTTGCTGAAAAATGTAGAAAATATTTTAAATGATTTAAGTCTTAGTTTTGTTTGGCAATCACAAAATGTTTATAATTATAACTGGTTTTTGAAGACATCAAACTCAGATTATCTGATCACGCGAAACAGAGTTGGAATAACAAGCTTAATTATTCACAAAAAAGCATTATTTATAAAATTTTCAAATAAAGTCTATTTCAAGAAAAGTATTTGTTCATCTTGCCAAAAACCTATCGTATCATTTTTACAAAATTCAGAACCACCAACCACGGATTACCTATAGAAGTGGCAGACTGTACGATCTGATAGGAAATGTTCACTCTGTGATAAAGATGTATTGGGTGATGAATATCACTATTTATTTGAATGTAATTACTTTTCTTCTCAACGAAAAACATATCTCGAACCTTATTACTACATTCGTCCAAACATTATAAAATTCAACAACTTTTCTGTTCAAATAACCTAGAAGTATTGTCAAATCTATGTAAATATTTACATACCCTCATGAAGCATCTCTTAAACAATCAATTAATTTCATATACTTGTGTACTTACCCACACACACACACACACACACACACACACACACACACACACACTACTTTGTATCAAACATGTCTTCGATATGTCTTGTGGCCTCGAGTGTAAATAAAGTTCTGTTCTGTTCTGTTCTATATCTAAAAGTAAAAGGTTCTCCTGGCGACCGCCCTTCCCCCATTACCCACTCTGCACCACCCAAAGCACTTTCTCATTCTGAACTATTCTTCCTAATATGCACCTGTCACTAGTTCCCATTTTACACATTTGAGTCATTCTTGAGCTAGTTCTTTTAGCAGCGTTAAATTAACATAATAATTATGTACAATATAATGTTCCATTTAAGTACAGTCAAACCTACCTTAATCGAGACTTCTATATACAGGTCACCTGCTTATGGAAGTCACTTATGTTTTCTCCCGCAATTTACCTTTGTAGAAACATTTGACTGTATATACACATGTATACATAATTGAAATTTTAAAATATAAATACAAGTATCCTATAGTGTACCTTATATTACAAAACTTGTGGTGCATGTGAATTACAATAATTTAAAACATTGTAGGGTAATTATCTCTCACAACAGAGGGATATTCCCCCTTGAATAGGATGAAATGTGTAGTAGGCATGGTGTGGCCTGCAACGGGCATGCATTGTGTAGGATGGGGGAATGTTTGTGCCTGGTGGAGAATCCGACTAGGGAAACGCGAAAAGTTTCTCCGCCGGGCATAAATTTTTCTCCGGATCTGGCAGTATGCATGTCTGTAGACTTGTGATGTGTTAGATGGGGGGAAAGTTTGTGCCTGGTGGAGGATCCGACTAGCGGAACGCAAAAAGTTTCTCCGCGGGGCATAAATGTTCTCTCAGACTGACAGGTTATATGTCTGTGGGCTATGGCATGTCTACTGTATTGGTTGACATATTGGTGACATACAAGACTTGTTATTGGACGACATGTTTCAAGGGAGAGTGGCTCTTCCTTACAGTACAAAATTAATAAAGTAAATGTGAAGCATATTTAATAAAAATATTGTACTGAATTTATCTCACTTACCAAAGGGACATTCCCCATTAAAAATGTCTGTTTTTACTTCAAAAAGTTAACATGGCACCCTATATTTCACTTATATTCGTTCCCCGACGGGGACTCGAACCCACGACATATGGTACCGAATCAACTACTGTCTGCGCCACTCACTTTGTAAACCGAAAAATCGGGATTTTCACTTATTTGTCTTTAAAATAGTTTTACAAAATTTATATCAATCGACAGATCTTGTTTAGTCGTAACTTTTGGTGTATTTTGTATGTTTCTACGAAGAAGCATTCGTATTTTATAGGGAAAAAATCATTTTAGATAGGGCGTTTTCTATGTTAATTTTGACGTGACGTCGCCGATGTTTAACATTGAGTCTATGGGAAACTTAACAACGTCACGTTAAAATTTAACATGGAAATCGCCCTATCTAAAATTGATTTTTTTCTATAAAATATGAATGCTTCTTCATACAAACATATAGCATACACCAAAAGTTACAACTAAACAAGACCTATCGAATGGTATTGCCTTTTTAAAATTATTCTGAAGATGAATAACTGATAATCCAGATTTTCCAGTTTCCAGAGTGAGTGGCGTATATATATATATATATATATATATATATATATATATATATATATATATATATATATATATATATATATATATATATATATATATATATATATCCGATGTGGCCTAGTGGATAAGGTGCTCGGCTCGTGATCGAGGGTCCCGGGTTCGACTCCCGTCCATGGCAACACCGGTGTTCTGTCTTTCGGATGAGACAGTGAAACCCGAGGTCCCGTGTCACGGTAGGCGTGGCACGTTAAACTAAGCATATGATATAAGCATAATACTCTACGCACAGAAGTGTCAAAGACGTCAAATTGTGCTTCTGTATTAAAAATGAACTAAAAAATACAACAATGCAAAGTCAGCTTTTCTTCCATGTTCAGCAATATGCTTCTGAGTTTAAGAGATATTCCATTATAATCAAAAAGCATTCTAAGAACATAATTTCATCAACATTATCTAATTTTGTACTAGTATAATACCAAGTTAATTTGTGTTGATATTTCCTTGACTTCTAAATACAACAACTTTTGTTTTATTTTCATTCATCTTAACCCCAGCCATTTTTGTATTTACTCAAAGAATGTAATATGGATTGAAAACTTCCAAGCGATTCAATTGTGTTGGACAACCCTCCCAATAAATAGACAAATTATATAAAAAAAGTTACATATTATTATTATTATTATTATTATTATTATTATTATTATTGTTATTATTATTATTATTATTATTATTATTATTATTATTATTATTATTATTATTATTATTATTATTATTATTATTATTATTATTATTATTATTAATATTATTGTTATTATTATTATAATTATTATCATTTTATTTATATATTTATATTTTTTCTGTTCTTTTGTGTGTGTGTGTGTGTGTGATGGTGTGTGTGTATGTGTGTGTGTGTATGTTTGTGTGATGTTTTTGTTTTTTGGGGTGGAGGGGTTGTTTTGGGTTTTTTTAGTTTGTTTTCGTTTTGAGTTTTGTTTATGTTTTTTGTTTGTTTTGTTTTTTTTTTGGGGGGGGGTTGTTTCTTTTTTTTTTTTTTGTTTGGTTTTTTGTTTGCTTAATCAATGTTTTAAGTTTTCCATATAATCTTCCCATTCACTGTATTTTCTTTACTTACAGATGTCTCAAAAGTTATCTACACTTTTTATGTAGCATTTCTTCAAATATAGTTCGGTATCCTGTAGATTGCTACAACGTCACTTGGTGTATTTGACTATAAGATTGTCCAATGCAAGATTCGACCTAAAATATATATATATGTCTCCAATCATTATAGACAATTGTAAAGTGTTATGCAATTAGGCACTATCATTACTATTTATGCAATCTTCAACCAATTTATCAGAAATATTCATTGCAATCCAGAAAGGGTCAAATAAAAGAGAAAAAATATAGAATTTAACAATTTGTATTCAAGAAATGAAATGAATACGGAGATAAAACAGCAAGTGATAGAGTGTAAGTCACTATGGTGCTTTCTTCTGTATTGTATCTATAATCTAATTGTTCTCTCTCTCTCTCTCTCTCTCTCTCTCTCTCTCTCTCTCTCTCTCTCTCTCTATATATATATATATATATATATATATATATATATATATATATATATATATATATATATATAATTAACTGAGTACTGCTATTTGTAATTGTCTATTTTGTATATTTATCCTGAAAAAAAAAATAAAAATAAAAAAAACCCCAACAAACAAACAAAACAAAACAACCCCCCCCCTCCCAAAAAATGATCTCAAATATACAAAATTGGTAAATACACAGACAAGTAAATGTCATCAAAGTAATAATTGGATTGTTTTCCTTTGCTCTATAATTTTTGGCCCCAAGAAAGTATATTTCTACGACTGCAATTAATTATATTGAATAAATTAAATGCTGGTTTTGCGGTGAACCCGTTAGGCATGTCTTTTGCTGAAGTGCTATTGATTAATTTAAGATTTACGTGAAATATTTCACGTATGAAAGAGATAAATGTATGAAGAATAAATAACATTTTATTACCAGAAATATGGAAATAGAAAACAAAATTAAATCCAAATAGCACATTTGCTCTCGTTTATTTCGGCGAATTTGTATTTGTGTGTTTGTAAATGACATATTTAGTAGACTATCTACCATATATAATGAGAACGGTACGTCATATACATGTATATATATAATTAATTATCTGTATACTGACGATTGTAAGGCATATGTAAACAAAGGAGATGGTAACCACATGCGTCTATCATTCACAATTCTCTCCATATTTATGTTGATTATATTGCACAGCAGACATGTATGTGATGTGATGAGTTTTTTTTCTAATAATTAGGCTTGACGATTTCATACGATATTCCCACGCAAAATTCTGAAAATTGATAAAATTTGCTTCGCTATTTGCGCAATTGCTGTCTAGAAAAGTAAGATATGATAATGAATAAAATGATTCGTATTTTATATGTTATCCAAATGGTCCACTTGATTCAAATGAAATCGTTGGATTCAGAACACTACGGTTAAATTCATCTCGATCACAATTTCAGAAATATGTATCATTGCTTTTGCAAATGCGACATGAATTGGAGTAATTCCCAAGAAAGCATATCTATATATTTTGCTTCATGTTATCTATTTAACATAAATACAAAGAATGAAGTTGTTTAAACAATAATACAAATAATAGATGTTCTATCACAATATATCAAAAATCTTTGAATGTTTGAGTAACTCTTGGTCTTTTATCAATGGCTAATTTTGAAATACAGGTTGATTTAACACAATAGAATTCATTTAATTATTTGGTTGAAAAATGGAACTCAGCTCTCTCAAACATCAAAAACAAGAGGAAAAAACAATATACAGAATTACTGGCTCGCGGTAACATGTACATATGTACATTAAATTAAAGATTTGCCTAAATATACTTAGGAATAAATAAACAACGAAGAAGGACCGATCAGTTATCCAGTGTTGAAGTCCAAAAGAGGGAAACTAAATTATGAAATTGTCCCATACATATTCTCTTTTGAGACTGTAGCGTCCGTAACATAACACTGAACAAGAAGCTTATCGGTTAGCCGTTTAGTCCTTGTGACAAAACCGTTGTACTTCGAACATGCCCTGGCGTACCTTATAAGCTGAGATACAAAAACATCATAGGCAGGAGAGGAAGGAATGGTTCTACTCAGGAAAGTGAAGTTCGTTGTGTGGAAATTGAAAACGTCACGTTTGTCATACAGGGAGGTGTTCAAGCGACCGTTATCATTGAAATATAAAAGTATATCGAAGTACGAAGCAGATATGTCGTCCTCGGTTGTCTCTTTGATATCCAGTTGGTGGGGATAGAATTTGTGCAGGTAATCCTTAGAGTTAGGATTAATGATTGACAGCACATCATCTATGTTAAACTGAGATGCAATGTGCTTTCTTCCTGTTGAGAGCAAGGTCTGGATGAACTCCGTTTCGTATGAATATAGGAAAATATCAGCAAGAAGTAGGGCGTAATTGGTACCCATAGAAATGCTAACGATTTGTTGAAAAAATGTCCCTCCAAACACCATGTATATCTGCGACTTCCATGTTTGCAAAGAAAGGAGTCTCATATTATTTTAGTTTGTCTATTTTTGAGCGTTTGGTGAAGAATGGTAGTGTAGAGCGTGAAGAAATCAGAAGACTTTATTATGGAAACTTGATCGAAATTGAGGGATTTCAGATTATCTAAAAGTTCCTTAAAATTCTTCAGGGTCTACATTTGATTGATTCCGCTTCTGGAGTATGCTGTTTCGTGAAGCTATAAGTTTAATCAATTTACCAGGATACGTAGTCATGTTAAAGAGTGAATCGTATAACCATAGACACAATCAGTAGGTTGCGACACTGTAGAAACTGTCTGTAAAGGACCACAATCAAGTGATTGAGTTAAAACATGTCAGACAACGATTTCATAGAAGTGGAAACAATGTTTTTATAGAGACAGTAAAATTTGAAAACATTTTTACTCGAAAAGTAATTTTTCGTAACCTTTTGATATTGTCTTTGAACTTAGTAGCTTGAAGAATAAGCTCAAGCATATCGGATCAGATGTGTCTCATAGACACCATATGCAGGTGATAAGGGACTATTACTACAAGTATATGGTCAGTTAACAACTGGAAAATTTACGTTGTCACGTATTTCATAAAGTGTTGTAAGTTTAAGATTAATGTAGGGATCACAGGGACTGGGAGTTTTGTAATCCTTTAATTATAAGCAAATGTTGCGCTTGCGTCAATGTTGATTTATATATGTGTAACTTTTACTCAGTATACAGTACAGCAGATAAGTGCTGTAAATATCCAATGCCACAGATAGAACTGCCAATATACAGTACAGCAGATAAGTGCTGCCAATATACAGTAAAGCAGATAAGTGCTGCCAATATACAGTAAAGCAGATAAGTGCTGCCAATATACAGTGCAGCAGATACGTGCTGCCAATATACAGTACAGCAGATAAGTGCTGCCAATATACAGTACAACAGATAACTGCTGCCTACATACAGTGCAGCAGATAGGTGCTGCCTATATACAGTGCAACAGATATGTGCTGTCAATATAGTGTGCAACAGATAGTGCTGCCAATTTACAGTGCAACAGATAAGTACTGTCAATATAGTGTGCAACAGATAGGTGCTGCCTATATACAGTGCAACAGATAGGCGATGCCAATATACAGTGCAGCACATAAGTGCTGCCTATATACAGTAAAGCAGGTAGGTGGTGCCAATATACAGTGCAACAGATATACAGTAAAGCAGTGATGTAGATATTTGCTACTATATACAGTGAAGCAGATAGGACCTGCCAGTATACAATGCAGTAGATATGTGTCGCCAATATACAGTGTACCAAATAGGTATTGTCAAAAAAGAATGTACCAGATAGATGCAGCCAATATACAGTGCAACCGATCGATACTGCCAATATACATGTACAGTGCAACCGATAGGTACTGCCAATATACGGTATATGTCAAACAACAGTAATTCCATTTCCCGTAGGGTCCGATGTTAAATTACCTAACTCCCAGCAATATTTACACAACATCCTACATTTTAGCTATATATAATCCACGTATCAAAATGTTTGTCAGACCCTCCTCTATCAGAAATTTAACAGTTTATCATAGGCAGGTAGGTAATGCTTACATGTATATACAGTACAGCAGATAGATGATGCCTACATGTATATACAGCACAGCAGATAGATGATGCCTACATGTATATACAGTGCAGCAGATAGGTAATGCCTACATGTATATACAGTACAGCAGATAGATGATGTCTACATGTATATACAGTACAGCAGATAGATGATGCCTACACGTATGTACAGTGCAGCAGATAGATGATGTCTACATGTATATACAGTACAGCAGATAGATGGTGCCTACATGTATATACAGTACAGCAGATAGATTATTTATACATGTATATACAGTGCAGCAGATAGGTAATGCCTATGTATATACAGTACAGCAGATAGGTAATGCCTATGTGTATACAGTACAGCGGATAGATGATGCTTACATGTATATACAGTACAGCAGA